>JAWQUT010000233.1:411638-423289 GCA_033807755.1 Ellobium chinense
GGGGGGGAGGCCTTTTCTTTGCTTTTTATTCCTAATGGCGTTTGTAGAGGGGAGAGAATATGGGATGCTCTAAGAGACACATTCCTCCCCCTTCTGCGCCGGTACCTCCTGTGTATACACCTCTGAGCTAAATAGCGCTGATATGGCAGAGAGCAAGACAGCCGCTGTTAAAACCTTTTTTGGCGAGTGGAGGCACGGTGCTGCTGCGCCCCGATTAATACACGTCAAGATTTGCTCATCCTATCTAGATGTACTCTTAATACAGTCGAGTCCGTTAAATCGCAATTCAGGTAATGACAGCTTCTGCTTAAATGCAACATTCTCCTTCTAAAAAAAACATAAATTTTCAGAAATGAAGATCACTGCATAATCGCAATTTTTTTTTAATCGCAACTTTATCCATGATCACCAGGAATTGCTCAGGCAGAATCCAGAAAGAAAGAAAAGGAAGGAGCAAAAACAAGCAAAAGTGGAGAAGGGAAGACAGAGACACACCGAGAGAGAGACAGAGAGAGAGAGAGAGAGAGAGAGAGAGAGAGAGAGAGAGAGAGAGGGAGGGAGGTGTGGAACAGACAGACAGACAGACAGACAGACAGACAGACAGACAGAGTGAAATGTAAGGAAATATAAGCTAGTGTGCGAAAAATGGAAGAATTATTTTGAATGAACGAGCAAATCAGTTTATTATGTGATTATAATTATTGCTCATTTACAACTAGATGTTGTCCAGCTATATAAACCTATGATTGTGGTTATTGTTGATACTTGCACAAAATC
This sequence comes from Ellobium chinense, assembly GCA_033807755.1. Lineage (NCBI taxonomy): Eukaryota > Metazoa > Mollusca > Gastropoda > Ellobiida > Ellobiidae > Ellobium > Ellobium chinense. The sequence continues at coordinate 412,416 of JAWQUT010000233.1, forward strand.
GCACACGCGTCATAAATATTGTATGCCAAAGTCCGGAGCAGGAGTGAAGTCTTACTGGTCCTAGAAGAGGGGAATGGGGCTAGCTTTCTCCATCACACCCTCCTCCCTTTTTTCGGAAAATGGATACTGAAGACTATGCAATCGAAGGCCCTACCCCCCGGGAAAAATGTCTTAAGGGTACAGGATCTGAGAAGGGCCGGTTCTGTCCAAACTTTGGTCATGTAATTCTCATGATCAGTGCAGAAACGTAAATGGGAAGCTCTGACCAGATACATAATTATTTTAATATCTGAAAACTTATGCAATAACGATGGGATCTCTTACCCATTGTAAGAACTGCGTGAACGTTACTTAGAGTGCATTCAGCACGGATGCACCAATGTAATTCTCATGATGGTAAGAGATACTATCGTTTATGCGCAAGCTCTTGTATATCTGAAAACGGCTCAGTCCTAACCTCACTTATACATGTACAAGGTTCTCATGAGTTGGTACAAACTAGGAAATGAAAGGGGGAGAGAGTGAGGAGAGGAAAGGTGAGGGCTCTGACGGGGTACAAAATTTAATATTATATCTCAGCATGTCATACAAGATGGCGCGGTCGGAACGAAGATTCCAACGAGAAAATTTTGTTTTGTTTTTCTTTGTTAGAGAATACCATCGGAATGTTGATTTTGCAGGATTATCATCAAACGGACACTAACCTCCTCCTGGGAATCCATGTGAGCCAATTATCTGCACGCTGTGGAAATGACGGGCACAGATTGAACGCCATTAGCGGCTGTAACCTCCTGTCCGTTTCCGACCCTTCCATTTTCTGGTGGTGGGCAGCCTCATTTCAGAGTATCGATACTTTCGACACTTAGGAATGCCACTTCAGTATAGAAAGTATCTGAGGTCTCGAAAGTATCGAAAAGATCGAAAACAATGCCTATCCAGACTCGAAATACAGTTAATACTATCTATACTTTGAGTTCATAGCCTGAGTATCGCAAAACATGAAATTCAGGTATTGGCCCCCATCACTACCATTTTCCAGCAGGAGTTAAGGAAGAGGATGGCCGATCCCGACCGTTAGTTTGATTATAGTAAAACTATTATTTGGCATTGATTTTGACTGTTGCCACAAGTTATCATTTTCTCGAGCTTGTATCGTAACGAAAAGGTTTTAGTGGCTAAGAGTAAAAGAACACATGATTATATCGTAGTCGTCGCATTTGGTCAATGCCGTCATAGATATGTTCGTCAAATTTCTGTATACCTAAGCTAATAAAGTTTTTGTATTATATTGTATTGCATACTGAACGCCATTTATGTTTAATGTGAAACTATCCCTGAAACGAGGCAGGCCAACAAGAACGATTGGAGTGGTGATATTGTAATGATGATAAGGATGATCATAGTGATGATGATGATGATATGATATATGATGGCTATCTGTTTAATCTGATGAGGAATCACATTTGACTCGAAAATTTGTGCAAGCTCTGATTTTGACGATCCCATCCTTAATGCACAAGCTCTCAATTTATAAAATTTATCATGCCTTTCTTCTCCTTTTGTACCCCGAGCAGCTGTTTAAGGTTTCTCCCAGTCTATCATAAGGTACTCCTTCTTACAAAGCCACACGGTCTGGAAGATTCCTGATATCGCTTCTTACAACGCCACACACTCTGAAAGACTCTTGGTACCATTTCTTACAACATCACACGCCCTGAAAGACTCCCGATGACGCCATTGCCGAGTGGAACTCAAAGGGACAGAGAGAAAGCAGCCAAACAGTTGGTATTGTCCTTTTCAACAAATAAAGAAGCATAGATCTACCTACGTTTTGGATAACAAGATCCGCTGTGGGCGTCTGGTGCCTCGCCAACCACAAAAGAACTTCGTGTTTGATGGAGTGCAGATTTTTATCAGTTGACAAAAGGAACCTCAGATAATCCTTTCTCTCATCTCCCCCTGACATCAATTCTGGCCACGCTAATGATGTAAGAATAATGGGTAGATATGTCACCTGCTACCATTATACCCAGCTTCCTATCGCTCTCTCTCCTTTCTCTCTCTCTCTCTCTCTCCTGCTCTTGCCTTTCCCTCTCTCTTGATATCTCTCTCTTGTGATTCTCTCTTTGCCACCAACTTGACTTGTCTGCACTCCATCACTCAAGACCAAAAAAGAAATTCTTGCCGTTTTCTTTGCCTCATTCTTCTTACAAGGTTTTCTTTCTTTCTTTCTTTCTTTCTTTCTTTCTTTCTTTCTTTCTTTCTTTCTTTCTTTCGTTCTTTCTTTCGTTCTTTCTTTCTTAATCCCTTCCTTCCTGTTTTTCTTTCTTTCTTTCTTTCTTATTCCCCTCCATCCTGTTTTTCTTTCTTTCTTTCTTTCTTTCTTTCTTTCTTTCTTTCTTAATTCCCTCTTCCCTGTCTTTCTTTATTTTTGTCTTTCTTTCTTTCTTTTTTCCTTTTTCTTTCTGTCTTTCTTTCTTTCTTTCTTTCTTTCTTTCTTTCTTTCTTAATTCCTCCTTCTCTGTCTTTCTTTCCTGTTGTCTTTCTTTCCTTCTTGTTTTCTTTCTTATTTTCTTTCTTTCTTTCTTTCTTTCTTTCTTTCTTTCTTTCTTTCTTTCTTAATTCCTCCTTCTCTGTCTTTCTTTCCTTTTGTCTTTCTTTCCTTCTTGTTTTCTTTCTTATTTTCTATCTATCTTTCTTTCTTTCTTTCTTTCTTTCTTTCTTTCTTTCTTTCTTTCTTTCTTTCCTTCCTCTTACGAAAGCGTTGTCAATGATAACGGCGTTTTCTTCTGTTTTTGCTAGCCGCACATCTTGTTCATAATGTTCAATATCGACACACCAGGAAATGATGACTATTTGTACCTCTGCCATAACGGTATCTGAGAGACCCGAACTTCAAAACAAACGCTGGAAACAATACTGGTCTATATCAACGAATCATTGTGTTAAATGTACAAGCTGGAACAGGTAATTTTCTGATACACACACCTAATTATTGTCAGTGCGTAATACTTAATGTAATAATTAATTTATAAAGCGCACAAATTCACTACAAAAGTGCCGTAAGGCGCTGCATACTTAGTTAGTAATATTTACTCAAAATGCTTAAAACTAGTACTAAAAAATAGAAGAGAACTAAAATGAATATACTTCTCCACCTTATGCACCACATAAACCTACCAACACGCATACACATTGATAAGAAATGCCATCCATACCGTCGCCATACAAGAATAGAATAGAATAGAATAGAATAGAATAGAATAGAATAGAATAGAATACCACGGGACGGGACGGGACGGCACGGCACGACATGGCATGGCACGGCACTGCATGCACAGCACAGCACAGCACAGCACAGCACAGCACAGCACAGCACAGCACAGCACAGCACAGTAGGATGCGTTTATTTCCAACTTTGCCATCAGATTGTTCCGGACAGCTCATAGAAATCAACCATGAAGGTTATGTGATCAGTTAGTGACATAATTATTATGTTATACCCGGCTGGTAGCCAAGACGAGAATATACCGATAACCACTGGTCCTGTCTGTTTTAGTGACGTATTATGTATTGCAGTTCTTGTGCTGGACTGGCTACATTATGCAAGAAACGAGACCGAACATAAAAACATCTCAGTGAGCTCCAGAGGGTTTCAAGTTCCATACCCGTGGTCACAAGGTGCGAAAAGATAAAACACACTTGAACAAACTTAGAGGTACTTGGCCACCGGGGGTTATGTTTTCAACTTGCTGCTGGTTCTGGTTCCAGTGGGGGTGCTTAAAATACTTCTTGTAGCTCCTCTGGTTTCCTTTCAACTATCTCTGTCTACAATTTATCTTACATATCTCCACTTTTTCTCTCTGTTACTACCGGTAAATAGTTTCCGCCTCATTGCGCCGAGCGTCACGTACTTGGAAAAAGCTTGCATGCGTGGGTTAAAATGCACCGGACTCCTTTCACTTGTTCTATGTATTTATAATTTTGCTTTCTAACATAAACATCTCAAACACTACAATTTATATACTAGTGCCCTAAACTACAAGATCTTGAGGTAATGTACTCGTTCATTAGGTCTCTGTGCAACATTAACTTGCTCTGAAAAAAGGGTTTATGGTGGGTTCCCCTCCTAAATTATCTTTCTGCATCCTTGTAATCTATTATTATGTAATACTCAGCTTCAGACAAAATATCTTTGCAACACTGTGAATGGCCTTATTAAAGTACAGATAGATATGTATTAGACAAACGTTTTATTGAGGCAAAGAGATACGTTCAAAATAACAGACTGATATTTCACCAAAAAAAAAATGTTTTGGCAAAGATAAACCCTTTTGTCGTAAGACTTTAGAAAAGCCCATGTACGCTCGTAGTCTCTCCGGCAAACCGAGTCTTGTCTTTCAGCCTGCCGTTCTGTTCTGTTCTGTTCTGTTCTTTTCTTTCTTTCTTTCTTTCTTTCTTTCTTTCTTTCTTTCTTTCTTTCTTTCTTTCTTTCTTTCTTTCTTTCTTTCTTGTTAGCCTTTCTGTGATGTTTATCCTCTAACGATCTCTTTTCAAAGACCCAGGCCGAATTCTCCTCAAAACTTCGTCGTTTTTTTTATTTTCCTTCTCTCTCCTTGTGGTTTCCACTTCCGAATTTTATGTTTTTAAAAGGTACACTATAAATGGCTTTGCACTTTGACCACCACAGTGCATCTTCTCCTTCCCCCTCTTTCCTCAGACCTGATATTCTCATTTAGATATCGCCCTTTCGTTTGCCTAGAGAGAGTACACCAAGATATCTTTGATGCTCACTCGATTTTATGCTTTCCGCACGAGTGTCGGTCTGAGGAGAGTCACCGAGGGCACAGTGCACATCGTTCGCGTTGCCTTATCGTGGTATAGATTTGCCCTTATTTCCTCTAATCATATCTAGAGCCAGAGCGTATACTGCTCGAATTTAGTACAGTTTTATGTTTCTGTACTTGACTGCGCTTTAGTTCTGATAAAGATCTGTAGTGGTGCTTTCTTCTCCCTTACCAACTTCTGAGTTTTCTTACTTTTTTTTTTAGCTTTTCTACCTCCCTACGTTTTCTCTTAGTTCTACCTTCCCGAGGGACTCAATGCCGGTTTAATCCTAAAGCATTAAATAAGTTTTATAAATTTATCAATGATTTTCAAGACGCTCCCCTCCTTGAATTAAGCTAAGTCGTGGGTAAGAACCAGTGACGACTACTGATGAAAAATCTTAGCCAGAATCTTCTGAAAACTCTTGATCTTTATCGAGAGAATGAATTTGACCGTTGAATATGTGCGGTATATCTTATGCTTGGAACTACCGAGAAAGACAAACAAAAATCTTTCCCAAAAATTCAGATCTGATGCTGTCAAATATTGTTTTCATTTCTTCAAAGAGCTTTTTATTGGATACGATAAACACTGGGTTTATAACTACATGTTTTAGATACTTAATAAGCTATTCTATTCATGATGTTGAAACGTCTCTCGCATCATATTCTTATCATTCTTCATTGATACCTTATCTCCTTGATTCATTCCTGTTGTTCTTCATCTAGAAAACTATTTTTTGAGTTGTTTTAGAAGTCTCCGAATAGAACAACCGCTTTAGAAGAGAAATAAATATCGCCAAAGTAGCAACCAAACAACCTGGGTTTTCTGAACCAACAAAGATATCTCTAGATCTAAGTCCAGGGCAAAATCAGGACAGCTTCTCTTGCTTTTTTATAGGAGCCTAAATTTATGGTTTAGTCTAGCGTTGTATGTAGTATACATTGGAAACTTCCGCGTGCAAGAAAGGAAACAAGGCGGAGTAAGACTGAAGGAGGAGCACTGAGTGCATCAGATGGTTTGACTTGACCTTTATGCGTCAAGTGAGCAAACTTTTTCAGAATGTGCAGAAGACTGGTGCTCGATAGAGTCTGTAATATCTGCCTAAATCAGGGCCACACTTTGTTGTCAGAGAAAGGTTCTGGCCAAAGATCGATAAACAACGAGGGTGGCAAGGTCTGCAGTGCAACCTAGAGCCCTCGATCTCAGTAAGCTTGTTGACTGTTTGTATTCGTTTTTTGGTGTTTTTGTTTGTTTGTTTGTTTGTTTGTTTGTTTGTTTGCTTGCTTGCTTTATTTTGTTTTGCTTTGTTTTGTTTTGTTTTTTGTTTTGTTTTGTTTTGTTTTTGTTTTGTTGTCTTTTACGCTCTTTTCAGCAGCGTTACTACTATAATATCGGAGACGAAGTTTGGATTTCCCGTCAGACCGCTGACAAGATAATGTCCTGTAAACACCGATATTTTTAGCATCAAGAGACAAGTGCACGAACCGTCGGCCACCCTGCCGGCTTCTCCAAGATATGAGATAACTTGAACCATGAAATGTAAAACATAATATGAAAGACTCAGTGAGAAAGGAGGGAGGAGGGAGGAAGGAAGGAAGGAAAGAAATGAAGAAGAGAGCGAAAAATCTGAGATTATGTTCTTTGGGCCTGATCTATCCCTTAGAGAATCTAGTGTAGTGTGGGCAGTATCGTTACTTATAATGGATATTTGCGATACTAGGACATTTCTGTTGAGTATCGAAACTTGAGCACAGGAGTTTCGGTTCCATTTCGATTCTTGTAAGCGATGACAGTTTCTGACTCAAGCAAAACTTTTTCCTCATTGGTTTGAAACTGTCCTATTTCATGGCTTACCTCACGTAGCCCGGATACAATGACCTAGTATCAACAGCATCGAAAGTAATTTTGATCACCATTTGATTCTCAGTAACAGCTATAAGATTAAGATGCTTCTCCATAGCATTTAATGACCTGATATCAAAACGGTATCAAAACTATCAGACCTGATTTCGATCCTAGTTCGATCCTCTGTTACCAAATCAGCTACCGGTCACTTTTGTACAAAGCTTAGAGGTATCAAAAGCTATTGAAAGAATCGTAAGGCCTTGGCAGTACAAAGTATCACAAGGATCTAGCGTACATTATTTCTACACTCAGAATGATGCTTATTGCCATGCTTGAATAAAAATATCAGGTGTCGGCCTACCAGAATATACTAGGTGCTCTCGGTTGGGAATATGAATATGTGGAGTGGGGTGGGTTTGAGAGGTTGTGCAGACCCGCCGCAAAGGGGAGAGGGGAAAGGGGTCAGTCATAAGCTCTACTACATTTTACTACTACGTACGCGTATACGTTGTGGATCTAACATTTCCACGATTTACATACAAAATATAATACTGAAAATATTTAGCAAAACGCAAATGCCGTTGATAAACATGCCAATTGCCCACCATGCGTGCACTTTCCGTTGCACACATGCTCATATTACAATTTCTAAGCGTGATGGTTTTTTAAATGCCTACGCCACAGATCGTGGTATAAACTGGTGAGAAATATTATGTAAACATGTTCACGTAAGCATGTATACATTTGCCAAACCTCATATAATCTTATACAACACGTAGGTCGTACGTAACATGCCAGCAAGTGCGAGAAGTATGGTATCAATATTTGGTCCACTGTGATGCCTGGTGACAATATGAACATAAGATCGTGGCTTTACGAATTTTTTGCTTACCCCGGGGCACGTTTTGTGTTTTTACACAGCGCCATGAAGTCCTATTTGTCGTTGTTCCTTTCATGAATCATTCACTAGGGGATGATGATGATGATGATGATGATGATGATGATGATGATTATATACCCTTTAGCTGTGAGCAGCACGCTCTTGACAGCCCATTGCCTTTCGAACAAATGTACATTTTTGTTGTTGATGTGTAGGACTATAGTGTGTTGTCAATGGGTTGGGGGTTGTGGAAGGAACCGGCTTTGCAGGTCTGCAAATCGTGGGCAGTGGAGCAGCAGATGTTCAGCTGACTCCATGTGGTGGATACAGTGCCGACAGTTTGGTTCAAGCATGGGGTTAATTTTCTGTTGAGATGTTTGTCCACTGGTGCATGGCCTGTTCTTAGTTCATTAGGGGATAATCGGATCCTTTCGTTGACCTTATTAAAAGAGAGCTTCCATTATCAAGTTCTGATCTCTTGCGGAACGTTAAATGCCAAAAATCGGCATGCCCATTGCCCAAATGGCATTTCCTAGTGCTACTATCATATTGCACATTACAACTCAGAGTCACATGTGGATTTCACACCTACTTCGTAACCTGCAGTTTGACCCTGATGACTCCTGCGTGTGCCTACCAGCACCATAACGATCCGTAGGAGATCCGACCTTTTAAAATAAAAGCTCTCTGTTCTTCTCAGGCTGACGTAACGCGGTGAAATTATGATTCATTCACCGTGGGTTTCATTTTCCTGATAAGGTGTGATGATAAATATGCATCCACAGCGTAACATTATCACGTTTCTAAGGTAACAGACCTCTAGTGTTATAATATTGTTCATTTCTAATGGGCGCTGCACTTGAGTGCGCCACATGGGTCCAGCATGACGAGGGAGATCTAGACCAGTTTACCATGAGACCGTAAAAAGACTCGCTCTTCTATACAGCTGCCCATCTGATTTCATGGTTGTATAACAATAATCTATTTGTAGGTATTTTCTGCCAATAGTGGAAAGTTGCACGTGGTATCACAGCAGTTTTTTTGCACTACCAGTAAATAGATTATAGAGTATGTTAAACAAAAGACCCTCAGAAAATTATGGCGGTAGATAACGCACTTTGATGTTTTTGATGGGTCACTTAAAGTTTAAAGGTACAAATCAGTGTTCGTGTTTACAGTTATCTTTTTATCTCGAGCCATTTGAGAACTTTACATAGTCTAGCTGATAGATTTTTGCGGTAGACACCCCTTCTAGTTCTTCTATTTAAATACGGTGCCGCATTTAATCTTAATGAGACGCTCTAATTCGTAAAATACTTCTAATGATATTCAGTCGGTCATCAAGACTGTCATACGACTCACTGTTCACATGTATTCGTCTCTACAGTATATTGTATTCATCTGATATTGAATTGTAAAAAAGATGAATCTTGGCCCATGGCCTAGAACAAGCCTTTTGAATTTGAGCTTGAAATTGTTGTCGCCATTATCAGGACAGGAGGTAAACAAGAAAACGGCAAAAGAAAGAAAGAAAGAGAAAATTCAGTGTGCAGCATTAAAACCAAAACAAATTTTCAGCTATGTAAAGGTTTCCATTTTTTTGTGAACTGGAATTTGCGATTTATCATCATTATTATCTGGGAGCTATATAACACTGATAATATAAATATAACAGACACTGTCTACGGCATTGATAAGATCGAAAGAAACCGCGATAGGTTAGCTGAATAGGCATCCAGCACATAAAGATAAGACAAGAAATAGTTTATTATCCCATCAAGAAATTATTAATTAGGTTAGAGGTTGGAGGGTCACCTGCTGTGCATGCAAGGCTTTAGTAAGAGGTAAACCACACACAAAATTTGAACAAATTTATGTGAAGTCTTCATCATCTCCTGGGAGCACGTTAGACTAGTAGTAGACTTTTTACATTTTTTTTTTTTTGGAAGGGATTTTTTTTTAAATTGAGCTTTTTGTGTAGGATCTCAGGATCTCAAACTTCATGCACTCAAGGGGGAAAAAAACCCGCATACTCATTATAATGCTCTGGCCCGTCCTGAATCCCTTTTCTCTACTAGCAGAGGAGCCTCCTCATCTTGGACACAAACCGCCAGACCACACCAATATCCCTTCACACTGTCCCTCTTTTAGTAATTTTTGTGGTCAGATTCATCTATATCATTGTATATAAACATCACATTCAGAGGCAAGTAAGAAAATAAAATGTCAAAATAAATTCTCTTTTTCACCGTGTGGGGTTTTTTTAAAATGCAAATTAAGGAATTTACAATCATAAAGCCAACTTGGCAACCCTAGTCTGGAAAATACGGTATTGCTAAGTATCTAGCCAGAAGGCGCCGGCGGGCAGCAATACTGAAAGATAAAACAGGTCACTGGTCATTAGAATGTGAGAAAATCCATTTTCTATCACTTCGGAGCATGAAGTTCACTGCTGTTAGCCAAAAAAAAAAAAAAGGTGAGAGGAGGGTCATTTACACAGACTTTACGACTCACACACTAAATTTGAGCAAAATCTGTCCACAAATAAATTGACGTGACCCTCTACAAAATCACGCGATTTCTGTTCAATTTTTAGAAAAGATCTAGATCTAAAATGTCACATTTTACGCACGAATTCCAATACCTCACAAATTCGAAAGTATGGACCTTTGGGATTTGAATCTGAGAGGTTCCATCTGTAGGCCTATCCACAGGATGACTCAAACGCTGGGTAATCACTGAGACCACGATTTACAGTGTGAATCAGAGTTTGTGACGCGATGGACGTGGAGTCTGGAATAAATTTCTTGTCATTTTGCCTCATGCAATACAATACCACCAATCTTGATCAGGGCCATACTGGAATTTATGACAATTCGCGGGAAGTTGTGTTGGTGGTGGGAAGGTTTTTTTTTTTTTTTTAAGAAGGGAAGGGGTGTTCGCAAAATGAGTAATATAACAGAAAACTCTCTGGTGCTGGTTTGTAAAATGGACTGCAAAAGAAACAACTGACTCCATTTATGATTTTGTGTTTATTAATAGGAGCGCAGGAGTTCCAAGACGCCACTAGACTTTATTCCCCCCAATGAATTTGACTACTGCAATATTTTTTTTTTATCCAAGGTAGTATTTTATATCAGAGGCTGCCAGGGGTATCTGGAATTCTGCATAAGCATGATAAAATCCATTCAGGTGGTGAAAAATCATAAGAAACAAAAAGTTGCAAACACATAATTGCTGAAACATCTGCCTCTCATACATTTCCCTGTTATTTTTAAAACTCGTTAAGTAGGGTTCTCTCCCTTCCCCTACCCCACCC
>JAWQUT010000233.1:423296-435306 GCA_033807755.1 Ellobium chinense
TCACCCCCGCCTTCCCACCCCCACCCGCCTTTCCAAAATAAAAGTTTACCCTGGGATTGGGATAACATTTTAGGCACAGTGATAAACAGGTATGATCTATAATTGAAGCAAGTTTCCTTGAGCCAGGTGCTATACTTTTGTCAGTTAAAAATTAATCACATGTTAAAAAACGACAGGCTGGGGCCAATTTGTTGGACACACCACGGGCGTGCTACTGTTAATAAATGCGTTTTCAGTTTTCTAGCTTTGAAGTATCTATAGCATCTAAATTTTAGAAATTTGCAACATTAGCAGACAATATCTTTATCTGCTGATACCTTTATAATATGCTGAATTGTAACTGCATATTTTTTAATGAAAGAAGAATTATTTTTTTTTCTTCTGGGCCACTCAATATTTACATAGGTTTTACAGTAATATAACAAGCGGTCATGACACACATACACAGAACCAGGAACACAAATTCTACATTCAAGACAGCAAGGGCAACAGAGTACGAAAACCAGCCAGTTTTGTTGACTGATGTTGATATTACTGACAGCTTAACGCAACAAATATTCAGTCGTAAACTTTAATGATGTGAAGGTGATGACTACGAGAGGGCTGCAGCGAAAATACGCGAGGTCGTCCTTACTCTGTTATGAAATCTGAAACTGTGAACCCTCCTTTATCAGGTTTTCATAAAAATTGCATTCATAGTCTACATGGCACTCAGGCGTTGCTTCGGATTGGTCCAGATTTTCTATAGCAAAAATGCAATCGGTTGGCTTATCGGCATTTTGCCTTGTATCGGTTGGCTAGAATAAGGTAACGATTTCATCTCTAAATAATGGAAGATATATATGTGCATGAATGTGGCACACGCTACATAAATTTCATCAGGTGAAAGCGAAACATTGATAAGATAAAGACTAATCAAATAACGTAGGCCGTTAAGTTTGGCATTTTCTCGCCCCACCTTTTCTCAACTCGGTGACCCTCTCTTGTATTCTCCTTCTCCTATTTTCTCTCTGCTTCGATATTGGTTGAATCTTGTTGAATAACATACCCTATCCTAGAGGCAGTAGAGGCAGCATAGATTGCAGGTCATTATTGGCCAGCAAATAAATAGTGGACTATGATAATTTTCGCTAACGTGACTGAAGGAAATCTCCGACATTGTTTCACGTGACCTCGAACTCCCCCCTAGCTGATTTAGTTTTACGTCGTCATGCGAAAACTAGGGAGTAATATATTGTGTCCATAAACCTAGTCTATCCTTTGGACTTCGCGTGGCAAAAGAAAGACGACATGGCTGCAAGCAAGTATCAAACCCGTTTCTTCGGCAATACAAGCTCCCAAAGTGCAAGGGAAACGGCTGAGGCCGAAGATTCAGACAGGACCTCCTCTTTTTTCTTTTACAAAGCCACATCCCTTCTTTACAAAAACTCAAAAAGCAATCTTTTTCTCTCGAATTGTGGCAGTGCATCATGAATCAACAATCATGTCTTAAGGACTACATAAAACCTCACTGATCTGTCGTTTTAACGATAGTAACGGTTCCTTTTTCGGCATGCTCCGATGCAAATTTATTATCATCACTATTATTATCATATACGGGTATCATCTGCAGACATACTCGTATGTCTCGTAAAGAATACTTGGGAGATACGAGTTCGTATTAGACTGCATGCTATCCAACATGTAAAATAAGACGAGACGTCGAACGTTTTCCGGCTTTAAATATTCAAACCATCACGATTTATTGGAAGCGGTTGTCTGAACTTTTACAGACCATTTCCTCCCATGTTTCACCAGAGGTGATGACGACTCAACCAGATGAAAAACTGGAAAGGGGGCACGCGCTGCCGTGATTCAACACCGACAGGGTGAAAGCGCAAGACTTTGTTTACGAGTTCTTAAGTAAGATCTTGGGGCATCTCTGTCGACGCCTGCGGTTCCGAGACACATTCTGAGTAAGGCGACGGTCAAATGATGCCGTTTCCCCTCTTTCAAAAGCGACAAAATGAGTCTTACTAATGGAGTTTCCGTGAGGTTGCATAAATAACTCCTGTTCATTTTCAAGCCGTATTAGATTGTCCGGGTCGATACATTTGAAATGGTGAAGCGCGGTTTATGAGTTTATGATGGTTTAAGTGTGTGTTTATTACTTCAGGGACAACGGTATGTTTACTTTTCACTTAAAACAACCGCAACAGACTAGACGGGATGGGGACAAAATCCAGGTTTCCACGACTATCAGACGCGACAGTTGATACATAAATGCCAGTTTTCATATCAAGCAAAAGAGAGCATGACGATTTTGAAAAAAACTAGGAGAGTGAAATGGCGACGACGGATTCAGCGTCATTTGTTAAACTATCATGTGACTTTAGGCTCCTGCTGTGACCCGCTGCTGATATTGTTGCCTATGATCTTGCTGATGACGCGTGTCCCTAATGAACTGATTAGAGTGCCTGAGTCTGAATTTTATTGTCCTCACTTTTATTTAGTGTTACGTCCTCAGCTGAGAAATTATCATACAACCTCGCTACTCTTGACCTGTTCTTAAATCTACCACCATGCTTCGTTTAAAAAATGCTTTGTTAGTCCCAGGCTGTTTTCTTTATCGCATTTTCTTCTCAAGAATTCTACCACGTGATAAACTCGAAATGGTGGATTGATCCCCTGAAATTTGAGCTTGTAAAGTCCTACTATACCGGTATTATACAGTTCAAGGGTGGAGATCATAAGGAACGTGAACATCATTGTTTAATTGTGGAACAGTGTGGTCCAAGTTTGTGGCGTCGAATTGAAATCTAAAGGTCCTAGGTTCGATTCCCACTGATTATAAGTGGCATGGAAAAATACTTCATTCACATTTTTTCTCAATCCACCCGCCAATACAATGGGCACTTGGCTATAATAGTCAGTGAAAGATATTGCCAGAATGATAGTGCTAGTGATCAGCGCCTGTAATGGCAGCAGCATTTATGCTTTCCAGGGAGTTAAAAAAAAGCGTGATCTTGCTTGCTGGGGTAATATGATAGGAGTTCGCATGAGCGGCGTTAGCCTCATTACAAGACTTATAAAGTACCCTTTTATTATGAACTTAGCCCTGAAGAGGGGACATATATATTTTCGCTTTTAATAATTTGCCTCAAATGGTATTTCATGGGTTTTTTAATTGTATGTGCTGGTTGATTGACTATTTCACTTGGTTAATTTCATTTTTCACACTGGTAAACGTCACTTACTTTCCAGTTTAAATTAAATAGACCTAAAATTTCTGACAAAGATGATGATAAAAAACATGAAAAAGGGTTCAATGATAGTGATGAAGATTATGAAACAGACTCAATATCCATTCCAATTACATGGTCTAACTTGGTTTGTCGTCACAAGTTATCGGTATTATATACACTGAAATGTCCTTTTTCAAGGACCTGCATCTTTTTTCTTTATCTTTGAACATTACATGAAGAACACCCTTATCTTCGATGCGACTGGAAAGCTTTACTTTCCATCATTGACAACTGCACGAAACAGCTCTTAACAAAATAAAATCAACACAATCTAACATTTCTTACTTAAATATTATAGTCTATTCATTATTGAATATGTAACTTATCATTTTCCATTAACGAGGACGAACTTTCTGGAATGCCTCTAATAATATAGATAATAATGATAAAATGAATGATGATAAAGTGATGTGATAATGGAATTATTCACGCTTATTTTTGCCATCAAATCATGAATTCTCTCTCCCGGATCACACGAAATCTTTACGGGAAATCTCTCTCTACGCGATTAAGTATTTCCATGTCTTATCAGTATTCACCACAACATCATCAAGTCTGTGAATGAGCGGAACGCCACCACGATATTTCATGACCGGTAATGGATGTTTAGAGAGAACTGTCAAGTGATTTTATGACAACGATTAATGACCATTAGCTGGTTATACCGTTATGCCAATTATTTCCCCCCCGCACACACCTTTACCAGTAACTCTCACTTAATCACATATAGACTAGGCTCCCCTGGTCCCAGGAGATAGGTCATGCTCACGCTAGAGCGCGCAGGTATTTTGGTAGTTAGGCACGTTTCCTAGGCTGTACATCAACAGCGACAGGACGCGCCGGCTATCGTTAATACGTCATTTTCTGACGGCTCCTGGCATATCCGGCAGAACTAATTAGACAGCGTGGGTCAGTGATGGACAATCGCTGAGCAACGTAACAAGAAACCTGGAAACACTCACGTCATTTATTATTGATTGCTATTGCTTACTTAACTGTTTTCTAGCTTTTCTCATAACAATAACATCAAGAATGCAGATTTTTTGCTGTGACCCAGGGTAAGGCCTCAAACGCAGTGGGTTCGGTTTTCGGTTCAGCTTTCAGAATTTTTGCCATATGTCGTCACTTTCGGCTAATGAAAAGCTGAAGAGGCATTAAAAAATATTTAATGTGCCTTTAAACACGCGCAGTAGCTCCGCTTTCGCCTCGTTTCGGCTTTCGGCTAAGGCTTTTGGGTTTGTTTCAACACAAACGTTTACAAATTTACGGATTCAAATTTTACTGCTGCCTTAAAATTTCAGTCGGCTTTTCGGCTTTTAAAATGGAGGCTGCATTGATAGCTGCTGTGCAGAGACACCCTGCTTTATATGACAAATAAAATGAAATCTACTGCAACAGAAACTACGTGACAAATACTGTAAATGGAGAAAAATTGGTATCAACCTGATATAGGTGACATCATTCTTCATCGCTTTAAAACCTCTTCCACGAGATGATGAAATTCCTCAAATTTTAATGTCCTCCTACGTTTGAAAATAGAGTGTACCCAATATCTTTGGCGGTAATACCGTTGTTTTTTTTAACTAACACAAGCGCATCAACTTCAACTTACTCACTTTGTTCGCAGCAAGGGAAACCAGTCGAATCGGATCTCTGCAGTGATTCTGCAGTGTGCACTGTGTTATGTCAGTTCGTTCACGTTTTCGTATTCGGTTGTCGAAATGAAAGACCGAAAGTCGAACCCACTGCGTTTTTGAGGCCTAACTCGCCTAATGGTGCCGTTTCGCTGAGCTTCTTGAAGTGAAGAACTGTTAAACAGTCCCCACGCTGAAAATTAATCTGACCACAAAAACGATTTCCATCTAAAGTTCTCCAGCAGCAAGTCAGCAGTTTACAAAACAGGTCGTCTACCTTAACGTGAGAATATTCCCCAAATTAGGTCTTTCGCAAATACATTAACTGATATTCCGTTTAGAATTTGAAACTGGTTATCATTCTGGAAATTCCAGAGTGCCCCCCCCCCCCNAAAAAAAAAAAAAAACTAGTCTAATTGTAAAAAAGTGTGTAAGTAATAATAGACTATCACTTCTTTTCCTTTCTTTAAGAAAAAAAGGTCATACAATATGCATGTATCGGATGACCAAAATTAAAATGTTACAAAATCCAGGAACGTCTTATTCAAAGTCCAGTAGTTTCAAATATTGAAAAGAAACCGGGCTAAAATTAAAATTATTTCATGCACAATACCAACACTCGACAATCTGTAAACTGACTTCAAGTTTCACTGATCTAGGATTTAATTTTCATCACATTGAAAAAAATTAAAAGCACGTGTCNCGCGCGCGCCTACGGCACACTGGACATGGTCTTTTATTAGAGTTAATTAGACACATGCTTTTAACTTTTCAGCTGTGGCAATCAGAATGCATAGATGTATACATTGATATTTTGAATTTTTCAGCAAACTACTTAAAGTGTGCCGAATTCCCAGGGTATAAGATCAAATTACTCAATTTTTAAACATGTGAATTGAAATAATCTTCTTTTGGGAAGTCACCCGACATAACCTGACTCATCTTTCCTAGAGCTAAGCATGAGCACTTCATGATGGATTTGGCTATTATTATTTTTTATCTTCATGCAAAATGGCTGCCGTGCTTGTAGACTATCACTATGTGCTAGTCGTATTTTGAAAGCATGGGTCACATGTCAGTAATGGAATTTCGCGACACCAGGGAAATAAGATACATACTGCTTCTGTACGATTTGTTTAAATGTGTGCTGTCTTTAAAATATACTTCTTTGTCTCAGTTTCATTCAATAACAATAGCGCTATTATCACGTTATAGCCCTGGATGTGCATGCCTGAAACTGTTCCAGGTTACCATGGGTATGAAAGTACCAATTACCTTTGTTAATTATGATTGACTTCGCAATATATGTGTCAAATGTGAAGACAGCTTTAACAAGTTCAGCGTCAACTGTACTCAGTAGTGAAAAGTAAATAACTTAAAAAGTGATTCAGTGCCATACTAAGGCAATTTCTTGAATTACCAAATTTTTCACCATTATGTAATCTTTCTTTTGTGACTTACGATTTTGTTTTTTTTCAGCAGCATCTTTATCTTCGACTAGTCTACCCACGTGGAAAATGTCTGAGCTGTTGGCCGTTCATTTCAAGTTCCCACTACCATCATGAATTTGAATGCTGCCATTCCTCCGTGTGCCTGCATTACATTCATTGCTTAGAATGGAAATACATCACCAATCCAGTCTTCTGGGTGGAATCTTAAATTTTAGAAAAGCAATGGGACACTCGAGTTATGACTTTTAAGATTGGCTCATATCGCTTCTCAGGATAATAAAATAACATGTTTGACGTAGATTATTATTTTAGAACAACTACATTGCTCTCGAAAGTCGTGTTTCCTTGAGAGGATGCTTCTAAAAAAAGGGAAAGGTGAATTTTTTCGTGAGATATCATTGAGTTTCTATCATTAGGTGGGTTTTTCTCAGTGTCACATGTTTTCGTTAGATTTGATAACAATGAGTCAGGAACTGATATTGAAGTTTTCCCTTATTGATTTAGTTTCATTCATCAAATAATTAATGTACACGTTATAAAGGGGAACATCTACGGTGAAATGAATGTTTGTTTGCTATTTACGAGTCAAGATGGAAGTGGGTTTGCCCAAGTCGTAATTTTAATTAGTCAAGACGGATAATGTCTTCACGTTCTAAGCTATATTATTCTACATTATGAGTTTTGAGCAAGACGTTATGTTAAGTCCACTTCAGCAAGAGCTAAGGAACTTAGAGCTTTAAAACTCGTTAACATTCTGAACTAAAAACAGAAGAAATACACTGCCAAAGATGACATGACCTCCTCCTCCTGGTCTACAGGAAAAGCAGTAGAGCATCCAGAATTAGGAACATTTTTTTTTTGTTTACAATATGCGAGACTTAAATCCTTGGCTTCTCATCATATTGTAAAAGAGTTAATAATCTATGATAGCCCCCTGCTTGTGAATAGGTCAGTTATTACATCTGGGTAACAAGCTAAGCCACGTACATCTTGCTCTAAACCCACCGTCAAAAGTCAAATTTATGCAGGACATTATCCACACAGCCAACCGAACAATAAAGAACAAACCAACACTGCCCAACAATTCGTCAAGGCTATCCACATGCTCAACCTAAAGAGACCACACTACATCTATTAACATCAATTAAAATGCCATCCTTATCCCCTTCCCCCTTCTCCCTCCCCAGCAAACATTCAACCTCAATCAGTTTTATTGAAACACAGTAATCATGGAATAAAAAGTCTTCCATTATAGATCTTGTTCACTTCTCCCCAGTTCCTCACACGTTTGTGTTACGCCTTGTGTCGCCATTGTGAATCTCTTTGTCTCTTAAGACTTTCCTCCTCTGCTTTTGGTTCTCAACTTGCACGAGTCTGGCAAAGAAAACGGGAAAAAAGTTCACGGTAATACTATAATGCAGACATGACAATAAGAGTATCTACATTATTATTCCAACTAATTATCAAACTGTATTATGAAATGACTTTCAACACTCCATTTTTCGGATGACAAATAATTGCGAATAAAAATTATCGTAATCTCTGACATAAAACTAACACAAACCCTAAAAACGTAGATTATGTACAAAATCTTAAAAAGATTATAATCCACAGAATTCCGCGACAGCTTTCTATATGGCATTTGTCCTTTTTAAAAAAAAGGGGTGTTGTATTTCAAGGTATCTTTAATTCATCTTCTTTATCAAGAACCCGATTTCTTCCAAGGGCAAGCTATTTAAAACTAACTAACGGTGGGGAAAACCATGTGAAATATTTCGATTTCCCATGGATGGGAAACGCAACAAGGACCATTTTCTTAGTGACGTAGTCTAGTTCTAATTTTTTTCTGAATTACCTATTACTACTCTTTCGTATAAAAGATACGCAAATCAGGNACGTGGCTGGGAGGGTGGGGAGGTTCCATTGTTGAGCGGTAAATTGGAGCCTTTCGACATGTTTTGGATATCAATTTGGTTCGTGTAAATGTTTCCTTTCATAGTTGAATGGGTAAAGGAGTATCTTATTCGTGCGGATTTTTCTAAGGCCTGCATACACTCGAAAATGTAAAAGATCTAGTTATCGGAGAAATCCATGAATTCCCTTAAACACAGAGTAAGATTCTTCATAAACCCAAATTCCACAAACCCAGTCCACAATTCGAATTTGTGAACGGAATTTCATGTAGAAAATAAACAGGAACCAGCTGTAAATAGATCTAGGTGCCCAAGTCTTTCGAGGTTAAGAAGCTTGAAGTATTGAAGTTCTTCTGTGTGTATATGCCTAGGAGAGCCATAAGTTAATGGGATAAGGTAAAGAAGGTGTAACAGGATGGAAAAACAGATTTCTTTATTCTGCTTGAGGAGGAGGAATGTGAGCCCAATCTGACAATTTTTCTTAGCTGTCACATAACTGGAAAGTGTGTCATCAGGGGAGTTGACCCATCTACTGTGAAAGATCTATTCTGAGAAGTTAAAAAAGCCTGTCCCTAGAAAACTTCTTGTCCCTACCGGAGATTGAACCCAGAATATCTCAGCTTTCAAGTCTGAAAGAACTACCACCACACTACAGGAAGGCTAACTTCACATCAATTTAAACTCATACACCTACTGCCTGAATATTGTTCCCCAAGTTCCACAGGTAAGCTTGGTGTTTACCTGTGACCCTGACACACTTCCCAACTGCTCACAAAAGGATATACATATTCATTTCAAGGCACGCCTACCTCAGATGTTGCTGCATTTCCAAAGTGTTTGTGCTGTTACTGACAATTCTCGCACGTTTCCTCTGACCCAACGTCCGGCTCTAATCAATGTAAACATCCTTCAGGTGCAAGATGCTGGAGTTCAAGGTCGTACGGATGTCTGGCTTTGGTGAAGTAAATTCATGTGACACAACTGCGGATAATCAGAGATCTATGTTTCTAAGCCCATCAGTCAGTTCGTGTACTTTTTAGTTTATCGTTACAGGTGTGGCACCACCCTGCGTTCTCTTCCAATCACCTAATCATGAGACACAAACATATTCATTTTAAACAATAGACAGGAACAGATGTGATTTCTCAAATAACAATAGAATAAGTATCAGTATCGATAAAACAGATGGTCAAGTGGTTTATTAACAAGCCAGTCCGCTGATTAACCCACTCCCATTAACCCACTCACACACCCAAGCCATCAGGAAACCCAGTCAAACAAACAGACGATAAGTGCAATACGCTACACTGCGGCGACTAGCAACGACTTTAGCATGGATTCCATTTGTAATCCTGTGTATTTATATGTATAACGTATTCTGTTCTATATTCGTATGTGTTTTGAAAGTAATATAGTATTCTAAAATTTCAAAGTACGGAATAGAGGGAAACACGGCATATGAAAAGATATATAGGTTATTGTGGAACCTGATTATCAGAAATCAGTTAAACTGACATATAGAACTTTCAATACTTATATCATCACCAAGAGACGCAGAGGATGCGACAACAGAAAGTACACAGAACAGAGAGAAGGAATAGACACGAAAAACTGTCTTAAGAGGTAAGAAATATACTGAAAGAGAAAGATTAAGCCTATCTATAATTTCTCAGTATCTTGTTTTTACTTCATCAATGTTGTTATCCCCCTAAATCATCATCACACCACCATTAATCATCACCAAACCAGCATACATCATCACTAAACAGTATATAATATTAAGCATTAAAGTGAGCATACATACCCTGATCGTTATATCATTTGTCCTCCTCTGCGTTGTTGTTGTTAGCAATCCACGCCCCTGATCCATGCATATTCCACCTCTAGTCCTGGTCCTCTGACCCAGAATCTTGATATAATCACTATGCCTCATTGTGATTTTTAGCTGCCTATGCTGTCGGAGAAGATGATCTTTAAGATATCAGGGTTTGGTGGAAGAAGCTCTACTTTTATTCTGTGGAGCAGAAAAAGTTTTGAGCAGCATCATTATGAAGAGGCAAATGAGCCATTGCTAAGAGTTGATCCTTGTAAATGGGACATGACAGGTCTAATGAATTCAGGAACCGTCCTTTTAAGATTTTCTTCAATCTAGTCTAAAAAGCCATGAATGACATTCTACAAATAATAAAGCTAATTCAGATTTAGTCATGTTAAAAACTGATTTGATGTGTGCAAATGCTAAAACAAACACCACCACCACCACCACTACCACCACCGCCACAACCGCCACAACAACAACAACAACAACAACAACAACAACAACAACAACGAAGTTGAAAATGTTGTCTTCTTCAAAATCGTAAGATTTATCAACCTGACGGTAAGCTAGTTTAATGCTGCTGTCACTGATAAAGAAAAGCCTTCCAGGCTGCAGTGAGGGCAGCTGTCGTTTTCATAAGACAAAATCAAATGCAGCCATCTTGGGGAGATAAAAATAATGTCTCCCTGTGTATTACTGATACCTTGTACATGTTGTTACGCCAAACTGAAATTGGCCAGCCATTTGAAATGGCTCAAATCGAATCAGCTTTCGGAACAGACACCGCATCAAACTTGAGTAGAACCCAAATTTCCAGCAAATTTCGTAAATAGTTCGAGAGCTGACAACACAGCTGGCAATGTTGCCGTGCAATATACCGTTGGATTACTTGAGTGGGCCTAAAAATTATTCTTTCAAACGTTAAAGAGGGAAGAGGCTTTCTCTAACAACAGCACCGATTTAGTCGAAATATCGATCTAGTCCATGACCTGTCTATGACTAAATGAACTGTATCATTATCATTCGTTGCATAGTTGAAGGATGTGCACCTTGGGTAGGAGAAGTAAACATGTAGGAAAATGCCATCGACATCCGCTAAAGGTAGAGGTCCTACACAGGTTCTGTTTCACATTGCATGAAGGAAGTCAAACAATCAGATGTAATAGTCCTAAACGTAGTCACCATTCTATGTTTGTCCACGACCCTCCTCCCTTCCCCCCTCGCTTCCTGGTCTTTACCTGTAGATACTTTTTCTACCCAAACTGCTTCTTGTCTGCTGAAAGATAAACGTCTACCAAATGCAATTTCCGGAAAGCTTAGATAATGAACACCGTCGAACATATTTCGTTGGAAGTCTATTTTAAACATTCTTTCCCCTACAATGCAGTTATTCATGAAGCACCATGGTGCGGCACAGCAGACTTGCCTTGGGTTGCTGATCTCTGCAGTGTTCTAACTGCACCTGTTAGCAACTTCATCCAGCGTTGCAATGAGAGGTTGAGCCTTGTCCATCTGATAACTCTACCATGCCTTAGAATTGCTGTATGTGACAGTTTTGCCTCGTAGACGTTGAATAGTACGGACGATAAGGGTGACCTTTGAAGCAATCGTGGACAGATTTCATGAGGTTCAGACATCCAAGTACTCCTGCTCTGTCCACTGTACTGCTAATAGGTTTTAACTGTGTGGCTCCAAGACTTCATACGACGATCAATCAGCGAACTTAAAAAACACCTTACTATTACTAATTTAAGCAGGTAGAATTTACAGTGAGGAACTGTGCATCTCACAAATCCTGTTCTTGTTCCCTCGTCTGTGACTTTCAGCCCCCCCCCTTCCCCCAAACCATTATCGCCCTTCAATCATCCTCCTCCCCCTCCCAACTATCCTCGTCGTCTCTCTCCCCCCC
>JAWQUT010000233.1:439002-463984 GCA_033807755.1 Ellobium chinense
CTCTTCCACCTCCTCCCTACTCCGAACCACTCAGTATCAAAAAGTTAACATTACCCGCCAATGTTCCCTCTCCCACCTCCACCCCCAACCTCAATCCCCACTCATCCACCCACCCACACAAACTCATAGCAATCTCTAATTTGTATTATCTTACTCATTACTCTCTAAAGTCCTTTCTCTTCTCTCCCTGCCCTGCAAAGAGTCTTCTCTACGTCAGTGATGGGGCTTGCAGGCTTGTTTCTTGCCTTGTGGTAGCATCACGACGGAAAGAACAAGACCTTGCGTGTTCAGCTGTCTTTGTCAACAGCGATCGCAGACTGGTCTGGCTGATAATGCCCATGATTCCTGACTGACCTTCCTCCTTTGCTTCTCGCACAACCGGCTTTTACGTCCATGCCCACGAATGATAATTCAGCCTTTCTTGGATTTAAGTTTTAGCTACCCCGTCTTCGTATCTTCAGCTGACTGAAAGGACATCCATTTTCTCAGCGTATCGTGAGATCTGAAGCGTACCAAGAGAGGTGATTGAGGAGATAGTCGCATTTAACTCCTGTGTCTCCTAGACAGTCTAGCCACGTCAACTTCTTCCGTAGATATCTATGGCAGATGTGTTCACTCTCTGGCCTTATTCAGCCAGCCACTTCTTAGTTTCTCAGCTGAATGTGACTGATTCAGACAGACTCCAACATCTCTGACTTGTGTAGTGCTGAGCCAGGTTAAAACTAGGATCTCTCTCTATTTAGAAGCTTGAGAATGAAGTGGGATTTGCTTGTCCTTCTTCGAAAACTATACACACCCCATCTTGATCTTTTTCCCTCTTGACTTTGATCTGTCCCGAAAATGATTTCACCATGTCTTGTATTTTCATCAGTCAGTTTTAGGACTTGTGCATTGAGGGCAGTTTAAGATACCTGTAGTATTTCCCTGAAGTGATGATGACATTGTTATACTAATAATATGCCATGACAGTAGGAAACTATCCAATCTAAGGACATGATGAAGTCACGACGTAGTGGAAAGGGCATCTATACTTCATCCTCCGCATTTTTCCCAAATATGTTGTGTCCACCACCCTTCAGTCTATTTCCTTCTCCTCCTTTAACCGTCAAATGGAGTAATACGATTATTGTAATTTGCGATCTGGAAGAAGATCTGAAGGCCCTACCTATGCGATTATCACCCTTTGCTTGATGCTAAAGAGACCCAAAATACACATAACGCACAGCATCTGCCGAGGTGTCGACAATAGGATTGTCGGCTCGGGATTTGGCTTAGTGTTGCCCAGGAGCGCTTAGTGGCTGAGGTACTGGAAACATTGGTGAAGGTGATTGGCTGTGTAGTTTGCTGACTGCTGATGTTATGCTGCGTCGAATCTTCAAGGACAGCGCATTAATGCGACATTAAATAGTATTATGTATTGTCCTCTGATGGTGACCTACATGCTAGTCATGTGCGAAGGCTAGTTCGAGCTTTTGTGTAATCCTGATGATAACTATGTGTCCTGATGATAACTATGTGCAGATGAAATTCACTATTACCACATTGCTACTGCCACTTCTGGTTTCTCTTGTTTGCTGTAACTGCTGCTGTTGTTGTTGTCTTTTGTTAACTGCTACTCTGGTAATCGCTGTATTTGTGACTTGTCACTGTTGTCACCGTTTTCTGCATCTGGGCTGCCGCTGCCGTATTGTTGTAGCCTTCTGGTGTGTAGCGATTGGTGCAATTATAGTTGCATCTTTTCGGCTAATTTCGCCAATCTTGTTGCCTTTCAGTGAGAGTAACTGCCATTTTCGTTGTCATTTGCGGTTTATCTTGCTACTGTTCGTGCCGCTGCTTTTGCCGTCGCTGTTCATTTTGATCCTGCTGTGCTTGCCCTTGTCGCTAGTTTTCAAATAATTTTTGGCCTTCAGTAAGTCCTTTTTTTTTTCTGATGGCGCTGCTCCTTCTGCTGTTGTTGCCTTTGGAAAAGGGGCGGGGGTGCTGAATATGTTTGTTGTTCCAATTTTTGTCGACTGATCAATTAATTAAGTGGAAAGAAAATAGTCTAATACTCATACATCAACGCGGTATTTGCATCCGCAGGTGATGCCCTGTGTATCAGAGGCGAAAATTAATCAGTGAAATCAGCTTCCCACCGTGCTATCAAAATTGTGGTCTGGGATAATAAAAGTTTAGCTTCAACCTTGACTTAAAAACAAACTTGGCGAGCTGTACTATAGTCTAGAGTAAGACATTTCAAGGGGCATAAGGTACTGTTTCTAAACGGAATGGGTTGGTGACATACATCCATAATTTTAATGAGATCGCTGAGCCCGTGCCAGGAAAGTGAAAAGCTGCAAAGACAGTATGGCTGCTTGGTGTGAAATCACTAATTTTGCGGGATCCATTCAGTATTCTTCAATCGGTATGTTAACATAACGACCGCAGTAACTATGTGACAGACAGATCGTACAATGCCGGTTGAGGGCATGAGTCCTCGGATTGCCTTTTACACAGAGATGGTAAAAAATGTTGAAAATCTGTGCAAACATTATTATGGTATAGTCGTGGCAGAAGAAATTCTGAATGCGACTCACTGCTCTAACCGAGACTCATGGCTACCCAAGCCCGAACCCCAACCCTAACCCCCTAACGCCAACCCCGTTCTTAATCCTAACTCAACGCCTGTTGAGACAAGCTTACGTTTCGAGGCGAGTTCCTATTTGTATGGTCCACTGAGACAAGCATCAGGTGCAAGTATCACTCGTAATTCATCCCATACCTACACATACATCCGAACCCTATCCCTAGACCTGCCCCCTTAACCCAACCTTTAACCTACTGCCCATCAAGACAGGTGCATCAATCGAGGCGGGTCCTTAACCTCAATGTTCGTCGAGACAGGAGCATCATGTCGTCGCCGTCAAATGAAACTGTAGTATGTCAAAAAATCAAAAAATTGAAAAAGTAGTATGTCATACTGTAGAATGAGGCGCGTCCAACGACCTTAGTTTCGTTTCTGTGCCCACAATAATAAGGTAGATAGCTCGATGAAAAGTTTTGTATTAAGTTAATTTAGCCCCAAAGCGTCACGGATTAGTAAAGTATGTCGACTTACTACAAAGTACTGTTCAGTATTTCATGTAGTATGCCGACATACTACATTTTCATATGACGATTTCTAGACACTTACCCATCACCACAAGAAAGGATTTAAAGACATACTACATTTTCTCTTTGGTGTTTACCCATTTATGCGTAAAGTTGTTGCATCATTCTAAATTTAGATTCGGCGCGAAAAGATCAGAGTGAAACTTTGCCGCAACAACTCTCAGTCAACCTTTTGTTTTTAAGCAAGGAGGCTGTCAAAATAGACTCGGAGGACTCGCTGACAGAAGAAGAGGTAAGATGTTTAAATTTTATATAGATCTAGGATGAAGATAGTGTTTTAATTGGTTAATCTTGAAGGAATTGAATGTTAGATTGTATAAATTCAAAATATCAAATAGGTATTTACCATTTTCAATCAAAATGATGTGTAAAGTTTTGGGTTCTTTACGTTAGAAGACGATAATTGCAGTGACTGTGACTTCTGTAAGCTAAATCGAGGGTACTACATACATTACTAGCTTTGTGTAACTAGTTTTCTTTTTAACCGTTATGATGATTGTACAGTCAAGACTGAGATACCATGTCCAACTTAAAAAGAGCATGCTAACTGGTTTTACATTTATAAATTATCTGTTGGCTGACCATAACCCGTGGTTACTCCCACTGATCTTAAGACCGAGAAGTCCAGATTAAAATCTCTGTCGTAAAACTGTCGTTTTGTATAATTAGACTCCGATTACAGATACATTTGTATAAAATTATATATCTTTTTATCTGCCAGGTCTTAAAACTGCAACAGCTTCAGACAGACATTGAACGTGTCAGAAGGGCAAAACGTGATAAAGACAATGAATCAAATGACTCGACTGCATATCCCTTTCCTGAAACTACTCTTCAAGACAGTGATCTCGACTCAGGCTCAGATTTCCAGTTTGAGAAAGACGACTTTAACTCTACAGACTCAGAGTTTGACGCCAAAGAAAAGAAAAAGCTATGTAAAAAGCATGGAGTTTCTGATCGGTATGTATGCATGCTTTTACAATTCAATTTTGAAACTGTACTAAAATCGGAAACACAAGTTACTTGCTCCTTTTTTCGCTCCCACACATTGGAATATGAAGATGGTGGAGTTAAATAGTGTGGCGATGATTGATAATATAAACCTATACATAGTTTTATAGATGGAGATAGAGAAGAAGTTTGTTCGTGTGATGTGTAAACTGATGATGACCGGCGTATTTTCTCTGTCAGATGTGCTGCTTCCTGATCATTAACCTACTGTACCACACAATTTATGTATTACTAATTCTTATACTACAGTACACTGTGAAGAGACGTCTGATGTTTTAGTGTTAATGTATGACCCTGTTCCACACATGTGTCTTTATTATTTTATTCTTATGCTTGTCAATAATAAAAGANAACCGCCACTGAAAATAAACCAGTTTTGGTTTAACAAAACATCTGTATGTACAGTGTGATAAAAATAAAATAGTTTTTTGCTTCTTGTGAAAACCATGCATTTTGACATACAACAGTTTCATTTGTCGGCGACGATGTGTGAGTCTCATTCGGAATTCCTCCCGTCATGTCCGAGAGGGTAAGAGACGACTGAACGCCTTAGTCGTATTGAGAATGGGGGAAAGAGCGTTTAAGGGGTACGTACGCCTTTGTTTCCTAAGCTTCATCACTACATACATTAATCTACAGCTCCTGAAATTTTGCTTTTCACTTGGGAGGCAAGATCTTAACAATTCAAAGAAGGAAAGAAATCCGAATTCACACCCCTAACCACAACTTCTGCCTCCTAAATACAACGCAAACCCTATTCCCTAACTTTAACCCTACCCTTAACCTGTTAACACAAACTCTAATACCTGTTTAGACCGGGGCATCAGTCCGGCAAAATCTCTAAACCTTAATATCCATCATGACAAGAGCATCAGGTGTGAGCCTCATTCGGGCTTCCATGTAGTCATGTCTAGGAGGGTAAGAGACGACTGAACGCCTAAGTGGTATTGAGAATCGGGTAGAGAATGTTGAAGGGGTAGTTACGTCCTTGCTACTTAAGCTTCATCACTACAAACATTAACGTACAGCAAAGCTGTGGTTCTACGCTCCTAAAAGTTGCTTTTCACCAGGGAGCAAAATCTTAGCATGACAAAAAAGGGAAGGAATTCCGAATGAGACTCGCATCCCTAACCAGAAATCATGCCTACTAATACAACCCAAACCTTACCTTCTTACCCCATCTCTTTACGTAATCCTAACCCTAATGGTTACAGACTTCTAATTGGCTGAAAATAACATGCTGTTACATGCCTTAAGGAGACAGTAAAAAAGAGAATGGGCCCTAGATTTGTGAACCTACCTGCGAATTATTTTACATTCTCTCCTGATTTTGTAAATTAAACCTGAAGTTTGGGTCATCCCGTCGGTTTCGGTGTGGCCTTCTGTGCGGAGCACTTGTCATTAAGGAAACTGGTTAGCTTGTTTAGACCTTTCGATGTATCGGTTCGCAGCTCCAAAACGAACTGCAAGATCTATAATTATTTTGAACATCATTTTTAATAAACTCATTGAATTCTGTAAATAATTAAAGAAGATCTAGAGATTGTGGAATTTCTTGCAAGTGACAGTAGAGAAAACAGTTCATTGGCTCAAAGAAGGAAATTGGATTAGGCTTCTGTAACCTAATGCTCACTGAACGAGGAACATCATTCAAAGCGAGGCCCTAACCCTAATATCTGTCAAGGCAGGATGTAATTCAAGGGTGTGAGTCTCATTCGGAATTCTCCCCAGAGAAGCACCGAAAAGACACTGAAGGCGAGGGAAGGAGGTTATTAGAGAGTTTAAAGGAAGGATTTCCATATGTGTGCCAGCCTACAACATGCTGCTGACTAAAGAGACTAAAGAGGGAGGATTTTAATGGGGTTACTTTAAAAGAAAAGGTGTTTTTTTCTGCTTATGGGGATACACAAAGGAAGAAAAGTGTAGTTTTCATTGTAGGATGACACACATATGAAAATCATCCCAGTTTGAAATTAGAGTAGAGAAAGAAACACTGGTACGTGGTACTCATCTGTGATGTCCGTGTGTGAACGATTTCTTTCTCCTGTGCATTCCTCTTTGATGGCGCAGGGACTGTCGTTGGTAGATCGGACATCCGTTTCCAAGGCTTTTCATTGATAGGTTTCTCTTCCGCTCTGTGCCGCAGTAGCCTGCGTTCTGTGATGTTAGAGGCCAGAAGATGGTCAGATGGAAAGGACACCAACACGCCACCAACATCGACTTCAGGTCTGCTAGAGGTGGAATAGCACATTGTCATGTTCACGCAATGATCAGCTCTGTACTATTCTGCGTGCGCCGCAACCATGTGTTCAGCTAATGTCATGGTCTCAGTGTTGCCACTCTGGTCATGCACATTTCCTCTGCAGTGAGAGTGATTTTTGCCTACATTTCCCTATGCATGTTAAATCAAATTTAATGAGGAAAACATTCTATAATTTTACTGTTAAAGAGAGAAAATGCTGGATTTTACTAATTTTACTCTACTTTTAAAGATTTTTCCCAACAACTCATTACAAGAGTTTTTTCCCAGCATATGGTAGAAAATGGTTTATGTAAAGTCGTTTAGTCCTACCATTGAGGGAAATTCCTATGAGTGGCAAACCTGCTTGAGTTTTCTCGTGATTATCGCTATAGTCTAGACGCTAGTAGACACTCAAGGTTGTAAGTTAATTTTACTTTTATTTTCTACTAAATCAGCTCACTAGTATTGTGAGTAGTCCTATTTGTTATGTCGCGGCAAAACAGTCCATCAACGGCTGTGTGAATCATCCATGCAAATAAAAACATGATCACAATCATGTGTATTCTAAACGTAAAACGGTGTCAAAATTATCGTACTGCTAATGCCTTACCAAACATTCTAAAACATCCCTTTTGTGTTTGAGGAGTAAACAGTGCCTACACTAGATTAGATGACACCAATTCTAAGAAATTTGGTTCAGTATTCTATTGACGGATCCTCACCACCTTTCTATCTCAATAAGCTGACCTCAATCATGAACACTCTTTCTTTTTTTTTAAATTTTCATAGCCGTATAAACTAAAGGATTAAAAAACAAAATGAAGGGGAATGACACACCTGATAGTTTAAAAGTCATCGAGTTGTAACTCGGCCATCTCTGCAGAAATTTATAAACATCAACTCACATTTTTCGCGAGTGTCGACCTTTTCCTCTCCCACCCCTTCTCCCGTGTGAACTGTCCATAAATTTGTAATAACCATCCCCCTCCCCGTCTCTCCCTCCCTACACCTTTACAAACCTTACACGCTTTTGGTATGTTGTCATCTCTTCCAGCCTCCCCCCCCCCCCCCCCCCCCCCCCNGCCACCTCAGAGGGCCTATGTTGTTCAAGTTAGGTAAATGTAAATGAAGTGGGATGAGTGTACTTTACTGACATAGATCGTCGACTGAATTATCATAGCAGTGTCCTGTATTGTAAACCAGAAAGTTAACCTGCACTTAATGCCATTAGAAAATATCCAGACAACTAGTCAGGCCCACAATGGCAATAATGATAGTGGTTGGTGATGATAATGATGATGATGATGATGATGATGATGATGATGATGATGATGATTCTATTGATAAAGGCCTTAGAGCCGAAACGTTTAGATGTAATTTTTGGTCTTAAAAATTACTAGATTTTTAATAAATTCCTTGAATTAAGGTTGAGCTTTTAATTTTTCTCAGTTTTAAATTATGATGATGACAGTGATGATGATGGTGTTGGTGATGATGATGTGATTGTTGTATGAGGAAGGATGGGATATTGACGCTATGCCTTTTGCTCGTGAGCATTCATCATGGAAATACTAGGCTAGATACTTCCTAACTGCATTCAGCAAATTTTATTTATTTATTTTTTTTGCAGCCCTGATCTGCCAGTGTAATGGTTGGATATTTAATGATCCTTCTTTGATATCACAAATCACAACGCTGGATTTTATTTCAAAAGACTGCATATCCCACTATTGTGAAACGGATATACGGTCTTTTAATAAAAGCTCCAGAAAGGGCTACACCCGCACAAAACATATTCATGGGAAAAGATTTTATTTTTTTTTGCTTAAGGATAATGTCACTGACAAATGAAAACGGAATAATAATAATAAATTGGTATGCTCTGGGGAGGTGGGGACGGGAGAAGGATATTTGTAAGAGGAGACAACCCGTCCGTAATGGGAAGTTGTTAAATGGCTCGGGAACACATAATAACGTGTAGATAGAATATGGATTTTTTGCTAATAAAAAAGACCTTGGTAAGCGAAAACTATGAGTTATAAAAACAACAAATATATATCTATCTATATCTATATCTATATAATATATTATATTATACCGGTAGGAGGAGACATTCTTCTCGCAAGCCAAGTCTTGGTTTTTTAAATTTTATAATATAGTTTTAAAGTAAATAATAAAACATGGCATAAGGAAATGAAACCATTGAACCTAATTTCCTTGCATCCGTCCACGTTTCCGTTTTACTGAGGCATTAGCCCGTTCACAATTGATTAAAATTGACGAGTTTAAAAGAATCTTGGGAATTTCCAAAGCAGCTTTTCAAATCGCTGTGGTTGTCGAGTTATCCTGACCTTTCAGGAAAACCGCATACTCTTCTATCTTCTTGGACTGTAAATCAAATACCACCAACCTCTACCCGATTTTTTTGACACGTTTCCTTTATCTCTCTGCTGATATCTTCAGCTATTACTGGGATACATCTCGTATTATTTGCATCAACTTTGCCACTGCATTTGGGTTAAGTTACCTTGACCCTAGGATCCTCACCTCCCCTCCTACCCTAAATGCAGGTCTTTGAGGGAAAGGGCAGGCTGCGGATATGATAGCCACCTCACTATTATCTTCCATATCTGGCATGTATAATGTATGGTACAAGTAGACAAGTAGAGCAAAGGTGATCGGATTTTCCTCTTTGAAACTGACTTGAAAACTCCGATTACTGTTGGGATAATCGAGACCTACTGTTCGAATATTCGAGAGTTTCCGACATTCGTGATTTGTTCCAACACTTAACTCAATATAACACTCGAAAAGGTGCTGAAAAATACATTACAATGTCTGGGAAAACAAAGAAAATTTAAAATTTAATTAATACCAGCTGATACTTCTAGCAATAGGTTGTTAGTCTAACAACGGTCCGTCAGGTAAACAAGGAACATATTATACTATATTTAAGAATACCACAGTCGAAAATGTGGCTCTTTGTAAAATCCACAGTGAACGCTTCCGATATTTTGGGAGTTTCCCGTGGTTATAGAAGTGCCATACCTAATGTAAAGATTATACATACTGCCACTAGTCATTGGTCAGTGGTTACTCCCCGTGTAATGCGACCACCTCCCGAAGCGAGTAAATTCAGATTTGACCATTCATATTATGATGATGATTATAATAATAATGATGATGATGATGGTGATGATGATGAGATGGTGATGATGATGATGAAAGAAAAAAACATAAGGAAAAACACCGTCATTTGGTTAGTTTAAAACCCGGGTATATTGCCATGCGACAGCGTCAAGCCTACCATCACGGTACTTTGTATAATAACTTGAAAACCAGAGATGCAAGATTTTTTTTGATACTATATTTAAGCACCTCTCTTCTCCTCAGAAATAATATCAACCAGTACAGTATAAGGTCATTATCTATTTTAGGCGACTGCTTTTATAAGGAACGATTAATGTTCCCATCTTCACACCCCTCCCCCCTTCCCCCTCCTGGACCTTATATAGATTTCAACTTTATTGTATCCAACACTGACAATCGACTAGTAAAAATCACTAATCGATCCAGCAGTAACGATCGAATTCGAGTAGCAAAAATCACCATTCGACCCGACGGGCCAACACTGACTCATGTCAGGCCCCAGACACCAGACATCGGACGCCAGACTTGGAGGCCAGCGTGAAGGACGTACATCATGTTATAATGCGTGAGGGCCAGGTACAAACCACACACTTAAATCATAATCTTTGGACAGAGAGACGGCGTTGATGGGAGAAAAGAGAGGGGGGAGGGAAGGGAAGTGAAAGACAGATAAGACAAGGTAGAAAGGGTGGCCTTGGGATTGATGGAAGCGACGTGTAGCTATGAGTTATTATCTGCATATTTGATAGGCTGGACGGATAGGTCACGGTGAACTGAGGTCCCAGGTCCGTATGAGACGCTATGAGATAGTCTACATGCAATTCATGGTTTACATATAGAGGAGGGAGGTATGGACAGACAGACAGACAGACAGACAGACAGACAGACAGACAGACAAACAAGCAGGCAGGCAGGCAGGCAGACAGACAGACAGACAGACAGACAGACAGACAAACGGACGGATGGACGGACGGACGGATAGGCAAACAAGGGGGCAAGCTGAGAATTACAATATGTAACCGCAACCAGAGGAAAGGAAAATCGGTGTATCCAATATGAAACTATAAATAATCTCCGATATACACTATGTATGTGCAGGCCCATGCTCCTGTGAAAGCCTCGGTCATAGACTTAAGACAGCCGTAAAATCAGTTCTTTAGCCCTCTACAGCAGAATTACAATCAAAACGGGTTTAATAAAAAAAAAAAATGTGAGACAATACACTGTCTTGCGCTGTATTCGGACACATCACCGGTTACTATTACGAACCCGATCTTACACTTTAGGAAATCAGAGATGGATCACATCAGTGGTGATCACCCTTTGTATGGACCCCATTCTTCAAAATTCGTTCCAAGGACAATTTGTAAAAAAAAAGTGTTTTAATTCAAATAAAACTGATGTTTCATCAGGAGTGTGGGCCCCAGTGGTGGCTTTAAAGCATAGCGTCACCCTTGAGAGCCCTCGGATTTCTTGCTTTACTATCCTGTCTCTAGTGCCCTCAGCAACACATGTAACCTTGTGATAGATTTCGCACTTACCTGGTCTGTGGCCCTGGACAGGTATCGCAGTAATAGCAGTAAGTGTAATTTGTTGTTACTATTGACGATGTTAACACTGGCAACACAAGTTATTCATCATGAAGACTTTTAGGAAGATAACGATGGTTAACATTACCAGGTCTGGACTTCTCATGATGAACGAAATAGCATCTAGCCTTTACGAAAGCGACAATCTGGAAATATTTCAATCATTTACAGCAAAATTATCAACCAAAAAGTCGGTGAGTGTTAATCTGAACCACACTCTAGTGTGATAATTAGCCGAAAACGTCGGGTATTTTAACCAACACTATATGAGAATATCTCTCTTCTGAATACGACGCCTCTGTTTTCTAGATTTCCCTTAAGGGATGGAAGTCAAGAAGTTGGTACTAAGCTACTCAGTTATCAGACTAACAAGTGCCGGTATCAGGCAACTCGTTAAGCCGAACCGCTCCTAAACACGAGGCAGCTGTCAAAGCCTGGATCTACTTGAGCGGTACCCAGATAAAGCACGATCTACTTCTCATGGTAAACCACGGCCAAGGAAATTGGAAGCACAAGTTTGGACTTAGGAAGCAGCCGTTGGCGGCTGTTTGCTTCTACAGATAATATGAATCCCGTGTGAGAAACCCACAGCATGGGGCGCTCTTTCTACGGTTTTTGTGAAAGTCCCGAAAGCCATAGATTTGAAGGTTTCTGATAAAGCGAACTCTTGATGTACGATAGATGGATTCGTTCCAACTACAGACATCGTCTCCCCGCTGGACGACTGCTGTACAGTAATTCAGTTTTGGGCCAGAGATAGTTTTGACGCCTAATAGGAGGCGTGGCTAAGGCGCACATCTGGCGGAAAGATGGGCGATTTCTACTTCGCATAGAAGGCGAGATAATGCATTTCCAAATTTGGTTGTAAGTTTATGGTTGTGAAGACATACTCAAACAACGATGTATGTTAAGTTGTTCACTTGCTGACTAGGCTGGATATTTTCAAGTTACGACAGTTTTCCGTCGAGACGACGATATACAGAAGTGCTTAATGGAGGTCGCTTTAAAACATGGCTAGATGTAGACTACACTTCAGATACAGCGAGCGACAGATCTGTTTAAAGCCGCTGACCTGGGATGCTGTTCAGAAACAACGAGAGAGATGAGCCACGTTAACTAATCAGCTTTTTAAGGCTTTAATTTAGCTGTAGACAAGACAGTTTCAAGCTTAATCAGATTCCCTCCGTGATGGTGCCACAAGCGCAGAGCAGGTCTGTTTGAAGTTGCACCATCACTTTGCAATGGCATTAGACAAAGTGATAAAGACCTTATTTCTTTTCCAAAACCTTCAGATAAAATAGAAATTGGATAACATCAAGAGCAAAAAGTCTTGTTCATCTCTTGCTCATCTTCATTTATGGAGCTTCCTGTAGCAAAAAGCTCACCAGAGTTATACGGTGCACCATATTATAATAGTGGTGCTGGTCAAAGTGCTAACTGATATGCAAAGAAAGGGAGTAACTGGTAATGAAAGTAAAATTGTGTGCGTTCATTAATTTACTGTTATGTATGTGACCTCTGTTCATAGAACTTGATTACTGTCTGTAGCGTGTGCTGTCCCGTTGCCAATGTACATATTCTGTTGCTCGTCCACGTACCGTAGTTGTGGTCTGGGTTTGAGATAAATAAACTTGTTAAACTTGCATATTAGTGAACCCTGCTTTGTTCTGATGTCGATGGATTTTGACAATGCAGCATGCTAGTTTCGATGTGTGAGTCGGCTCCTTCCTTATGCTGTAATTACAATTCATGTCTATAAGACGCTTGCAGGTGTTGTGATTTGCCTCATTATTTCAAACACTCCCCAGCATTATTCCTAGCGTCAGTCGTGCCCAAGATTGACAGTAAACATATGCACTGGCAAGTTTTAGAAGAAATCTGCCACCCCGTCAAACCAGGCATTCTTTGCCAGTTACAACATTCTAATGCCAGCTGTGAAGGCCATTAACTGAGGGGGTACATCACTGGTAAGTCCCATATGGGCTTGACCATCTTGAAGATAAACGTGTTGTTTTCAGGCAGTTCCTCAGAAAATGCTGCGTCCTTAACCCTGTCCTTCAGAGGACTCAGATTCAAACTTTGTAGAAGGTACAGGCTCGCGGTCTGAATTCCAAGCTTTTGTAAAACTGTCTTCGTTCAGCTTTCATTACTATGTCTTGATCAGACATGTAAAGCTGATGTTGGAAAAGCTTGAGGTGTCCATACAACCCTTCCATCCCTCTCCACCATAAACCTTTAGATGATTCTCATTCAAATTCTGTGAGAGGTTCAATTTCGTGTTCATAAAACACCGTAGCCTGGTATCTTTGTTTCCATTTCGCTTTCGGCGATAAGGCAGGTAAAGTTGATTACAAGATATAAAAGTTTGAGGGGTCTATTAGATCACTCTCCTCCGTTCCACCAAATACCAACATTTGAGGTGTTTTCCAATGGAACTTCCCAAAGTGGCATAACGGTCAAGAGCTTGACCATCATCCGGCATGGCATTTGGATGTTTCTGTGCTCCACGTCTCGATGAATATCCCTACGGTATCATGGTACGTGTGTGAGCAGTATCAGTGTCCGGTGTACTCACTACTGCCATGCTTCACGCTGGTCCACGATCTAGTAAGCTGACCGTGACATGGAATTCGAGAGCGTGGCACGTCGACGAACGTTTAACCCCTGTCACTTTATCTCGCCAATTAAGCATGACCCTGCCAGGACGATGATACCTCAGGGGGGTTCCCGGGGGTGCATGAGTACAAGTGGGCGGGCCGGGAGGCGTGTTAGAATAGGGGAGGAGTGATTTGGATTTGGAGAGGGGAGAGGGGGTGAGTGAGGGAAAGAAGAAAAGAAAGATTAGAGAAGTGTCGGCCCAGAGACAGAGAGCGAGTCCTGGCGGCGCCGCGACAGCTGTTCGGGCGATTTAGAAAATGTTGGTATGGTAACTTTTGATTGCGAGGGGAACCTGCGCTCTAGGGGGTCCCCAAGGCAAGCAAGCTGAGAGGTCAATAGTGCTAAGGCTGTTGAGAGGGGGAGAGGGGGTATTTAAAAAAAAAATTGGAGAGGCACAAAGAAAGTGAGGAAGGTTTTAAGAGAGACCCTCAAAAAATGAAAGCAAATAATCTGATGGTTATCTTTGCCTGAGAGGAAAGCTATATTATTATTGAAAACTTCTGAAATCTACGTGACAGCCTAAAACAGGAAGGCTCCAAGGTTTCTGCCAGTGTCTTTCACCACGGCAAGATCAACTGAAAGCAATGTTTGACAAAAAGTGGCAGCCTCTAAACCGTTCCTCTGCCATAAATTCCAAGACATTTTCTCAACTCTGTGACGCCTCCACCGCATAATATTTATCCTCGTCGCTACGTGTTGTCCTTCTCTTTTTTAATGGGCCCACGCCACTGACAGATGAGGTCGCTGACGATGATGGACGACCGGTCCGCGACCCGGTCCCGTCCCGGCCCGCCGGGCCAGGCGAGGGAGGAAGATCAGCTGTGCAGCGGTGCAGAATTTAAATAAACAAAATGTGCAAATTCAACTCCATTAAGCCCGCCAACGACAGACACGTTAAACGTGCGTGAGGCGTGAAATAACATTCTTCAAACTGAAGGCGCGTCATCTGAAAAGGAGCGTGGAGGCAGTGGCGCTTCTAAGACGGGCAACCGCAATACACGGTCATTTTTGGCGAGTTGGTACACATGAAAAAAAGTTGGTTGGTTGTTGGCTGGCTGGCTGGCTGGCTGGCTGGCTGGCTGGCTGACCGAGTGGTTAGACGACTGCTGGCTAGCTAGTTGGTTGGTTGGTCAGTCGGTCAGTTGGTCGATTGGCTCTCTGGTTGGTTAGCTAGCTGTCTGGCTAGCTGGCTGACTGGCTGGCTGGCTTGTTGACTGGCTGGCTGGCAAGGTGGTTGCTTGGTCAGTTAGTTGCTTGCTTGCTTGGTTGCTTGCTTGCTTGGCGCTATTCATAAAATCCTTGAGCCAAGGAAGAAAAAAGAGAGGATGAATGAATTACAATGCACTTAATGAAAATAAAAATCAGACAACATCCTTTTTTAAGTCTAAATGTTGTAAAAATGACACTAAGCCAGTTATCTTTTTCAGGTTATCGGATGTTGACTCTACCAAAGTGACCGAGCCCCAGCAGTCATAGGTGGAATGAAAATTACGAAACTTCAAAGGAGTAAAGGTTTTCTTAAGATTGTGTCTGGCTCCGCCACTGCATGGAGATGTACTGAAAAGCATTCTGCAGTTTCGGCTTTGTTGTTGAAAGAGTCAACCACACATGAAAGAGCCAGACGGCCAAGATAATACGTTGTCCATTATTAATCCCTCTGTATACTGCAGAACCCCCCTCCCCTTCTCAGAATTTGTTTTCCAACAGCATTTCCCCGCTCCGTCTCTTAACACCTCCATGTTCTGTGCAATTTCAGCAATCTGTGCTGATGTCTTGCTTTTCATGGCCTAACCCTGGGGTGCCCGAAGAATGCTGGGAATGATAACAGTATGGCTTAAGTCTGTTTCAACTCTCTGATACAACACACGCTTTGATCTTACAATATTACTGTTGGCTTTGCTCAGTCAGTTCTCATTCCGCGGTAAACAGGAAACTAGAAGAAGAAAAAAAAAAGTTGATATCAATAGACGTTGCGATAATCCAGAGACTCTTTGTGTAGAGAGAACAGTAGTCTGTTATCTGGAAACATATTATGATTATGCGAAGGCTGCGAAAAAGAGGAAGGCGACAGCTGGAGAGTCGGCTGTGTTATATCTATTCTCTTATGTATGCAATTTTTAAATTATTGTTAAGCGAAGGTTGAGACTAAGCGGGAAGCTTATATTAATTATTCACTGATATAAAGCGACCACAACAATTACAACTACATGTATTACCTTACATATAATTTTCAATGTGCTGTAAAGCGAGGGTTGCGATTAAGCGGGAGACAACAGGAGTCGGCTGTGTTATATCTATACACTGACGTAAGACGATAACAGCAATTATAACTACATGTCGTCACGCTCATTCCACATTTGCCTAAGTCTTTTTTTTTTGTTTTTTTTTTGAGTTTTTGAGAAACTGAACACTCTAAACCTGTTGCTTAGAGCAAAACAATGGGGCAGATTATTGTGGTTTAGCTTGTAAAATTAGAATATAATAACAAGTCAAAACTCTACATTGTTTTAATAGGAAAACGGAAATGAATGGAAGATCATAGTAATATGAACAACTCAAAACATCACAACGAAAAAAACAACAACAGGAAATTGTGAAATCAGTGTGATGATGTATTATTGTGCATACAAGTTCTGATAGACTATATTCATGATTTCGCGTCGGTAGAATGTGTGCCCAGTCTACGCTGCCAACTAAAAATGCCATCACTGGCCCTATCCTGAGGTTGGATATCCTCTGAAAGCGATGTCATAAGGTTGCAGATGGCGAACAAATGAGTCTATGTGTCTATAGGATTCTTTATGCCAGCATTATGATAACATATAAGCATTTTGTGCTTCCAGTTTTGTGAATGAAACACCAGAAACAACATCCGCGGTGTGAGCATTTCCTCGTTGGACCACACGAATTAGAGCAAAACCTAATTAATCAAATGCTTGCATGTTAGCTATACCGCCTTGACCTGTCTAGAGTCGTTCGCTTAACATCCCGCAACAGATGCGGTGAGCGCGTTGCCAGCAGACAGGCACTCACCAATTAGTGCCGTAATTTGATGTGATAGTCTATCACTGTTACTCTCCGTGGCTACACAATGAGCTTGTGTTGTCGTTACTTAGGCTTGTGCAATGCTGCCAGACAGCAGCTGTTCTTGCACTGGTTGCTTTGGCGTACCGTCGGTGTTCAGGCTGGCCTGAGATAATGATAGAATCCATGGATACCTATAGAATAATAATAATAAAGAAGAACTAATTACTATGAGTGACGCCACTGAATCATACACGACATGAATGTCTTAATGTGAATCATTACGTTTTTGTCTAGTGGAAAATAGCAGCTGTGTTAGCAGATTAAGGGCCAGTCGCTGCGATTTTAGGGTAAAGGTCAAAAGCCAGCGATGGCGTTCCGAGACATTCGGGAAATAACCAGTAATGCTTCTGTAGATTTATGTTCTGTGGGTAGACCTACACCACAAAGTGCAACAGATCGGTGTACATGTAAAAATGCTTCATACATATTATTATACAGTCGACTCCTCTTTAACGCCATCTGCGCGATGTTAATTTCACCTGGCGGCACCAGTTGTTTTTTTTCCAAGTGATGTAATACCATACTTTCTGTAAAATGACCCTGGATAATTGAAACTCCTGTTGATTGCAACCATTTTTCATGTTCCAGAATAGTAGCGATTGTGCGGAACCGACTGGGTTTCTATGAACAGAGTGGAAATAGGAATAGAATGGAGGAGAGAGGAGAGAGGAAGGAAGGAAAAGAAAAGAAAACTGGGATGAAAGAAAGGAGTGAAAGGCTTGAAAAGGACTAAAAGAATACACAGAGGAAAGTAAGAAAGAAAGAAAGAAAGAAAGAAATGAAGGAAAGAAAGAAAGAAAGAAAGAAAGAAAGAAAGAAAGAAAGAAAGAAAGAAAGAAATCGACTGTAAACACGTTTTAGCACATGATATGAACAAAAGAAATCTTGGTAGACTACATGTTTTTATAAGTAATCCTATATTTTGAGTAGATCTATGATGTCTCTTTATACATATACAGCTATGCCTTCCCCTGCCCTCCCGTTCGTTCTCGTCCCAAATACGGCGTTAATTACGACCTTGCAAAGTTCGCCCACAGTCATGCATCAAGAGCTGGCTTTTGAGTTCGCTGAAACATGCAAAAAGGTTGCCATCTAACTGCAGCAGAACCTGACCTATTCTCAGATTAACTTCCACTAATTGCTGCCGTAATATGATACGTCATTACTGATGTGGCATGCAGGGAAGGATCAATCTTTTGGCCATTAGGTACCCTATCATGTTTTGATGTCAAGAAATGTCAACCGAACAACAATGTCCATGACTGAGCCAACGCTACTCCAAAGGCCATAACTAGAGCGCAGAGAACGAAATCAATACAGAGGACTGATCAGTGTCAGCAATAAACCCTGTGCAGATATTTGGCATGGAGGAACCCAAAACTATGCCATGGTGGAACCCGTGAGCAGTAGGAAAGTATGACTGGGTCACAGGCGAACGTTAGGCGTACACGTGAAAGTAAAGGGAAAAAAATTCAGGCAGTAGGTGTTTAAGGTTTAAATTGCTGTGAAGTTAGCTTTCTTGTGGTGCAGTGGTAACACATTCAACTTACAAACGAAAGAATCTGGATTCAATGCTTCGTAGGGACAGGAACTTCTCTGTTCGGCCTTTCTGTATCTTGATCTTTCATTGTGCTTGTAATTTGGGAAAATTTTCAAATATTTTCAAATATCATTATCTTGAAGCTCACATTCCTCCTTTTTAATGATAATGAATAGAATATGCCTTACCATCTGGGTACAAGAGGGTACACAACAGTCAAAAAGTTAAAACAAAATAACAGCGGGCACAGCGAGCAAATGAACATGAAACTAACTAACAACCCACGTGTAAAACCCCTTCCTCCTACCATACAATTTTGGCTTTTATGTATTCAACAATAATATTGTATTGGTGTAAAGGGTAGAGACAATAAACTTCATTGCCACATCAGTTGATATCAAGACTTCATTAGGCGGCAGAGTGATGCCAAAAAAAAACCCCAATGTTGTATTCTTCAATTATCGATTGAATCCGACCCCACCGCCTCCAAAATATTCTTCGGCGCAGCAAAACTATCTTCCTACCGAAGATAAGCTGGAACTGAAAGAAGCTGTAGAGGTCTGAAGTGTTATTTTGTGTCAAAATAGGCGTTGAATGGCTAAGGTCAAGTTCAATTTAACCATGAGTCATGTGAAGGCAACAGGAATTTCACAGTTTCGTACCGCACTCTTAAAGTAAACTGATGGTCGTCACCCGCAGCATTTATTTGTACACGGCAAAAGCAAACCTGTGTCACCATCCGCCTCCCAAATCGAGCCACCCAGGTATGCGGGCAAACGCCATGCACGAGGAGAAGATTGTTTATATCAATACATGCTCACAGAGGGGGCTCGAGGGAGTTTACACTGTGCCGTCTTTCATTCATGTTCAAGAGAGAATCGTGGGATGAGCACAACGTTTACAGTCTGTTAAGAGATATTTGTCTTCGTAGGGGAGATGGCTGTGTCTATCGACGAGTTAAGTAAGCACTTTGGGGTTTTTATGAATCATCATGATGTGTGTTTGCTCACAGAGTGTTTGAAACAAAGACGCAGGTTAAATGATGTTGGCTTCATGCTATTTCATGGCAAGATCTATTTCCGGTGATGAAAATGGAGTCCAAAAGACTCTAAGAATAAGTCTATTAATTCGGTAATATTTTGGGCTACATTCTGCTTTACCGAATTGCCAGATGGTCTTGATGAGCGTTTTTCAGAATAAGCGGGGGTCATGAAGCAAAATATTCAGCAGTTAGCCCATTGGCATTTGGTTCATTCTTCGAATGGGATTGTCATGCTTACACTAACACTAATGAGGTATACAAATTAATGACAGGCAATGGCCGTTATTGGACTTTCGACAAATGAACTCACTAGAAGGAAACTTTTATCTCAGCGAATTCAAACAACAACTGGCAGGTAAACGAATTTTTACAAAGAAGAATATTTTTTAAAATATAGACTAAAGCTTCTTTAAGTAGAAAAAAACTAAGGCCATCACGCTACGTAAACGGTGGATGTCAGATTTCAGTGGTATTTATGGCGTCGTTATATTAACTCGTCTCATCAGCTGTTATATTGCGATGACGATGATGTTTTCATTCCATCATTATCTCTTCTGGTTGGCAGCACGGAAATACTAAAATTAGCAAATCTGTTGAATGCAGTCAAAAGAGATTTTCTTATCAAAGTAGCTATCTCTGTTTTCGCACACCAAAGAAAACTACACGGAATTCGGCGCATTCCTCAGAACTGATGTGTGGCCAATGTAGTCCGCAACGAAACATCAGTCAGCACATAACCTAATAAACATACATTCCCCCTCACGCCCGGTCTCTGTTCATAATTATGACATTCTCGGTTTTATTATCGTATTCGTTCACAGTTGGTCACCTGCCCGCGCATTCTTACGCCAAATTCGAGTGGGCAACCCATCCGTTCACTGAGTTGCGATTTCACGCCGTGCGCCTTTTCCGTGGTCCTCCGTGAAATGCCCCGTCACACGTAGGCGCTGACCGCCGAGGGC
Source organism: Ellobium chinense (assembly GCA_033807755.1). Lineage (NCBI taxonomy): Eukaryota > Metazoa > Mollusca > Gastropoda > Ellobiida > Ellobiidae > Ellobium > Ellobium chinense. Next base: position 459,434 of record JAWQUT010000233.1, read on the forward strand.
TGGGAGTTGTTAGTTCCTTTGGTCTTCTCGCCAGCTTCCACTAATTAGAAGCAGCATGTATTAATTGCCAGTGAAAACGGCGCTAGGACTTATTTATTTTAGACCACGCCTGCCTGCTAGCCTGCTTGTTTCACGCTTTTCCTTCCCGTCCTACACTGACCACCCACTGGACACAACACCAGAATCTGAGAACAGATGTGGATGGATGTTCCGAAGTCTGTTTGGGAGTGTGAAGAATATTTCACTGAGCTTAGAAGAAAGAGCCCAGTCACCTCCAACAATGGCGTGGATGAACCAGCTGACCAGTGCAAGTCTTCATTCACTATGTCGTTCTCGCGTCCACCTTTCAACGATACAGCAAAGCAATGGAAACGAATTGGTCTTCCCATGTTTTCACACATCCGCAGCAGATGTTGTTTCAAGTCTGATGGTCAGTGGGAACACTGAAAAACAAAGAAGCAATCTCTGTTTTCATTTATTTGACATTTATCCCTTCCATCATTTTCAGGACCGTAGATGCCACTTTCGCAATCCCAACATTGCGATAAGGTAGGTTGACGTCAGGGCTCGGCGCGCCTCCTACCCTTTTCTGAGCTCTGACAGACTAGAACCTAAAGAAAGATGAAGAAAATATTTATTCTTTTTGTGAATGTGATATTGGAACGGGATGGGTTTTGCTCTGGGGCTCCTGATCCAGAACTTACGGCAACGGCCCTGTTCGACGTTCACGCTCTCTTCAAGCTCTTCTTCCATCACGCGGCCCACTGCCCTCGGGCCACTCGCGTGGCGAGTTACTTACACGTGTTTTTGTTTGGTGTTCCACAAGAGTACAGTGATGTCTGGACGAGGCAAGGTGAGAGAGCCGTGGCTTAGGCCTGTTGATCCCTCTTTGTACGCTCCAGCACCTACTCCTGAAATTTGCTGTCTTTCTTACGCGAACTGGCGAGTGCAAGGAAGGCACTTTTTTGTCTTTTAAGTTAAAGAATTACTATCTCTGCTGTCAGTGGCATCATCATCAATAACATTATCTTTATCCTCTCTCTAAATGAGAAGAATTTCCTTCGAGCATTTACTTTTTATTCACAAAAATCTCCAGATATAAGGCGTACTGATCTGTAGGGGTATACGGAATCGTTTGGAACTGAATATCTCTAAGGACTTTAAAACTTCTTCATTATATCCTGATTCGGCAATTAACAACATCATTTCGAGAAGGCTTCTTAGCTGCTGTTTTTTTTTTTTTAACCAGTAATTTTATGACTAATATTGTCTTTGACACTTGATGGATGTTCTGGCTTGTAGCAAGCACAAAAAATTGCCCACTCTGCAAACTGCCTGTCTCTGAGAAAGGCAATCTGCCCATAACTGTGACAATTAGGAAAGCTCGCTCACTGACTAAGTAGCCAACGTCCTCGTAAACTAGTCTATACGATGTCGAATTCATCTAAGCTCTGGTTCGCCTGGAATTCGTCAAATCTAGTATTCGCACACACAAAAAAAAGAGTACCTCATCACAGAAGTTTGGGCGAAAGCCCGTTCAGGCGCCGACTCGTGTCTTTGTTTTTCTAAGCAGCTCGTCGTTGACAACCGTGAATTATCGAGTGTTGATAACTCGGCTTGACGGGCGGCTTTGCCGGCCAGTTCAAAGACGAAATCTGGAACCATCTAAGTTCCCTGGGGGCCAGTGGAAGCCCACAGGGCTGGGTTAGGTGGCTAATAATGTCCGGCCCAGGCTCCTGCCAGTCTCGTCTCTGCTGGGTGATGATTCCAGTACAGATGAATGCAGGCGGATCCTCTGTTGTCGTAGCTGTGCCGTGCCTCTCACTCTGCAAACTCACTAACTGCCCTCGTGACACTTCAAGCCTATTGTAAGATGAACTGATTCCTCCTTAAAGTTTATTTGTCTTGCAGCCGGTCACAATTAGGTTTAAGTCGTGTTTTGGCAAAACCACTGGCATGACATGAAAGCTTATAATGAGTATACTTTCATTAGATGAAAAAAAAATCGACCAGGTTTTATTCTGACCCGAAATATAGTTGTTTGAAGTAGCAAGGAATCGTTCCACACAGTGCCCCCCCCCAACCCCGCCCCCACACCCCCCAANCGATTGACAATTTTATAGATCTACAAATAATTCACCAAACCTGCTTCACAAAAACTAAACTTTATCCATAATCACTTCCCATTTACCCATAATAATCAATGTTTTTGTGTATAGAAATGATTTTACCATAGATTTCCGCAACACACAAAAAATTGTTACTGGATGTCTTATAGCATCTTTAGAGCCTGATATCTCAGTTCTTAATCTAGCGACATAAGCCTCATTTTGACAGGCTGCTAGACATATGTTGTAGCTCTGCCGTGCTTATCTCAACAAAACACAGACGTCTGGTGACAGTTCAAGCGTACTCTGAGTGTAAGGTGATCTCATTTCCTTTAAGTTTATCTGTACGGATCAAACCGGCTCATAGCTTCTACATTACAACAAACAACAACAACAACAACAACAACAACAAAAAAAGATAAAATCCACTTTTATTTGTCCCTTAGAGAATTCTTTTTACAGCCCCATACGATATAATACATTTCATTAATGCTATATTCAAATACAACAACACACATAATATAAAGAACATTATTAACATAGCATAACTCAAATCCATTATAAAGCCATTGCTAGTGGCCCCAATGCAGTGCCTAGTCACCTGGGCTCGAAAGCCAGGTACTCATTCACATCTAAGTGGAGTTGGGGAAATGGGAGTAAATATGTCTTGCCCGAGAACACTACACCATGAACCGCCCGGTTCTCGAATCGAACCCATAAACTTACACTTGACAGTCCAGTTTCTGAGAACGATTCATAAGCCGCACAGTTTTAACTATGCCAATATTCGACCATACTGAGATAAGAATGAGAATCTGCTATATGACAGCTCGAGCCCACTGTAAGATTTACCCCGATCCTTTCAAAAGTATTTTGAGAGAATGAAGCTGGCTCGGAGCTCCTTAAGACTGAAACATAATGCACATGTTTAATGCATGTATTAAGTCTGTCGACACTCTATCATCAGCAGCACTACAATCATGATAAAAATGAGAATCTGTCTACCTATTTGGATATGTTCAATGCGTAGTAAAAATGTTACGGGTTGAAGTGATTGGTCACATTGTGAAAAGATAAGAAATTTCGTCAAATAAATCGTGTCATTTTGTCCATTTGTCTGTCCGCTGATTGGCCCACTCAATCATTTAATCACCTGTCTACTTAAAGCAACTTATCCATACTCATTAAAACATTGGTGAAGCTGGGGACCAGCGGTGGTGCATTTTCCATTTTTTTTTTTTTTTGCAAGGGCTAATAAAATTAAAATGACTGTTTCTTTTATTGATAAGTCTGACATTATGATTTTCCTATGCCCACCTTGAATGGTGGGGCTTAGCCTCACTAGCCTTTAATCACGAACCGTCACTGTTAAAAACCAACCGTCCACCCAGTCACCCATCTATTCGACATACTACAACTTCCCACATTCCATTTCCCATGCCACCTTAAGGAATACATAATATATACAGGTCATTTCACACAAAAATTAGGTCACCCTACTTAACACCCATATGTTCGGAAGATTTTCATATTTCACTTAAGAAAATAAATCGCAGTAGCAACACGAGCCCCGGAGTAAAGCAGGCCTTTCACATTTATCACGACCCCGACTGGAGGCACGCAGGAGCCGGGGATACCATAGCCCCAAAACCCAATTAGTCAGGAGGGACGAAACGTTACCCTATCTAATCTTCTCATGGGAGACTGTCTTAGAATCGAGTCCTGGTGGCATCTCCCTTAGCGAAAACGTTACAGCAAATTTTCCTCCTTTTAAAGGCCCGTCTAGAGTGTAAAAGGAGAAGAGAGACATGATGAGACACTTCACAATTATTATTATTAAGTCAGTCGCAGGTTTCACATTGGAGCGATAATGTTTTTTCGAATTTCAGGGGTAAAAGATCTTATACTGCATAGAAAGTTTGCAGATCGCTAGCTTACTATCCCTCCATGAGTTGCGATGAAGAAAATTGATACTCGAAGACATGGAGTATTTGATATAATATAAAAGCAAACTGATCTGAGTCGAGGCAGTGTCCATTGCCATTTGCAGGCAGGGCTTGTCTCTCATCAATGGTAACCACAGGATGGCACAGCTATTAGCATAGCCTGCTAGATTTAAAGACGAGGATATAAGGATATATAAGAAAAAGATGTTCCAATGGCACTGGTTCATTCTGAATCCGCAGGCCAGTTTTCTCTCCACCCCTCCCTCCCTCCCCCCTTTCCACCCAGCATTCCTCTTACTCTCTCTTCTCCCACCAGCTTTTTTCAACTCTTTGGCTTTCTGCAGATACCTTCCGAATTTATTGTTACGTCTTCCTTGTGTTCTTGGTCTACTAGATTTAAGGAGGAGGTAAAAACACAAGAAAAAAAGAATGACCCAATGGCGCTGGTTCATTCCCATCCGGAGACCACTTTCTCCCCTTCTCCCCCTCCCCCCTCC
>JAWQUT010000233.1:487333-523308 GCA_033807755.1 Ellobium chinense
TCCCCCCAAACCAAAAACAAAAACAACAAGAACAAGAAAAATGCGGTTTATAAGTGTCGTATCCTGGCTTATGTCTGTTCACGCGACTTCACACTATTATTAGCCCAGCAGGCCTGATCACTCTAGATTTTTCACAACTACCGGGGGAGCATGCAGTGCCGATGCCATTTACAGGCACTGATCACTAGCATTCTGACATTATCTCCCCCTGCCTGTAGCCAGGTACCCATTTCACAGAAGGAGGAGCTGAGATAAATGTGAATAAAGTGTTTTTTGAAGACATTTACAACATGATCATGGTCAGGAATCGAACCCACATTCTTTAGATAGTGAGCCCAACGCCTCAACCAGTTGGCCACCCTGCTCCACAGGTAAATAAACAGCGCTTAATTAAACGTACTGTAACATACAGTACACGAACATCTCGGAAGTAGCATCCCTATATCATTTCCGACGTATCTCTACGTCTTGTTCCCTATGTAAAGAACTATTCCTACGAACAGAGGTTCAATATAGCTGTAATCGTGCTGAAGCGCTGTAAAACTCCAAACTAACAAACCTGTACACAGTCTAATGGGCTCATGATTAATTGGACATAGCAGCACCGGTTAAAATAAAAACACGTAGCCTAGGGATTAAACCAGTAATATGTATGTATTATGTGCTTAAAATGTTAGTTAAATCGATTACATGAGCAAAATATTAAAAAGTTAAGAAGCGAACAAATTTCAATCTCTGAATTTTTTTGAAACCCTAACCGATTTTGAGGCCTTAAAATATCGTCTCTTCAGCTTGCGCCGAAATCCGAAATGGAGCGAAAAATACAGTTCAAGGGACTTAATTATTATAATTCTTTATAATTTTCTTAGTATTACTTGATGTTATGCCCCCTTTCTCTCTCTCTCTCTCTCTCTCTCTCTCTCTCTCTCTCTCTCTCTCTCTCTCTNTCTCTCTCTCTCTCCCCTCCTCTCTCTCTATCTCTCTCTCTCTCTTTCTTTCTCTCCCTATCACTGTCTCTCTCTCTCTCATTTTTCTTTCTCTCAAAACAACCCAAAAATAATTTCCCTAGACGAAGATCATTAGGGATTAGTTGAAGTTATTTCCAGGGACATTCACTGAGTGATGTTTTTTTATCGTGGTGTATTTATTGATTACTTGCGTGGGTTTTCTAACGTCTATTATACAAGGCGGTCGTGTGGCTTATATGTTTAAACCTTGTGTTAGTTAGTTAACGCACAGCGGTAACTATGGGAAACTCCCAAAACATTAGTAGTGTTCACTGTTGTTAACACAATACCTTTAATTAACGCAAGGATTATACATGCGGCCACCGATGTTTGTAAACCATTGTAATAATAAGGGGTTGGTAAATTAGAAGCGATAAGCTTAACAAATTAGACATGTACTTTGGGTTCGTTTTTTTGTTTTTTTCCTGAAACTCAATTTTAGCACAACACAGAACATTCCGTGTCACATCGAGCTGGCGAACGGAAACTTGGCAATGTTTCCGACACCTTTGTGCTCGCTTATTCAGCCAGGTCATTTGGGTCATTATAGAGTTTGTCGTATTCTGATCACGAGACCTGTCCATCCAACTTGAGGCTGCACGCACACGACGTCCGGACGTCTATTAACGATGCATAAAAACTTCCCAGTGGGTCAGACCGCCCAGACCCTTTTGGTGGGCCGATATCTCTAAACTCTTAGATATCGCAATAATCGTGCTCCTCATACTCCGAGTATCTAAAGTATTGATCTGTAATCAATAAATTCCTTTCAATGTCTTTCCATACTTATCTTAAGTTTTCGAGAGGCCTATTGAAGGACACTTTTGGCAGTCTCGGTCAGGCAACCTGTCGGTTTGTCGGTATCGTCTACAGAGTGTTGAAATGGTATTGAAACTCCAGAGACTGAATTTTGATACTGACATCCAAATTCTTGAGCATCGAAGTATAGATTTTCTGATTCGATATTACCCACTTCTGCTCAGACCTCTCTCCAGAACGTGACCGGACAGCATATTTCTCGAAACTCAGAGCAGCCGAAAACGCAGACGCATAGCATATAAACAATTTAGAAGCTGAAGCGGGGAACTACCCCATCCACCCCATCCCCCTGATCCTTCCTTCAGCAAAACATTCACTCTTCTCTTCTTCCCTAGGTGCTCATTATTACCATAATGACGGCACGCAGATCTATACATGTATATTATGTCTACACACGCGAAAGACCTGAACAACATTATTGCTAGAGCTGAATTTTATACTGTAGCAGTTAGGAACTGGATAACATCAAACAAACCAAATATGAACGAAGTAATTTCGTGTTTCGCCTGACAGTTTCTGCGAATACACTGCAGGCCTGCTTGATCCGCCATTACTTGTGCTACGTGACGTCAAAAAGCGATTTAAGCTAGCAGACGACTGGTCCAGACAGTTTGCGTACGCGTCCGCACACTCGTCTGCTACTTTTCTCGTTTTTTTGACATCATGCAGCAAGAGTTTAAGTGGCATGCAGAGGGAGAAAAACCTCGACATTCCATCGATGTTTTCTTAGAAATGGTCAGGCGGAAGGAAAATGTACGCGGTTTAAAGTTTCTCAAAAAATAATGTGGTTATTTTTTGCCCTAAACCTTTAACGTACATCAACATCAAAAACATGCATTTTGAACCGAGTAAAGAGAGCGCTTCACGACTATACTTGATTGAATCAGCCACAAAAACTCTAACCACATTAGTTTTCTTCTGTTAGGATTACAGCAATTGTTTTCTCCTGGTCGGTGTTACTGGAAGACAAATTAGCTGAACTGCGAAGGGCAGAAAACAGTGCGGCATGTATAATTATTCTTACAAAACAAAAGCTAAGTAAACCAGTTTTGAAATCTTTTGCTGGTTGCCAGTGAGAACAAGGACAGACTGCACTTCTGTGTTTTGCTATAGAGCTCTGGATGGCACCTCACCTACATAATATGTATCTGAGTCTTTAGACGAATACAAACCACCAAGAACTTTACCTCCCGGAAATTAAGACAAATCTACAATCTTCGAAGAAAGACCATTCAGTTCTAAGGGACCATCTTTAGAGAATCAATTGTCCCAAACTATTAAGACATGCCTTACTCGGAAAAAATAGCGCTCCGATGTGACACGGAGACCGTTTATTCAAATTTGTGAAATGTCTCATCATGCTTCCTCTTCTCTTTTATATCCCGCAGCTAACTCGGTTTTCGGGACGTTTGGTCAAGCAACTGTAGTTTTGTTTGCTGTTCATCACGAGCAGAAGGTGGTACCAACGTAACCTTAACTCCAAGAGGTCAGAAAAGGTGTTGCGATTAAGCGCAGTTTTGCTGGACTACCTCTTGTTATAGAGGCTAGGGAAGCGGGGACAAGAGAGGTGGAGGAGGTGAAAGGGACAGAAATAATCTCTTCCCTCTGCGCGTCACCTATCACTATGGCCTCATTAAAAAGGTTGGTGGCCTTGAAAAGAGCTTTTAGATGGCCCTGAATAGGACCATTGGGTGGCCCTGAAAAGGACCGTTGGGTGGCCATGAAAAGAACCGTTGGGTGGCCCTGAAAACGATCGTCGGGGGCCCCTAAAAAGGAGTGTGGGGGGGGGTGAAAAGGACCTTTTGGTGGCGCTGAGAAGGGCCGCTGGGTGACCCTGAAAAGAGCCGTTTGATGGCTCTGGAAAGGACCGTTGGGTGGCCCTGAAGAGGACAGTTGGGTAACCCTAAAACGAACCGTTGGGTGGCCCTGGAAAGGACCGTTTGGTGGCACTGAAAAGGACCCGTGGGTGACCCTGAAAAGGACCGTTGGTGGCCCTTAAAACAGGTCCATTTGGGTGGCTCTAAAATGAGCCTTTGGAGCCCTGAAATGGACCTTTTGGTGGTCCTCAAAGGACCGGTGGGTGATCCTGAAAAGGACCGTTGGGTGGTCATGACAAGGGCCGTTGAGTGGCCCTGAAAAGGACCGTTGGATGGCCCTGAAAAGGACCGTTGGATGACCCTGAAAAAAACAGTTGGGTGGCCCTGAAAGAACAGTTTGGTGGCCCTGAAAATGACCGCTGGATGGCCCTGAAAAGGATCGTTGTTGTGATCCTGTAAAGGACCGGTTGGTGGTCCTGAAAAGGACCGTTGGGTGGCCATGAAAAGGGCCTTTTGATGGTCCTGTGGGCCTAAAAAGGACCATTTGGGTGGCTCTGAAATGAGCCTTTGGAGACCCTGAAAAGGACCGTCCCCGGTGGGTGACCATGAAAAGGGCCTTTTGATGGTCTTGAAAAGGACCGTTTGGTGGCCCTGAAAAGGACCATTTGGGTGGCTCTGAAATGAGCCTTTGGAGGCCCTGAAAAAGACCATTTGGTAGTCCTGAAAAGGGCCATTGGATGACAAGGGCCATTTGGTGGCCCTGAAAAGGACCGTTGGGTAGCCCTGAAAAGGGCTGTATGGTAGCCCTGCAATGGGCTGTTGGTCGTTAGCTCTAAGCGGTGTTTTAACCGTGCGCACGGACCTCCAAGGCAACAACAAAATACGTTAGCGGACCTCCGAGAGACTACATTCTGATGTTATTAGTATTTTTTAATGTTGTGCTGTTTCCGTTTAGTGACATCCTCCTATTAGAGTAAATGTAACGTTACAATTTTTAACAACAATTAATAACATCGTAACGCAGCCCTCTCGGAGGTCCGCCAATTTCAATATATATCAGAGTGGAACACATCCAGATACATATGGCTCTCTGACAGCCCTTTTCAAGGCCACCTAAACAATTTACCATCTAATTGTTTGGTACTTATGTAACTTACTAAGTATACAAAAGAAAACATAAATAAATAAATAAAATAAATAAACAACACCAATGATACATCCCTAATTTCGTTTCCTTCCTATTTCTCTCTCAGATAGTCTAGGAAACACGTCTCGAAATTCTGTACTCGAGTTAGGTTACCACCAAATGAATGTCTTTTAGAAAGGAAGTAGATCTAGCTTTATTCTAGAATGATGAAAACTGTTTTTCAGCTTGCTAGGTTGCAGCATCTTGACTCAAAGTTTGGCGTAGCTTTATTTGATTATCCGGCAGGATTTATAGTCCCTTAAAGCTAGTAGCTCTATTCGAACATCAAAATTGGAGCAAAATGGCATTGGACTCAAGATCTAATGGTCGTGGGTTCGACTCCTGATCAAAGCACTTCATTTCACGTCTGTAAAAGGCAGTAAAAGATGTTGTCAGAATGCTGATGATTAGCACCTATAAATGGCAGCGGCACTGCATGCTCCGCAGGGAGTTGGGAAAGTCCTCAAGTGATCAAGCCTGCCGGGGTAATGATAGTGTGAAGTCGCATGAGCAGCATTAGCATGGATATAGTACATATATACCGCATTATTATTATAAATAAATGATGGCGATCTTTCACCGTGGTCTTATTCTGTTGATTGAACTTTGCTCAATGTTATGGACGTGAAATTGCTTTCATGTGTAAGTTTGGGTCACCCAAATATATTTAGACTCCACATAGATAAAGAATAGGGAAAATTATTACCATGTTCTTCCGAACTGTAGCGTGATAACAACAGAGGTGCTACATCACAAAAACCGTAATGTAATATAGTGGTGATCTTGCTGAAGCGCTGTAAAACACTAAGATCTGTCGTACCGTAAAACTGTAGGCTTCGTAATCAAGGGAAGTAATCGAAAGTAAAGTTGGAATCAAAATGAAGGGAACAAGGTTACAGACCTGTAATAGGATTGGACCCTTTTTTCCTCTATGGGCTATATTAACATTTTGAGCTGCCCTCTGAACCCAAAGTTTTAGCTTTCACCCAGACCCATGCCAGACTGAAGCTCATTATGTGGCCCAAATTTTAAGACTTACCCAACCCTAGTAAGCCCATTGAAATTTTGAGCTTGGTTGCTATTTGTAAACAGACCCTACATTTGTCACTGGTCAATGCCAAACCCCTCCTCTTCCGCCTGAGCACACCCTTGACCTGGCAGTTCCATCCCGGGGCTAAATAGTGCCTGGTAAAATAAAGTAAAATGGACACAGATTCCCATGAAATCAAAATTTCCTCCTTGGAGCCCTTATTACTGGAAGCAGGGCATGCCAAAAGAGGAAAGGAGAGATGAAATATACCCCCTAAGTTGTAGAACCCAAAAGTGAATGGTACAATTACAGGCCTGTAACCACAAATCTTGTAGGAGACTGCTACAGGCATGTGCTATTACTTCCCTTATCCGTAACAAAAAGCTTAATGGGGCTTAGTCTGTTCTTATAGGAAACAATAAAACTGCTTTGAACCAGTAACGGGATAGACTAACCATAATGCGCTTTGTCGCTGTTTTAAGAGTTTTTTAGAAATAAATCATCAGTAACCTGCTAAACCGTCGTTTTAGTCAAAACCCTCATTTTAAGTTCGGCCTACACCCAGTGGGTTAAATAAGGTGTTTCAATAACAATAAGATTGACAGTAACATTAACTTTATTAGCTAAGGTATACAATTTTCATTGTGTAATAACATTTTTGAAAACAAAAAAACCAATGGATTAAGCGACATATCGTCCACATACACCTAAGTCATTTTTTAAGTGTCTGAGAAATTTAGAGCTCTCAACCTGATGCTTAAAGTAAAACAGTGAAACAGATGTGATTTAGCTTGTAAAATTGGGATATATGAAATAGTAGAAAATTCTGCCTCGTTTTAAAGGGGAAAAGAAGATAATAGAAGATTATAGCAGTATAAACAACTGAAATCATCCACATACAAAAATGACTTAAGCAAATGAGAATTGAGCGTGACAGTGTTACATAATCGTTGCCGACTTTTCTTTTAATGTGCTTTGCTTATAAATCAACATAGTGTGGTATTGCATGAGAACCTCTGTGTCAGTTGACCAGATGCGCATTTCGGACTTCAGGTTTCACACACGCATTAATTTTGAGGTCACTTCGGTTGGAGTTACAAGGAAGAGTGATCTATTTATCACATCATTTTTCTCTCCCTTTCAGGGTCCCAGTGACCTTAACTGTGGCCTGTTCTAATGCATTTGTCACTTCCCTGGCCAGTTAAATTTAAAATAGCACTATATCGGGTGTGAGGTTTGAAAAGATAGGGGCTGCCAATGAGCTAACCCCCCCCCCTCCTCTCCCGCTCTCTTGAAATAGCCTGGAGCCTCAAGTGGCTTTTCATGGGGGTGGGTCAAACGAGGAGACACAGCAAAAAACATTACTTGTTATGGGCTATTAAAAGTAATGTATTTTTTAAAAGATCAGATGCTTATCTCCATTACTGGTGAGTGGGAATAGCCAACGGAAATTAGGACTGAAGTGACGGCAGTGGACAGTACATAGTAAAAATATAGCAGAAAGATTTGGGCTTGTGTAACCTTCAGGGTGTTTATAGCTAATGTGCAATGTGACATAGCGAATGGTCATTATGCCATGTCCAGTGAATCAGAAATCTGTCAATCTGCCTAATGTGTCGTATCGATATAAATAAGGAACTTCCTGTGACCAGGTGCTAGTATATAAATATTGATTAAGTAGCCTATTATTTAGAACTTTGCTGCCCTCTATTATCTTAGAAATTTCATCTTCACGTAACCGGTGGTGAGGCACTTTAGTATTAACTCTTTATTATTAAGGAGAAGGAATGTGAGCCCAGTCTGATAATTCTCTTGAAGATATTATAGAATTATCTAGGTAAGTGCGCCACCAGAGACTTTTACCAAATTACTGTGAAGGATCGGCCAAAAAAAATCTACACTAGAAAATTTCATGCCCTTGCCGGGAATCGAATCAGGATCTCTCAGCTTGCAAGTGTGAACGTGCTACCACTACACCAGAGGGAGGCTAACTTCACAGCTGTTTAATTCTTATATACCTACTGCATATTGTTTCCTAACTTCCAATTGCGAGCCTAGTGACTAGTGTTCAACCGTGACACACATTCCCCGACTGCTCACAGTCACAGGCTTCATTTCCTAACCGTCATCTTTATCTTCTCTCTTTCATATCTCTGTATATTTTCCTTATTAGTTTTCTTCTGTAGATTTATCATATTTGTGTATAAAGCTCCACGCCGAAAAATGATGTAGTGCTATTATGACATAATTTTTTAAACAAATCGTAACATTAAAAATAAGTTGTCTTTATGTATGAATATTATCTCGTCGCTTGAATACAATACCCTGATAAACACCGGAGATGATTGAATTTCGTGTTTTGACTACATTGGACTGCCAATAAGGTGGAGCATGTTGCGTCAAAACCTCAGACATCTAACCTCAATATTTTCCTGGAACCATAGGAAGCTGCAAAGTAATTATTATGTAAGTCAACGATGTGAGCACTATCAGAATATTGCGCCTACTTGTTCAGATATCGATAACATAGAAAGCGGCGAGTTTTTATTGCTTTTTTTTTATGTAGCGGTTGAAAACGGTTGAAGAAGTTTACAGCACACACTTTGTATTACTATATTTCTTAGAATTATGATGATGCTGTCGTTATTACTTGTGTTTGCTTCTGTTTCCGAAGTTCTTGCTGTTTTTGTCTAGTGGTTGTCTTGATGTTGTTGTTTTTGTCATTGTTGGTGATATTCATGCGGTCTGCAGTGGAGATTTGAGGCATATAACGTATTCAAGGGCCCTGTGCTTTTTGGAGCTCCAGCCCTACNACAGTCAGAAGACGATAGAATATTTAAGGAAAGAAAAAGAGATGTGTGAAAAGAAAGAAATGAGAGAGAGATAGGGAGAGAAAGAAAAAGAATGAGAGAGAGAGAAGGAAGAAGTGAAGATGGTTCGGACGAATGTTCATTTTTCCCATTTTTTTAATTTCATACATGTTGCAGTGGCAGATTTTGAAGAAATGAACAAGAATATTGTGCATGCGTCTTTCTTTATCCATTCAACGCCTTCTAGGATCTAACCTGTCAGCCCATAATACGTTCAAAAAAAATATTCGGTGTGGGAAGTAAAATTTGTAAAGTGTAGACAGGTTGGAGAACCCCGTCCTTGATAATGGATCTAAACACCAGAACTGAACAGAGGAAGGAAAGATAAGTAGAAGCTAAGACACAGAGCTAGCGAAAGAATTTCTGAAAGCCGAGAGAGAAATAGGAAGGAAAAGGAATTAACGGATGCATCAGTGGTGATCTTCATGATTATATTAATTCATTTATTTATTTATTTAACTAATTGATTAAATTATTTATTTATTTATTTATATTTATTTTTATTCATTTTTTTTTTCATTTGTTTAATTAATTAATTAATTTATTACCATTAAGTGTTACCTAAGATACCAAACTGTTAGATAGTAAAATATTTAGGTGGCCCTGAAAAGGGCCGTCAGTGGGATAGCAGCAGCCGTAGGCAGTGGTCTGTCATCTAGTAAGAGCGGTTGCTCTATTCGGCGGCGGACGACTGAATATTGTGTTCCACTCCGCTATAAATTTGAATCAGTCAGACCTTCGAGAAGGCTGCGTTTTGTTGTTATTGATTGTTGTTAAAAATCTTAACGTCACATTTACTCTAATAGGAGAATGTCACTAAACGGAAGCAGCACAACGTTTAAAAATACAACAATAGAACGCAGTCTTCTCGAAGGTCCGCCAATTTTAATACATAGCCACCTAAATAATTTACCATCTAATTGTTTGGTACCTACGTAATAAATAAATAAATAAATAAATAAATAAATAAATAAAGTCTGTCTCTTTGTCTGTCTCTTTGTCTGTCTGTCTGTCTGTCTGTCTGTCTGTCTGTCTCTGTCTCTCTCTCTCTCTCTCTCTCTCTCTCTCTTATTTCACATTTCTTTTATTTTTGTAAACTTCTTTTTCGTTCATTACACGTTTTATCATCTACCGTAGGGAGAGGGGGAGGAGGGGATGGTAGCTGAAACTCCAAAAGCACAGGACCCTTGGATAGACCCCATTCGTTCTATGCCTTATGTCTCAATCCGCCACTGGAAGCCACGGAAATATTATCAACAATGACAAAAACAACAACATCACTACAATGACTAGACAACTTCAGCAAGAACCTCAGAAATAAAACAAAAGAAAATACATGCAATACTGACAGCATCATCCCAATACTCATAATTATAGTGATAAATTATTATACATGAGACAAATCACATTGTCATATTCAGAGAGAGTGAGAGAGTGAAAAAGAATGAGAGGGAGAGAGAGAGAAAAAGTGTGAGAGAAAGACGGTGAGAGCAAGAGTGCGAGATTGAGACAGTGGGAGCATTAGAGAGCATGTGAGAGACACAGAGAGAGAGTGAGAGAGTAAGTGAGAGCGCAGAGAAAGACAGTGAGAACTTAAGAGAAAATGAGTGAAAGTGAAAGAGAATGAGCGAGAGAGAGAGAGAAAATGAGATAGAAACAATGAGAGCAAGTGAGAGATAATTAGAGAAAATTTGAGAAAGAAAGAAGAGAGTTGGGAGAGAATTAGAAAAAGAGCGTAAGTTAGAGAGACACTCAGGACGTGAGTGAGAGAGAGAGAGAGACAAAGAGAGTGTGTCTTGATAGAGAACGAAGATGTTTTGTCTAGTATAGTTTAATTAATCTTCAGCCTTTTCTATGATGTTCAAGTTTCATAAGCTTACAATCGGTAGAAAAATTTGTCATCTGTGTCGTTCGAGCAAGGAAAGCTTGTTCTTTGGAGAGCGTATCGAGGATGGTGTCGAAATTCCTTCAGGATCGAAATTGAACACTCTAGCTTAGGACATAGCAGGTTCTTGGCGCCTATTAGAAGGGCAAATTGTACAACCGAATTATAAGATATATATATTAATTATATATAAAAATATATAAATTATATATAAATTATAAAACCCCCCTTTTTGGGGGCCCTGCCAGCCAGTGTCAGGGTTAGAGAAAAGTAAAATGACCTGTGATCTAAATAAAGCATCTATTTTTAAAGTTTCAGGTATAATTTGAGCTTTCTAGAAAAAAATAAAAAGTGTGTAGGCCTATATATTAGCATGCAGTCAAAACCAGCCAAATAAAAATTTGGGGACCAAATCAGAATTCGAGGTGATCTTTCTCGAAAGAGATTTTTGTGAAAAATTTTGGGCGTTGACCCCTCTTTTTCTTTCCTTTAAAAGATCGGGAAAAAGAAATACTTTAACATCCATGGGAGAAATTCCCGCAAATCGCAGTGGTTTCATTTAATGTTAATAGGGCCAAAAAAAAAAAAAAACGTTCCAAGAACCATAAATGGAGGAGGGGAGGTTACTCGAACATTGTCTGATGATCTTCCAGAGTTACCTCAAGTAAACATGGCTGCGTCCTGTCGCTTTCTTCGAGCTCTGCAGAACCGTGGGAGTTTACACTCTCTGAGCCATGAATCAAAAGTATTGTCGGCACTATTCAGCCATAGGCAGTTGGCAACAGTATCAGCGTAAGACCTTTTGAAACTGACAAAGCAAGCACTCCCCTTTGAACGGTGCACTCCGAGGCGATAAGATGAACTAGACTAGACTAGCACTGACACTCTAGTATCGGCGTAGACCAGTTGTCGGAGTACAGTAGAGTTTTGGCCTCTGAACAGCAAAACTTAATGAAATTTTCGCTTAGCTATAAGAAAATTTGGTCTTCTCTCATGACAGCACCGATTCGATGACTCTTCTAAGACTAAATGAACTGTATCATTACTAGGGCCTATAGAATAGCTGTGCTGTCCCTAGGTCTAGATCTCTAGTCTAGACTAGTCTAGATTTAGATTTTAGATTAAGATACTGATAATTGACGAAAACTCACTCTGTCTGCTCAATTTGTGTGATGATGTCACGTTTCTGTAGCAGACGGTGACTTTTGTTTGTTTACAGATGATATATTAGCAACAGCTAGACCTCTAGGTCACTGTGTTCCATGAAAATTGAAAAATATCTTTAATTAAAACTTACGAATATTTGCTGGTAAGGTTCATCGGCCTTCTCTAACGACAGCACCGATTCCACGACATGTCTACAACTAAATGAACTGTATCATCGGTGCTGTCGTTAGAGATAGCCGTTTCATCATAAAAAGGGTAGAAAAATATGACATCTATGGTAAATACCAGAACTTTACCTTGAAAAAAAAAATTTGAAATCACTACATTGTTTTTTACATATACCCTCCTACTGGACCCATGTCATCGGGGAGTTTCTGTCTCATCATACTGGCGACGCCGTATGCATCGGCCTTTGATTGGTAGTACTTACCTGAATATTGTAGTGAACTGTCTATATTTGTTGTAGTACAGTTGAATAGACGTCACCAAGGCAAGGACTTGTGGTTAAATACAGTATTTATTGATGCTTGTGTCAAAGTGATGCAGCAGATACGACGTACAGTTCTCGGCAGGCAGTGTCCAGCTTCCAGGCAGCGTGAATGGGGAGAAAGTTACCGACCAGCCCAGAGTGAGAGACGGGGCTGGTTTATATAGGGGGGCGCGGATGTGTCGGAGAGCTTTTACGTCATCAGGCTTTGTCTCCCGACTGATGCACCCGAATTTCAGGCGGTGCCACATTTTTGTGGAAAAGATAAACATTTAAAGGAAGCTGCACTGAAGGCTGAACACTTTTCCTGGACATATTATACATCAAAAAAAAAAGGGGAGAACATGGCAATTCTAACTAAAACAAAGTCCCAAGTGCTACTAAATGTACAAGCCTACAATTAAGCTGTGAAGTATGGCAAATCTGTGCTTTTCGACTTTACGGTCCAATAACGCGCGTAATAAAATTCTGTGGAATATAAATAATACATTTCCTGAAAGATCTTTTGAAGACGAAACAGATGTAATAATTAGGAAAATTCTAGAACGACTCGTTAAAATGATATTTGAAGCCGCAGTTTGAGGAAAAGCACACTTTGCAACCTATGATTAAAATGCATGTAAAAGTGAGTTTTATGAACTATAAATGGTCTGATGAAGAGAAAATGGTTTGATGAAGTGACTGTGAATGCAAGATGAGGCAACCATGAATGAAATTCACTACAATATAACTTCATAAATAATAGACACAATTGTGAAAGCAAAAACTGGCAAGTGGGCCTAATTTTTATTGTAGCTTATGATGTGTATATATACTAGTAATTGTGTGCAAGTCCTGGTTTTTGTTTCAAAACATAATGCCAATGACTGGTTGTGTTTGGCCCCAAAATGACCCAGGTCACATTGCATTTCAAAAATGATTTTTAAAATAATTTCCATGTAGATAGAATGCCAGTAACCTCACAGTTTTAGGGGTAAGGATTAATACTGTTATAAAATCTAGGGTAAAGATATTCATATTTTACTGTTTGCTGGAGATAAACATGAGATGTTAAAATACACCGATGACTGGTACAGTCACTCTAGACTAGAATGTGTTATTCACTGTGTGAACAATAGGAGAAGCACTGATACCAGAACTGCTAGGGCCACTTTTTGTATTGTTATACCAGAAGTCAGGTGAGCATTGCAATCTTTTCAAGAGGCTGCTAATCTGAATAGTGCTGTCCTGAGAGCATTGCCAGTAAAATTAAATTGAGCGAAACATGCATGCTGTCTTTTTTTTTAAAAAATGAATGATCAATCAATCCATCTGCATTGTGTCTTGTTAATCTAGACCCTACAGTTCATCAATCAAATTTTGCCATCATATTTTGCCAGGCTAAATTTAGATTAGGTTATCTTGATCTACCACAGTAAGAAAAGCCTGCTAGGTGGGACCGTTACATTAATTTGCACAGGCTCACTTAATGTTGCATTCTTTTCCTATCCAAATCTAGTCTAACCAGGACAATATTATTGTCTTTTCAACCACATCAATTTCTTTCCTTTTTCCATTTTCTTTCTGTGCTGAGCACTCACCCTTTTACACTACTCTGTTTGTGTCTGTTCACTTCACACTTCAGTGCTGTATTTCCATCTTGCTCTACACCTATGCCACTCATCAGAAGAATTGATATTGCAAGTGTTTGTGAGAGACATTTCTAAAACCACTGAGAAGTCCAGATAATCATTGTTATAGGTTATCATTCCACATTCCCTCATTGGATTCTTGTTTCATCATGTTTTTTTTTTTCCCTTTCTCTTCCAGACCAACTTCACAGCACCAGTATGATCTTGTCATTGTGGGTGGTGGCATTGTTGGGATGGCCACAGCTCAGGAACTCATTACTCGGCATCCAAAACTAAAATTGGCTGTGTTAGAAAAAGAACCAGAGCTTGGTAAATGAAAATTCTGATGTGCTATTTATTTATGATGTACACAAATATAGCCATTAGTCATAAGTATTGCAAAAGTATAGATGATAGATTTGGGTGCAGATAAAGGCAAAATATGCCAGTAGTTTAAAGTACCATCAACTTACAGGCTGCCCCAACAACTTGAACTTTTAAATATTTCAGTTTTGTCATGTGTGCCTGTGTGCACAATGACTTTAGGAAGCTCTCTAATCAATATCTTAAAAGGTCTGCTGGATAAGCAGAAAATAACTGTCATAAAGTTGAATGATTACAATGGCTATATGATCTTTGCTTGTGAGATGTTGAAGTTCTTTGCATGATTGTCATTTCTGATTGTTCCCTCATGGAAATCAAACAGTTTCTGTGTGAATAAGGAAATAACATACTCTCAAGGAAAAAACCTCATGATATTAAATCAATTTATGTTGGATTCATATAAGCCATTTTGCTTTTCAGCTGCCCATCAGAGTGGTCACAACAGTGGAGTGATACATGCAGGCATCTACTATATGCCAGGATCTTTGAAAGCAAAACTGTGTGTCAAAGGTCTTGAGATGTCTTACAAATACTGTGATCAACACAACATACCCTACAAGAAATGTGGCAAGGTAATCATTATGAAAGTTGACAGATGGGGAGCATAAAACCCTAGGACACTGTACCTTTCATTCTTTGCTGAGTTTGCCAAATCAAATAACAGCTATATATGAGGCTTTGTTTTGAAATAACACTGTTTTCTGTAGCTCATATGAATTGGGGGGAGACATTTTCCCCCTTGTTATAAATTTTTGTATCTTCCTCTGTAGCTGATTGTGGCTGTAGACCCAGATGAGGTACCCAGACTGGAAGCACTCATGGAACGTGGTCTGCAAAATGGGGTCAAAGATTTGCGTATGATTGGTCCAGATGAGATTAAGGACATTGAGCCTAATTGTGTGGTAGGTCGCCTAACTCTAAATGCCATTGATTTTTCAATTTTGTCTTTACTTTACCATTTCTAACTCTTGATAGATAACTGAATTGATCATAATCAAAATGATCAGATGATGATAAGCTACTATAAATTAGATATAAAGTTATATATATGCTGTGAGGAGAAAATTATTTCTATCTGTAACAGCTCACTGTAGTGGACATGTGAAAGGTGATGAATGCTCTTTTGCTTGCATTATGAGATTGCCACTGTAGCATGGAGCAGCTGGTCAGCCAGCCTGGATTGACATGACAGTTACTCTTACTTCTTGACTCTTTCCAGACTGCTGACTACAGTAGCTTAGTCATTGAAAAATTTGGATCTGAAGAGGCATGAACTGATACTGATAGCACATCCTCTCCCAGGCAACATGAGAATTGGATATTCGATAATGTCCAAAATGATTGAAATATATATAATCTGAAACTTTTATTTGGTACAGAAGGATGAGGAAAGATTTTCTCATTCCCTCAGCTGACAGATCTGTTTCATACAATGTTTCACAATGGATTTGTAGATTTGGATTTATGCTCAACATTATTGCACTTAGCTTTGTTATGTGAATGTATGTGTTTGTCTTCTGTCGTTGTATTTGTCTGCATTACATTTGTATGGGTGATTCTGTCATGATCTACTGATAAGAAATAGTAACATGTTCCAGATCAGCATCTGACAGAACGCCTTACATAATGCTAAAATCTAATGAAACATTCTGCTTCTTCAGGGTCTCAAGGCCATTCACTCTCCTCACACTGGCATTGTGGACTGGGGACTAGTCACAAAGTATTATGGCAAGGAGTTTGAAAGGCGAGGTGGGAAAGTGTACACAAGTTTCAATGTAGACAAATTTGATGTGAAAGCTGAGAATCCGGAGGGCAGCAGAGCTGGTTTGAACCACGCAGTAGAAATCCATGGAAAGGATCAGCAGGTATGGCAGGCTGCTTGGTGCCAGAGTCTCTAAACCCAGCTGGTGAAAATAGATTGAAAGAACAAGAAAACACATGTGTTGGTACTGGGCGGAGCATGGATGAGAAAGTATGATCTTCAGGAATCTTCATAATTTAATGTTAGTCACATTTCTTTCTGTGGTAGAAATGTGTATTCACACAAATAAGTAAGCAAAAGCTGAACTATTGGAATCAGCATGATTTCCGCATCTTTGCCAGTAACCAATCTAACAAATTTCTCGCCCAGATTGTGTGATGTTATTAAGGGTTAAGTGTGCAAACTATGCTTTTCTTATATTGGACAGCATTGTGCTAAGGATACACTGGGGTGTACACATTAATCAAAATCATATGATTCAGAGAAAAAAAGACGTTAGGCAAAACTGAAATGTCAGTTACATGATGTCTGCTATGTTTACCTTTCTTTTCTTGCAGACGCCTGTGGTGAACTGTCGATATGTGGTCACTTGTGGTGGGCTCCACTCAGACAGACTAGCAGAGAAGTCAGGTTGTGACAGTGAGCCAAGGATTGTTCCATTTAGAGGAGAGTATCTTCTCTTGTCACCAGAGAAAAGCAATCTAGTCAGGGGCAATATTTATCCAGTAAGTTTGTGAGGATAAATCTGTCACCGTGCAAACTTTTTGTCTCTTTGAAATTTTAACAGACATGAAAATTCATATTCACGAAAGATATCAAGGTGTGCTTGATAAGGTATCAGGAAGCTCTGGTCAGTCAGCAGCGGAAGGATGACAGTGGAGAAGATATAATTTTGTATTTGCATGTCATAGATCCTATTTCAGTGTCATAAATGTGCACATTCTTGCACTTAGCTAGGCCTCTTTATCACAGACTGTTTGGCCAGGCTTCTTGTTTATTGATAGCAGACAACCACACTTGGAGCACAGCCAGCTCTGCTCAGTTGCAACTCTTTGGGATCATGAAAGAGTTCTGATTTAAAAATGAACTGTGATTATCAAGTGACTTTTCATGTATAGAAGAATAGAAGTATAGCATTTTGTTATATGGGAAATGTTGCCTCTAAGTGGAAATTGTGATTATCCAGATTGCAGTGAAATGGGGTTGACTTTATTTCTATCATCTTGCATTTAACAGGTTCCAGATCCTAGGTTCCCATTCCTAGGTGTCCATTTCACTCCTCGTATGGATGGCAGTGTGTGGCTGGGACCAAATGCTGTTTTAGCCTTCAAGCGAGAGGGTTATGGCTACACACAGATCAGTTTATCAGACTTGAAAGATGCCTTGAGCTTCAGGTGATTATCAGTTACACATAGCTGTCATGTTATACATAGCCGTCATGATGCTGAAGTAAGTGCAGATTTCTCAGAGATCCCCTTTTCAGGATATCTCAGAATTGCTTTGCTGCCAGTAAGTTCTCTGCAAGCATGATATTCTTGTAAAACTTTTCACACTATGATGTAACACTTCTATCATCTACATTACTTTTAAATATGTTTTGAAATTAAACAAACTAAACCAGTTTTCTGTTGGTCTAATATTATGAAGTATAAAGCATATTTTAGCAAAATATTTTGTTCACGTTAAGATGATATTATGTGCACAACATTTCAGAGGTTTGCGCAAGCTTGCCTTCCGTCATCTTGGTTATGGTATGAAGGAAATGTACAAAGGTATTTACATCAGAGCCCAGGTGAGGCAGTTACAAAGATTTGTGCCATCGCTTCAGCCTGAAGATGTTACAAGGTGAGTCGCCATGTTGAGGTTGCCATAGAATCTGAAACTTGTTTTCCATGACTTTTCCGTGATATTTACAAGTAGTCTATCATTTCTTGATATTAATAACATTATTAAAATCATCACATGATAATTTTTGGTGTGTGAAATATATCCGTGTTATGCAGATTTTCACTCTGATTGATGCATGGGAGACTTGCCCCAAACAAAGTTATGAACTGTTTATTCAGAATTTTAATTTCCCATGGTTTTTGCATAAGAGGGGATATTGTTGCTGATTCCAGATATTTTTCAGACCTGAAAATGCCATGGCAATTTTCCATTTTTCCAGACTTTCTAGGTCTTGGCAATCCTGCAAGGTTATATAAAGAACAGAGTGTATTGATCTAGTTGAAGTCCCCTGTATTTCAGTTTGACCAAGACACTAGTTTGATGCAAAGACTCTCAAGAGTATATCCTGTCCATGAGCTCTTGTATATTGTAGTGGTTGTGGAGAATGGGAAAAGGTGTTCATAGCTGACTCACAACAAAAATATGCTTTCTAAGAAAATACGGTTTTAGAGATAAAGATCTGCACATAACAGCAATATAATGGCAATTGTTTTGGTAGGCTGTCTCAGATGCTGGAGATTCTTGATGCTAAGCCCACAAATCTCTCTGCTCTAAAGATACAAATGACCTGAGAAATTTGCAGCTACTTTGCATGGGTCATGTACATTTTTATTTGTCGCAGCTATCAGCAATTACTCACAGTGTGTGCACAGGTGTCATGTGTCAAAGGTTACTGCCCACTGTGATGGGACAGACCAACAATGCATTGTGTAATGTAGAAAGGGAACTCAAATTACCATGGGGGTGCATTGTTACAAAAAGAGATCAGTTTCTTCCTTGACACAGAAGAATTATGTGTTTAACAGGTTTGCTCTGGTTGAGCTAATATTGAAATTACCAAGTGTTGAGAACCTGAATCTGTTCTAGAAAAATTCACCTTTAAAATATATGGGAGACTTGTAGTTTCCTCCGGCTTAGAAAATTCTTATGAAGCAGATATCATGGTGAAAGTGTAGAGATGCAGTGTGTCTGAAGTGTTTGACTAATAGACATGCCTTGATGCATTTTCAGAGGGCCCTCTGGAGTGAGAGCTCAAGCCTTGGACAGGGAGGGAAAGCTGGTTGATGATTTTGTGTTTGATAGTGGATCAGGTGACCTTGGCAGCCGAGTTTTGCATGTTCGTAATGCCCCTTCACCCGCAGCTACCTCTTCGCTTGCCATTGCAGAGATGGTTGCAGATAGGGTGGAACAGCAGTTCCACTTGTGATTCAGGGTTATTATTTTTTTTTTTTACGATTTCTGCCTCGGTTCCATTAATCCTGTGAAACTTGATCTTCTTTTTTAAAAGGGAAAGATTAAGATGCATTTACTGGGAAAATGATTGATCTTGATCCATCAAAATGCTTTGAATGTTTTTGTTTTATAGACATTGATCATTTTGCCTCAGGCTTTATTATATGAGTAGGGGCCTACTGGTAATAAACTACTGGAACCAACGGAATTATGAGAATTCATTTTTATTATATGTAGTTACCGCTTTCATATCTTTTCTTACCTACTGGCTGAAGAATCCCAAGAACAAGAGATACCTTGATGTTATCAGAATTTCTGGAGGTCAGCATTAGTTCAGTCGCTACATTATGACTCATGTAGTACAGTTTTGCGTCCTGAAATAAGCCTTTCTCACACTGCATGTTTTACTATTTAAGGTAATGAAAGATTTTCTGTGCATCTATGTTAATGCATTGTGATAAGGATTGTGATTTAAGAATGATTGTTACTATATACAGGGCATTTGTTTTTTGTTTATGAAAATAACTTTTATGGGGATGTGTTATTAAATTTACTCTTGATGGTGATTGTTTATCAAGCAGGAGAAATATTGCAGAACTAAACACTGGAAGGCTGTATAATCAGTTGCAATACATCAGACTTGAAATAATGTACAGTGTGGTCTTATGCTGTAAGTTTTCTTTACATTCATGCCAATGATGTTCTTTGGTGACAATTATTATTACTTACTTTTTATGTAAGGATGGTTTGTTTTTTTGTTCAAATAAATAAACACAAGTAATGGAACTATATGCAGCATAATTGTGTGCAGTATGCAGTAAATGATATTGAACAATTCCGTCTTTTTAAGAGACTGAGATGGTAAAAGCTTTTGGGTATGCTGTGTTAGTTGTTTTTTTTCTTGTGTGTGCTAATTTGAAATTGTTAAAGCAAGTTTTGCAATTGCTTAAAAAGCCGGGGATGAAGAGGACATTTACTGGTTATTATACACCATAATTATTTTGGGGAAGAGAGCTATGGGAAATATTGGATCTTCACTATGAATCTGAGTTACTGTATGTTCCTGTAGCCAAATTTTACTTCTGATTTGCCTTTTACTATCTCAATCTCCTCTTGTTATAATGTCCCTTATGCTCAATATTTGTTGATGGTGGTTTCATCTGAAAATTTGCTCCTCTGGAGGAGCCAGAGGTTTATGTGACCATGTGATGTAAATCTATGCAGTCTTTATGTTATGTCTTATTGGGAATACCATGTTCCTATATTCTTGTTGATCTTGTTATATTTTAGCTGAGTGTACTTAATGAGGTGCTTTTTTAAAATTTACTATACATTGCAGGTTTTGCATGAAATTTGAAGATGAAAAAGATGAAATGTAGCTTGTTGAGATACACATCCTCTTGTTCAAATTTCATATAATTCCTAACCTGGGGATATTAAAATATTATTGGTAAAGTCATTTTTCCAGTCAGAATTCAAATGGACATTTCTTTTAGAAGATGGTAGTGTATCTGGAAACAGAGGTATGAACTATGGAAACATAGGCCTGTAACTGGCTAGATCTGGAAAAATTGCATGTTGACTTTTAGTAACCTTTTCACATCACTCCTCATGACACTTGTGTGGCACAGATGACACCACTTCACACTGCGCTGCGTAGCATGGTGGCTCACTCAGATGTTGTGATTCTGGATTACACATAACACAGCAAAATGTAAACAATCTATTATTTCAAGCATGGGTGAGTTTAATATATTTTTAAAGTATAATATATCAACAAGTGATTAGTTTTATGCAAAACAAGAAAGCCCAGATATTTTTTACTTAGCTTTTATTTGTCATTAGCATTATTTGTCAGTGGTGCATATCCCAAGAATTTTCCCCTAAGGCACACTGCTTATTGAAAGAATAGAAGGCTAATGCAGGGTGTGATGTGAAAAGGTTAAATTACACTTTGAAGCTAAGAAGTTAAAAGCAGGTGATAAGTGTCTCTTTATATCATATTTACATCAGAAACAGAACTGTAACTACCACTTTTCATCAGCCTCAATCTATGCCAGTAGAAATTTGAGTGCATCTTTGGTTTATGATGGGAATTGATACACAATAATGTAATCACAACCTGAGGCATTTGGTTCATTGACATGGGTTGTTATTACGTTTAAACCAAATTAACTTAGGGAAGGGAATTGTAAATTTTAAATGGCATGAACTGAATACTGCTAAAGGTTCTTCTCTGTCAAAAAGGTAAGAACTGCATTTTTCACAGTGGTAAAGAAAAATAATGCCTCGGTAATGTGTGATCTTTCTGAAGTTGCGACGAGGGGGTTGGGGAGGAGAACAGAAGGTAGTTACAACCCTGTGTAAGAAATACGCATTTAAAATCCCAGCCTTGTTATGGGCTAGACACAAAGCCATGATTGTTTGGATGGCAATTTATAATATACATGTAATCAGACAGCCTAGCTTTTGCACTGGTGCACATATTGTGGAATAGTACTAATGTTTAAGACGTGATGACTCCCTGTCAGATTCTGGGATTAGTTTTATCATGTAATACCTATCAGTATTTATAAATGAACTCCTCCATAGAGAAGGTGGACATTTCTCAATGAAAAGCACATATCCACACATATGAATCCATCATTTTTGTTTGTGTATTTAAGAAGGGATTAATAACTTGCTCAGTTAGAGACAGCTTTTATTAATATTTCTCTGTTTAACTGATTAACTGTCAGTGACATCATCAGTTCTTGTCCTCCTTTTTTTTTCAAGGAAGGTAGTTGTGAAGAAATGGTGACAAGCATTAAACATTCTGAGAATCTTAAACAGTGGCACAATTTTTTATGCTCTACGAAGGTAAAAAGCTGAGCTGTCTGACAAAATATGATGTATGAAAGTATTATAATGTGGAGGCGATTAAAATAATAAGCAGAATGGTACTATATACAGATGTGTTTCCAGTAAATAATGCAGCCGTTCAGTGTATGTTAGTTTATGTGCCAGTGTTTCTGTTTCTTTACTTGTGGTTTTGTTGAATCATAGTGCTGATCTATACAAAATCTGCATGAACCAATGAGAATCTTCCTGCCAAACACAGTGGCAATAAGTTTTGAAAAGTAGGTGAAGTTCAAGTTTCTTGTCACAGGAACAGGCAAAGGACTGGCTCAAACTTCCAGCCGACAAGTCTAGCAAACCAAACCCAGAGAACTACATTGATGACTAAGGGTACCAACAGAGCTATTTAACACATGAAAAGAACACTGTATCACACAAATAAATTATAATTTATTCAATATAATAATGCATGCATGTGTTTCACCAAGTTTCATGTAATGACTAGATACATAAATCAAAGGCACAGGCTCTTCATAATTTTTGCGGTATTCCTCGAAGTTTGATGTGTTGAAAGATCTATTTCCTGAATATGAAGGGATTTCCTCAGTGTGCAGTGCTTTTTCTTTCCCTTCCACAGACATTTTTACCATAGATAAGACCATGTCTTTCATCTCTAGGCTAGTGAGTAATACACAGCGACCTTGTGGCCTGAGAACTCTGAAAAGGATTACAACAAAATTATAGGGAACCTGGATATTAAGTAAAGCCTTGGTGCGTGGAAAAT
Source organism: Ellobium chinense (assembly GCA_033807755.1). NCBI lineage: Eukaryota > Metazoa > Mollusca > Gastropoda > Ellobiida > Ellobiidae > Ellobium > Ellobium chinense. The sequence goes on from JAWQUT010000233.1 coordinate 510,160, forward strand.
GTATACTGTACTGTACTTATTACTGAACTATTTAATATCAAGGTCCAACTCAATAATATATCAAGGTCCAACTCAATAATGAAATGAAAGAATAATAACTTCTGTTTGTAAAATTCATACTTAGTTACAAGGTATTCTTATTTAACGAATATCTAATATACAGGTTCCACTGTGATACAAAAGTATTATCAGGAAGAAAGCGACATGCTAATACACATTTCTATGCACATTGCTGTGTCTACAGTACATTTAAAAAATGAGAAAATATCGCATCTCGTTATCCACATCCCAAACATTAATGACCCCAAGACCACTTCATCTAAAAGTTGTTATATTTCCAAACTTGATTTTCATACGAGACTGGACTGGGGATAGATTGAAGATAATTTTGTTGCAAGGTCTTGCTTGAATCACTCAGTCTAATTAATGCCCAAAGTTCACTCTATACCTTTCCACACAATATCATGTAATGGCTAAAAATGCTAAAACTTGTTATCTTCATGCCCTCTGTCTTACTCTCACATATCAGCCAACTTCAGCACTCTCTTGAGGTCTGTCTCATTTTGACCCCTCCTCACCTGTGAATTTCCCTTATGAGCTTCAGGTAAAATATGTGGGGAGTGTCAGAGGTCATGTGCTTCTGGTTAAATGGAGCATCACACACTATCCTATCTATACAGCTGTCACGATAAGGCATCTCTGAAATAAATAGTAACATTGAGTTAGATATGTGAAATGATGCCCAATCAAGATGGAAAAATGCCAGGAAATCAATAATGCCATTCGGTAAACAAAATTTTATAAAATAGTTAACGGTGAAAAACAAAGCTGTTTTCGACAACAAAATGCTACATATTATTATTTATATTATTAATTAACTCGCATCTGTTATTTAATATGGTGTCTCTAATCTCATTCTGCAAGTACTTCAGCCTTTCTGAAATAAATGATGCCCTTTGATACCAGTGTGGAGACCAGCTTGACAAGATCACACTTAGTGTTGACCTACAGATTTCAAAGATGTTTCCCTTATTTTGCATAACTTGAAACAACAAGAAGATAAAATGTAAAAGCAAAACTACTGAATGCAAAATGACTGAGAGAAATGGCTACTGCAACCAGCCTTTCTTGACCATAGAACCTCTAAAAAGTATCTTTTACTTACTTAGCCCATCTGCTTTCACAAGGGACACTGAGCTTGACATTTCTGACCTCTTCGTATTTTGTGTGGCTGTAGCAATCTGTGATGAATCCCTGTCACTTCCAAGATAGTAGGCTGCCTGTCATTTCAGATGAGCCATTAAAAGTTATTTTTATTAGTATAGCCAGAGTTGGACAAGTTCATCAAAAAGTCATTTCAGGTCAAGTTCAGTTCATTTAAAGGAAAAAGCCCTATGATCAAGTTTAACGCAGTTCTCTGAAGATTGAGTAATTTTCATATCAGATCAGTTAGTTTTAAAGATTTGCATTCGGTTCTGATTTCTGAGACAGATATAACCTGAACTGAAATATAGGTAGAAAATTAAAGTTCATCCATGGTAGCTGCAGTTCAGATCCAGATAAGTTCATCCAAAATTGCTATTAAGCTCAGATCAAGTTCATGTGAGCTGAAATAAAGTTTGCGAGCTGTGTTCATATGATGCCAGTTCTGCCCAACCCTAAGTACAGAATAAACATTTGATTTCTTAGCTACATCAAAAAATTATGCCATCACCAAATTTCAAAGTGACTATTTCTATTTATTCATATTCATCTGTGAGCTGTTATCCTGTAATGTCAAGCACATATAAAAACACAGGTTAAAGTGATACTCCATTCTATTCAAATTCCATATTTGGTGATAAACTAAAATGAGGGAGTTTACCTGACTATTTGAGCAGGCTTCCATAAGAATTGTGGCCTTCCCACACAAAGGATCCAACACTATATCACCAGGCTGATCATGAGAGAAAAGAAATTGTGCGTAGGCTTTATAACTGTAATAGCCTAAATAAAAGCACTAGTCATACAAAATGAGTGAACGATGTATATTCTTTGAGAGTAAACTTAAAACCTGCTGGAAAATCACATTATATTGCTACAACTTGAGATCATATTAATATGCACTTTTGAAATAGCTACAGAAGGCATTTCAAACCCTCAACCTGATTCCATCTTAACTCTAATGGCGCAAGATGTGTTTGGTCCAGCCCCCCACTGGCTGTATGAGCATTGTAATGGGTAATAACCGCTCTTTGTGTTATCGGCTAACTGATCAACTGACAGCAGGCTGCAAAATGCTACTGATGCTTCAGATGGTTAGCCCTGGCATGCAAACTTATTCTAATATCTCACCTAGTGTAATGGAATGATGGTGAGAAGTGGTTCTATCATAGCGTTACAAGGGTTAATCAGCATTTGCACTAAAACATTCAGGCACAGTTTCAACATTTCTTAGTCACAACATGCCCATTATATGATCTAAAAGTAGTGTGAATGCAGTATGAAGTGAGAAACTCTGGAACAAATTCTACATGTGGACACGGAACCACTCTCCCGATTTCTACAAAAAATAGAGATTATTACTCCTACGGATCAAATGTTTAAAATACTGCCTGAAGATGTAACCATAATACTTAAAAAATTCAGCACTATGAGAATAGTCAAATGCAAGTAAGCAGTGGTTACTACATGCCATGTCATACCTTGATATCTGCTTGCTTACACATAATCCAGGCAACAGTGGCTCTAAGGCCAGCATCTGTCATGTAGGCCCTCCTGGAAAGTGGATGTCTGAGGGCAAGTATAAAGAAACAATTCAAAAGAATTATAGTATAAACAAATACATTGGTGTGGTTTTTAAGTTTCAATGAAATTAGAGCTGAACAGAAACCATTATTAACCTACAATGTGGGGAGACTAAAGTATAGTCTAATATAAAACTTAGCTGAGCATGAATTACTCAAATTCCTGAGGGCCACCTCATCTTGTTGAGTTTGAGGTACTGTACTCATGTTTGACTGTAGAAAGAAAATGACATGCACTATCCATGCTCATGCATGAAAGTGAAAACCATACCTCTTAGTTATCGATTTTCGACTGTATATGTCACAACAAATACCCTAATATCTGGAATGCAAAATGTACCTGGTCAGTGGAACTCCAGCCGTAACATACTCATCACTGATATGAACGCACACCTGAATAAATGAAAATTTAACAAAATTTATGTTGTCGGTGGGGTATAGAAAAAGAATTAGTGACTGGAACTATTCTTGCATACGTATAGCTTAGTACTAATGATACTGATAGCATCACACATCAGAAGCCCCTAATTCCTGTCCTGGAGATATAGGCAATAATACTACTTTTAGAAAATCAGCTGGCCTTAAGGGCAGGTGCGGCATCCTGTAGGGGTAAAATTGTGTAAAATGAGTTTAAGGCAGTTTCTTAAACAGTGACATGTCCTTTATCGAATCCTAAAGTTATTTTTATGATACATGTCTCAAAAAGTGCATTTTGATGCAAAAGGAAATGATCACCCTTTCACAAATGCATCTGTTGGGTAATCTTGTATCGTCAATTATCTCAAAATCGCAGTTTTCGTCACTCTATCCTTTCGATTTGACTTTTTTCTGGTCCAATTTCCATAAAATTTTGCATAACAACTCTCCAAGCCCCTGTTTTGAGAATGTCATGGGCTTTATTCGATATCTTGTGTTTTTGTTTTTTTTTTTTAATTTTTAAAGTTGAAAATTCTCAAAATTTTCAATGTTTCTTAATAACATTTTAAAAAAAATTATTTAAAAAAAACTATCCAAGAAATCAAACAAAGCCCGAGACATTCTATTTTAAATAAAGTGATCTTTCAAATGGAAAAAAAACCCAGTATCCTACCATCTATGTTCTCCTGATCGAAGGGTTCAAAGTTATGCAAAAGTCATCCATATTTTCCAATATGGCGGCCAAACAATTGGCGTTTCCATAGCAACGGAGGAAGGAAATTGCGAAAAAACCCTGTTTATCTTCCTTCCTGGCCCTATGTGACCCATTTTTCACCCCAAATGACAAAAGTTCCCTTTATTAATGAAAATCACCTAATTCTGCCGCACGTGCCCTTAAAAGAACATCATAGGCTACAGTCAACTCTGTTTCATCATACCTTCACAGGACAATGGAAAAATTGTAATTAAAAGGAGTTGAGATCATCCATTGACTTTTATTTGAACTCCAGCATTCTGTTATGTGGAAAATATTGCAATACAGTGGAAGTTACTATTACCTGGATTCCAAGTAAGTGGATTTGATGATTATAGGAAATGAGCGTTATGAGTTATAGGTGTCCGACTCCGGATATACGAGAGAATGGGGTGGTGACAACTATGTAGTTTAGTCATTAGTGAAGGTCATATCTAAAATGTGGTTGCATATTTATTCATAACACATATTGTCCTTGGTAACTGTGCAGACCATAATTTGGCCTGCAAGTCAATGACTGGGTGCCCCTCATCATTGTACATGCCTAAGCTCACTTTCAGAGGCTTAAATGTTTGCTCATCCCCTCTGTCATTATCTAAAGAGTGTACTAATGTGACTTTATAAGTTTTGGACATTACATTGGTGCTTACCAACAAAAGTAAATATTTCAACATTTTGCACATGAGTTTTGTGCAACCCTCCTCTCTTTCCCCTTATGTATTTCAAATAATATATTTGTTCTTTGACTTTCTGAAAAGAAACAATGAGTAGATGTAGTAAAATGCAGAATCTAAGTGTTGAATCGAAACAACTTACCTCTACACGTGGTTGCTTCAGTTCTACTCTCCAGCCAGATGCCTTGACCACTCTCCAGCCTAGATCTCTGGATAGTCTCTGTTGAAATGGCATAAATACCTGTTCAGTGCACAGTGTAAAAACTGACCAGTCTTGTGTCCATGAAGACAACCCTGATAACTGCAAACTTTATTTGCTGGAGTCATGTAATCACAGTGTACTTTGCACTTGTTTGTGACTTCTAGCAGGCAATCGGTTGAGCATGTTACTGCCCTGGTAAACACAAATTCTTTACAAGATCTAGACAAAAGATACAACAGAACATAAACTCTTATAAAAGGCCTGACCAGCAAATGAGCTTAAAATATGAAAGATGTAATATGAAGTTTCAGTGTGTTGTAATATAAAAATGTTCCTTCAATGCCAAAATGTCTACTCTCCTTTTATCTCAATATATAAACTAGAAGAAAGAAGACCTGAGATATTAAAATGCAATTAGCAGGCTTACCTTTAGATCAATCCATTTGCTGACTTTCCCAGAGCACTTGATTGACATTCTGAAAGTCAGAGATGACTCATCATCGTGGTCTCTCATTTCCTTGTGTGACAAGCCATGAATTTTATTAACAAAAGATGAGCTTATATCATTCTTCCCATTCTCTGTGCAGCTGGCACTGGAGTTCTGTCTGCCTGACTCATCCGGAACATTCTCTTCATCGTCTTCAGAGTTTACACTGTTAATGGTGATGGTCTTTCCTGAATCCTTACACTGAATATCCAATTTAGGCATTTTTGATACTGGCTCATCCATGTTGCTTGATGGTTTGGTTGTCTGCCATTCAGAGATTGCATTTCCATTGCGTATTCTTCTACTGTCAATACTGTGTTTTTGTGCACATGTCTGCTGCTTACAGTCTCCTACTTTAGAGATTTTGCTGCTTTCAATGTGTCCTTTAACACTGTGTGGTAAAAAGTCATCATGGTGGACCAGTCTTTGCTCTTTCGTTGTACCATTTTGTACTAAAATGGCCAACACTTGCTTAGCATGTGTAAAATTTTCTTTGCATGACAGCACAGTCATCAATTTGTCTAGGAAAGTCCTTTTGTCTGAAAAGCAAATATAAGTAAGTAAAGAGGATAATATGTGAGCATGTTTGAATGAATTTAAAGACTGGATAAGCAAGTCTTGAAACATCTCTAATTAAGCTGACCACCTGATGAACACATTTTGAGTTCCATTTTTGGCCTGCCAAGGTGTTCAAGACAAAAACCATGTCCATGGGTAGTATGATCTAAAATTATATTTGGTGTAAAGGTTGATTATGTACCCAGTTTCTCCTGAAATCTTTAACATTTCATTTTCTTTGATAGTGTAGTGCTGAAGAATATATTTAATGGTGGAATTATTTACAAATACAACTAAAACAAATTACACTGACCATTGTGTTTTGTCACAGTCCACTAATTTATGAAATGCCCCTACTTTGAATGAATGTAGAGTTATCATACTCTGTGATGGCCACAAATGCACGTTCAATAGACTTCAATGCCAGAATACCATCCACATTTGATCTATTGACATCCAGAAACTTGAAGAAAACTTTTCCATCTCTGATTGTGATCTGCAGGAACAGAAAAAAAATTATTGCATTATACAGTCAAGGATAAACACCCAAACACATGAAAGTCAAAATCATGAACCCCTCCAACAAATCTTTCAGGCCCAAATTTATTTATCCAAACTTGTGTTTTCTGTATTCCTAGAAATTTGGAAAACTTCAACAACATGAGGTGGCCCTGACGAGTCCTTGTCAAGAATTATTCATGTTAAAAAATATGTATAAATTCAACGGTAGCCTACTGCACTTGCAATGACTGTTTGCTACTCCTGAGTGGCCTGGTATTTTAGACTTTTGTTTTAGATTTAGAATTGTCTTCCATCCTTTCCTAACTTGGGATAGTGAATTGAGGTTGGGGGTTGGAAGGGATGGGAAGAAGGGAAATGGGAAGCACATTTCAATGAAAAGGTGTTGTGAAGAGGAGATTGGATAGTTCAGTGAGACTGATAGATGTTTGAAGCGCTTATAGGATAAAACTAAGATATTAATAAATATGAGGAAAAGTAAAAGGACATGAAATGGTCCTGAATGGTTTTGTTAGACTAAATGTAGTAAATGGTCTCCATTCTTTGATTCTTTGATACACAAAATTACTATACTTGCTGACCCCCTTCCTTCCTCCTTCACGCCTCTGGTCTTAGCGAAAAAAATGGGATAAGTTTCTTTGTTTTTTTCCGTGCCTTAATTTATATAGACTAGATCTTGATTCAAGAATCTCGTTATAGCCTAAATCTTGACTAGGCTTGAGACAATTTATTTCATTAAGTCTATCTCTATCTAACATAAAATAACTAAGTTTGTGACACAGTGTGAGTGAATACACACGCAGTTTGGGGACAGTTTGTCTCTTATTTCATCTTCAGCGAAAATCTCCGTTCCTCTCCCTGCAGTAATGAAGAACTCCACCGCACTTTCTTCTAAGAGTGCGACCGCTGCCATCCTTAAAATTAACTGCTTATCAAGCCAAGCGACCAGCAGTTTCTTAAGTAATTTCGTTTCGCAAAAAATTATTATCCCTGATAGACCTACCATGAAGCTTTTACATTTACAATTGGTGTACTTCTATAATACATTCGCATATAATTATATAATTAAATTTTATTTGATACAAACCTTTAAAGATTATATTCCTTATATATTCAGTCTAAGAGTGGAATATTATTACTTAATAACCAGGCATGCCATTTACAAAGAGAGCTGTGCGTAGACAGCTGAGACGTTCAAATACAAATTAAATAGCACTAAACCGATGAAAGATGCGAAATATTTGTACTGCGACAGGGATCCAATATGGCTGCGCCCTAGGTGTAGGTCGCATGAAAAGATTATTATTTCCCAGCCACATGTTTGGATTTTTTGCTGTTCCTGCATCTTTTCATGAATGCAAACTAGAATATGGCCCTAACAAAATTAGTGCATGCGGTTGGAAGATCGTTCATGCGGCAGCACTGTCAAACACGGGTAAGAGCATCCTGCACAGAGTGAGAGAATGAGGTAGTCTATTTGTCACAAGTCATATTTGACGGAGCCAGAGTGAGAGTGAGAGTAGTCTAGTGACTTAGTCTAGTGTGATTGTCACTACTTGTGGTGTGACTTGTGACCCTCATTTAACTGCGTGACAATGACTCAAGAGTGACATTTCAACCGTTGTCAGTATTCTTGATCTATTTTTAAAGACTAAAGTAGAGCAAAATGTAAAATTCTTTTTACACTTAGCCAGAAATTCTCTCTTCTAGATGTAGTAGATCTAGTGAGTCTAGTCTACTTCTAAACTAGATAGGAGAGTCTAGCTTACCAAGACACAGTGCCAAGTTATCCTTGAAGTGCCGGTAACCGCTGTCTTATTATCTACTGCTATTTTCCTAATAGATTTGCGTAAAGAATCCTATCTATCAGACTTTTCAGATTTTAATCAAACACCATTTTCACATCACACATCAGAAGAACTTTGTTTTGAATATATAAAGTCAGTTGCCACCTTGGCCTTGAAATACTTAGATGTCTTTTTTGATGTCTCTGTTGATATTCGGCTTCCTGTCGATTGCCGCCGTCCTACTTCCGAACATGTGGCAGTGATGTTGCCACCGGTACAGATTTTTCATTCACGAAAAGCTATTTTTCTTAGAGGGAAATCGCTCGTAAGTTATTGGAAAAAAAATTATAAATGAAATGTGGGATCAATGCATAAAATTAAAGGCCTTCTCTAACAACAGCACCGATTCCATGACTTGTCTATGACTGAATGAACTGTATCATTGGTGCTGTCGTTAGAGATAGCCATATTAAAAGGCATGGTTTATTCTTTTTAATTGTAAACTGGTAGTTTTGGTTTTTTTTTGCTTTCAAGCCGTGAGTAGGGAAATGGGGGAAAAAATAATTTCTCACTGTTGGGGAAAAGCGTACACCAACATGCGGCCCACTGCTTTAGCAATGTTAGAAAATGGCATCTTCTTTAATTATTCCCCTTCAAGTTCAAAGAAAGTAACTTTCTTGAGAAACGTAACAAGACAGTTGTCACATAACTTTACTGAAAGGAAGATAAAGCAGTCTTTTTTTCAACTATGTTTATAAGTTATTGCATTGTTCATATATCACAAAACAATAAAATGTCACTGTTTGGCATCGCCATTTTCAGTGGACAAAAATGCACCGCATAGTCTTAGTAAATTGATCATACACACCTCAAAATCATTTTTTTGTTTCTCCGTTCTTGAAGTATTCTGCTTAAAAACAGATGAAACACCATTTCTATTGTTACGTAAGGGAAATCACTATAAATTTTGGGAGAAACTAGTTGTAAACGGATGATGGCAATTACTAGCATGAGCCGGTTACTGGCACTTGCGGATAGTTAAAAGACATACCAGGGTCAAAAGTAAAAAGTATAAACTGCGAAGTTAAAACTTTATGTCACAGTGCAGTTCTATGATACCAGTGTGCTCTTGGCAAGGAACTATAAAAAGAAGAAGAGTTTCTCTCATGACAGCACCGATTCAATAACTACTGCTGACTAATCTAATATTAAATAACTCTATCATTACCATAATGGTGCTGTCCCGAGAGAGAGCCAAAAATCACTGTAGTTGTCAATGTTGATATCACACTTATGGCGGTGTTGGAATAGCAAGGTAGTGGTAAGAGTCAACATTGGGGTCAGAGTTGTGCTCTGACGTAATATGTTGTTCAGTGCCAGACCCTTAACTGATTACAAAAAGTAACTGCCTTTCCTCAATCTGCAGTTAATGTTTCACTTCATATGAAATTCAGTTCATCCATGCCCATTGTTCCATATGACAAATTTTTCTCATTATTTCAGGCATTTCTATCAACTTGTGCTACATTACAACAAGCTGCTAAGTCCACAGACGAGGCTGCACCAGTTTCTGAAGATGGGAATGAGACAACAGGTGGATTATAAAAGCTCTTGAAACACATTCTGTCTTCATACTTGTTCTTGCTTTACTTACATTAAATTCTAAATTTGCACTTTTCCCTCTTTGTTATGCTTGCTACAGTTATCTTTGCCATTATTGTTTTAAGTTCATGTCATGCCTCTGTTAGATCATCTGGAGGAAAGTGAAACTGCTAAATTTAGGCAAAACTGATTTTAAATGTGGGAAAAACTGAACATTTTAATGAGCAAACAGAAAGAGTGAAGACAATATATTTAAACAGAGACTTGTGTGTTAATCATGAAGTCCAAAAAGTTTACCATTAGCTGCTGCTATCCCTATTACTAGACCAGAAAGAAAAAGAATAGGAACAGGAGGTTGTGGTACTTCCATCCTTGAAAGTGGACATGGGGAAGATGGATGGGGAGAGTGGGGCTGTGATACATTGAATATATTCTGATGTAAGACATGAAAAGGCTACCAAGGGTCTGAGACCTGGAGGTTGTGATGTGTTAGAAGTATTACCACATACATATATTAAGGAAGCACATTCTCACACTCCTGGCAGCTTTTCTAGACAATGGGAATTTACTCCAGCCAGAAGATTATGTCATAAATGTCATATGAGCTCCATTTTGCTTTTCTGCTATACAAAAATAAGCTGGTTGTAGGTCATTGCTTTTTAACCTTTTGCTATTACCAGTATCTAAAGCTCCACCACCCTATGCCTTGGAGACACCTGTGATGATGTCAAGGACACTCCGATTTCCTGTGGATCACACCTATCCTCGCTTGGCTTGGGTGGAATCTATGGACTCCCTGCAGGGCACCAAACTGGGCATGCTTGATTTGCATCCAGATGTATTTGCTGTGTATCCAAGGTAGGAGCCATGAAAAAAACGTATGCATTTCCATGAATGTTTACAGAAGAAAATTAAGACAACATTTGGTGTGAAATACACTCCCCAAAACTAGGTAAAGTTAATGATCACTGTGTTTCTTCTCTTCTCTTAAACTTTATTGTTTTTTTTCAATGATTGACACTTTTGTGTGATGTGATTCATTAATTGATATACTTGTTTAGACTAAGATATATTATTGTTGAATATATATCTGAAACTATAAATTTTTGTGTTTACCGTGCTTGGAATTATATGTCTTAAAGGTCTAGTTTTGGTCACTAAATGATGTGTGCCTTTGAAATTTTAATTTCTTCTGATTCAATCATTTCAGGATTGATATACTGAAAAAGAATGTCCATTGGCAGACAAGGTACAGACACATTGTAAGTTCCTAGTTGTTTGTTGCTTTGAAATGAGATTAAGTGTGATTTTAATAGTTTTATATATCAACATCATCAGTCACTGCTAATTCCTAACCTAAAAATCAAGTGAAACATCATTGTAAACAAATTCCCAATCAAATGCCCTTCAAGGGTTAAGCATCTGACAAAGCAAGGTTCTATTCTATGTAGGGTCATCAACTGAGGCACTGAGGCAAATTGAAACGCATTTTTCCAAAAGTGGGTATCTGGTTCTTGGAGTTTTGGAGATAAAAGAAAACAGCCAAATATTCCAATTGGTGGTAGATCTGACTCCTATTGGAGTTAGTATTTTAAATGTCATCACCCCTGAAAACACACAGTTTGGAAAACCTCTGCATATTTCACTAGTATTTATTGAGATAGAATTTGCAGTTTTGGTGAATCACATTTCATAGCTCTTCAGTTACGCACCATTTTAAAACATGAACTGTTTCTGTACACACTGATATTCATCTTGCAGAACTATGAGTTTGCTCCCAGCAGAGCAGAGATGCCAGGTGGAGGTCGGAAACCATGGGATCAAAAAGGTCTTGGGAGGGCCCGCCATGGCAGCAGGAGATCACCATTGTGGATCCAAGGTAAATTGCTAACCTTCTCATGATATTACTATCATTGTTGTTATTGTCATCAATTTATAAATTCCATCATAAGTATCTGTTGCACGATCATTTTTTAAGTATTTTTGTGTGCAATTGGTTTGTAATGAATTTTCATGTATTCCTGAAAACTGCTCCACATTAATGCTACAGCCTAGTTAGGGAACTACCACTGAGTTCACAGTTATATGCCTTAAATGGCAAAACTGAGGAGTGAAGATTTGATAGGGAATTTTTTTTTTACGTGGTTAACCTTGTTGTGCTATTGGATTATGAGAAGTGATCTAGGAGCAGTTTAGTCCTTTTCACACACAAAGCATGAGAACTCCATATAATGTGTGATTGAAATGTGGCTATGCATATTTTCATTTGGTCATCACACTAATTCATAGAAAATGAGCTTACTTGCACTTCCATTTTATTTGTATGCTTTAATCAGTCAGTATAATACTAATAGAACATTTGCATCTAGCAACCTTTGTTTGATTAATATTGTTATACTTTAATACTGTTTATGATGATTTCAGGATCAAAGGCTCATGGTCCCAGAGGTCCTGAAAGTTTTTTCTACATGCTTCCGAGACATCAACGAGCCTTAGGCCTCATAACAGCACTTTCTTGTAAATATGGACAGGTAACTAGCAAGATTCGTAATTTATGGTTTATTGTTGTGTACTGAGCAAGATGTTCTTGACATCTAATGTCTCTTCACAAGACCACCAGGTCAGTAAAGCAGATAATTATTATGACTAAATTAAATTCCTTCAACTATTCAGTGTTAATATAATTCCTTACAAAATGTGTGCAAATGGTCCTGCAATCAACAGGGATGCCACTCTTCCGAGAATTCTCGGAAATCCGAGAACATCGGCGGCTCCGAGAATGACTTTCGAGGTCCGTCCGAGAACCCGTGGTGACGACTCTCGGAAGAAGAAAATTCCCGAGATCCGAATTTTTATTGGAAGTTTCGGTACGGTCACCGTGCGGATAGATCAGCATTCATAATAAACATGGGGATATCAGTACGGCTGGCGTATAACTAGACAGATTAAAATTAATAAAAGGTCACTTCCGGCCTTAGTAAACGTGTTTCGAGAATTCCGAACTGTCGTGGAAGCGGTTAATTTGGTTTTGAAAACTCATTTGCAGCATGGAGACCATACGAGGCACACAAATTCGGCGTTATGCTTTCCAATGCACGCTTTCTTTTGTGGAAATTGCCTTGTTGTAGGCCTAGCTTCGGCAACACTAGAACTGGCTAAATCGCCCGTCGCTCTTACTCGTCTTCGCAGAGCACGTAGATCTACGTTCATTTGTGGAGATAGTCTGAATCATGGTTGAGAGCAAGAGATCTAGACTAAGCAGCAACATCTTTTAAGGACATCCTAGTAGTATCTAGGGTTTCCGAACTGGAATATTACAACAACCCTTTCACTTATCAAATCACAACCCAAGCACTTTGAGAA
>JAWQUT010000233.1:523687-536667 GCA_033807755.1 Ellobium chinense
GGGGGGGGGGGGGGGGGGGGAAGGGTGGCTTTTCATGTTCTTGGAAATATGTATAATAAATGAATTGGGATTCATCATGCTTTTGTTGTTTGTAGATGTTTACGTGTAATGTCTCGAACTGCGAATGCTGATAAACCTGAGTTTGCCTTAAGCTAAACGAAAGACTGCTGAAGTTCAAGCAGATATTGATGTAAGCATTTAAGAACTGCATCATGTAATTTCATGTATCTACTGTACTTTTCAGTACATGTCAGAATTGGCTGATGTGAGATTCTGGGGTTATTCTGTGCTACTTGTGGATGAGTAAGTAATTTCTTCCTATGCCCAAGTTTTTTTTGTTTTGATAAGATATAAATATTTTCTGTTAGGCTTACTATAGCTCAGTCTTCAGAATCATTGTATATAGCCTCTTTGGTATTTGTTTCTGACATGACACAGTTTCTGTCGGATGGACATGACACATGGTATCTGTTCATGCTGGTATGTTACAGCAATTGAATTTTGATGACAAGGTCAGACAGTGAAGAATTTGGGAATTCTTGTTTCATCGTATATGAGGTATCCTGGATAAGTTCATTTAAAGTGAATTTAAATTTCTTTTCTGCATTACGTACCATAATTCTATGAAAGAGAAAATCAGACATAACTTTAGTAAATATCGAGACAAACCCATTGCATTTTCAACCAAATTTATGAGTCAAATATCAGACTGACTTGCATAGTACAGATTTCTTTTGAGACAAGTAGGATTTGGCAGGCAATAAAGCCTAGTAACAAACCCATGTGTGATCCAGAATGCTTTAAATATAAAGAACAAAGACTGTGCATATGTGCAAAGGGAGGAATTGCATTAGGACAGGTTTGACTTGAGGAGGTTACACATCAGTCAGTAACAGTAAAACTTCAATATTAATTATTCATTTAATAAGAATACCTTGTTACTAACTAAGAATTTCACATGCAAGGATTCATTACTATTTTGTCTTTTCATTATTAAGATTAACTTCAGTATTAAGTATACCTCAATAGTAATTATACCTTTTCCATGCATCAAGTGCATATTTTTTATGGAAGTGGCGCTAAGTAATTCTACTGTGCTCCCAAATGTAATTGGAATTGTAGAGAACATACAGAGAGAGACATTATTCTCTTTTTTCAGCACTGATATGATGCCTGAGAATATTGCCTTGTCTGTGAGCAAAATCCGTGGGTTCAACCTCATGCCAGTATATGGTAAGTGATTACATTATTGCCAGGCCTGACGTCATTCCAGGCATATGTTATTGGCAGTGTGTGGGAGACTTCATGGGGCAATGAGTTAGTCTAATCCCCTATATTGCTGTGTAAGTGTGGAGCTTAAAAGTATCTACAAATGCCATGAAGGAAGTGTCCATTACTACTCTGCATGTAGATAAAAAGTATGGGGTATTTCCTCATCCATGAATGTTTCCTTCTCATCAGTACAATGAAGAGTATGGATAACTAGGTACCTGCAAATGCCGCCAAAGGCATTTAAAGTAGTGCTTGCTTTTTTGTGTGTTCATTTTTGTGAAACAAAACCAGTGATGATAAGATGTTTCTAAGAAGAAGCTTAATAAGAATACATTAATATAAATATTTTGGAATTTCATGTTTTGGGAATATTTTAGAAAGGATAAAGAAAAGGTATAGAGGTACCCACAGTTCTAGAAGGGCTAAAAAGTGACAAGTTGTGTACCAGACAAATATGGGTTACCAAAATTTCATGTCTGCACTGCTGATGTTGATATGATTAAAACCAGGATAGAAATATACAAGGAAGACTAGTCTTGATGTTTGGTGGCTATCTTGTTAGCTGATTTCAATAAATATTGTTCATCTGTGTAGTGATGTTGGCCAAAAAAAAAAATAATTAAGTGTATTGGAAGTATTGAGTGCATTCTGGGGCCGTAGGCCAGTTGCAAGCCAGTGCACTGCAGCTAAGTATTCATAATCAGACTGAAAAGAAAAAAAAAAGTCACAATTCAGTTATGGCAAAATACCATTAGGCACATAATAAATATGTGCATGAATTAAGGATTTATTTGTGTCAAGCTGTGAATCTTTTTATGCCTGTTTTTCTAATTGAATCATTTTGATTTCAGGAGTAAAATCTTGGAGTAACTTGTTATTAGTGTCAAGTTTTCAGTTATGTGGTCAGCTTTGTAGCTCTTAGTGTAACTTTTTTTTTACTGCATGAAATTTTCCTCCTCATATTATACATATTCCATAATGGGCCAGCTTTTGAGGAATAAACAGAACATAAACCAATTAAAATATACAGCAGTTGAACAGAGCAAAAATTCCCAAAAATTTCTGTGAAAATATATCCTATAGGTATGTTCATGAATTCTGTAACTGTTTATCAATTATCACAGAAAATAGCAATAATGATGATGGTGATAATGTATTCCCGTGACAGCTCAGTTCTCCTCAGTTCTGTTGTGTGTTTAGACTATTTTTAACCGGAGCTTATGGCTTAAGCCGATGCCACATCTTTGTCAAATATTGGTTATAGTGGTGTTTAACAGACTCCATGTGGAGTTACAGTGCCAACAGTTTGGCCTATATATGTAGGATTGATGCTGACAAGATGTTTGTTGACTAGCATTGACCATAAAACTTTTGTTCCCAAGTCAATGATATCACGACTTGTTTTTGTATTTTAACATATTATAATGTACATGTGTTTTCTGTATATTACCCTTAGGACTCAATGTGTATTCAATGCTGAAGCATGAAACCCTGGTTCTCACCTTGGCTGCATTGGAAAAAATTGAGACCAGACTGCTGGATGAACTGCACTCTACTGAACGGGACCACAAATTTGTAAATAATCTTAGGCCTGAGGATTTCCAAAAGGCACCAAAAGAGGATAACACCATGTTAAAGAAATTTACAGCTCCTTTGCAGTTTTGAGGTGGTTGTTTTGAAAATGAAAATAAGAATGTCAGTGTGATAAAATGCATAGCTGTCAGTTCAAGAGTTCATGTGAAATTATTTTTCACTGCTGGGTGTGTGTCACTGTTTGTAATTGTGATTTATACAAAATCACTAGGCATGTTCTGACATTAAAAGTTAGAAATTCATAATAAGCCTAACTCAAGGGGAGTAGGAGTAATAGGAGGGAAACCGTTTGTTTTTGCTTTCAATAAGAGAGCATGCAATTATTGGTCATGAGGACTCAGGATAGCTGACACAGGCAGAGCCAGATCTGATTGTTGTCCTTAAATTTCAGGGTGAAGATGCTCTTATGACCTCTATAATAGGATTGTCTCTCTCTTTCAGATATATGTGTGGCTTCACTCTCATTCAGTAGTGTGGTGTTGATTTCAAATGCATGTTTGTTAAGGTCTGTGAGAACCATGTACCTGTAATAGTGTTTGATGAGAAACTTTGTTGTCATCAACTGGGATAAAAGTTTCTAGTGTTCATAAATGCACACTCTGGGCATCATTATTCATCCTCTTAGTCTCTGATTGATAACTTTAAATGTTAATCACTGAAAGAATTTTTATCTTTGTTTTGTCACTGATAAAAAGCGTTCATTTAGATTTTATAAATGGGATGGAGTGGGAGGGAGGGGGGGAGGTGTTACTGTACACATCACAGGCACTGGGGTGGAATTTTCCACAATTTCGTTAGCAGGTGCCAAGCCTTTTGAGTTCATAGCTAGGCGAATAGAAGAGGTGCTCATCAAGCAATTAAGATTTTATTTGATATTGAAAACATGCTCTAGAATGACAGTCCTGTAAAGTAGCTGGTTATATTTAACCAGCTAGCTTGATGCGTTAAGGATGGTTTGTATTCAGTTCTGTAGATGAAGTGATAAATTTAACACTGGGCTTTTGAAACCTTGCAAGTTTGCGTTTGAATGAGTCTGAGTGAGATTGTAAAGATGTGATTATGAGACTTGATATATTTGTGAAAATTATTAAATAGACACATTTTTGACCTATCTGTGGTGTCCTTCTTTATTAGTGTCTGCTCTTTACAGTTTCTATTTAAATGATGTCCACTGGACTTCACAAAACCATATCAATGTAAAGTTTTCAACAAAGCCACAAACAGCTGAATTCTGACCTGATAAACGGGTGATAATGCACATGAACATCAGATGTTGAAAGCTTTCAACATTACAGGGAAGCCAGAGACATAACAAGATAATACAAGAACATCTAAGGAATGCCAGATTTATATCTTTATTTGCCACTAATTTTAATAATGAGCGCACTGCATGAATCCCATGCCTGTTTGTAATGCAGGCAGTGGCATTTCTGAGATAAAGAAACAAAAATTAGATATTACAGCTGAGCACCTAACAAGTATTCCTTAGTTAAACTACAGTCCTCTGAGAATGGTGCTAGAGATGTTTCTAATTCTATCACTCAGAGTCAGACTATAACTTCTCATTAACATGAGAGGGGAGTTAGGCCAAAATAGGCAAAATTGCTGAGGACCAAAATACTTCTCTTACAGTATTCAACAAGATACAGAGTTAGTGTGAATCTGCACATTCTACAGATCTGGATGAAAAACTTTAAAATTACAGATGTATGTTCACAAAAGCTTAAAAACTATAGACACTGCAAGATCAAAACCTGTATCCCTCTACAAAGTAAAGCATCAGTTACCTTATAAAAAGGATCCTGGAATGGACCTACTAGTCTACTGGAGATACACACAGACCACATTCAAACTATCTCTCAGATCTCATACTGTAACTAATATCCTCCAGGCCTTTCCTAATAAGTAACTGGTGACTGCTAGGATTTCTGAAAGTATGCTGTTATAACTCTTGCTAAAAGTAAGCAATTGCTACTGGAAAAAGATAGGTCATGGACGGAAATAATATATATACAAAATTTGATTTCAAAATTACATACATCTTGAGACTCTGTGCAGTAGCTAAAAGGCAATTATAATATGCCTTCGCAACACCTGATATAACAAAAAGATACAAAGTGCATCTTTTTGTCTGTATTAAAGGCAGTTATGTTACAGTCAATCACAAAATTTCCAAAACAAAATGTTATATATTTAAATACATTACTTGTTATTTTGCCATTAATGTTATTTTATTTCACTTTCATAAATAGGAAAGGTATATGTGATCATTCATGTTACTGCCAAATTTACAAAGACAGCATGACATAGAAGGAACACACCAGAAAGTACAAACTCTAAATATTTCTTTGAATGGAATGTATGAGAAGCTTTCGCAGCTGAAGAAATGTGACAAATATATTTGAAATGAGAAGATTGTGATTCAATATTAAATGCATTGATCAGAAACAGGTACTGACTGTTAATATTACTAGAGATGTACAGAGTGTGGATATACCACTGTATGAGAAGCTATAGTTTTGCACATAAATTATACAGTATGGTTAGCTCTCTAAAAGTATGCACAAATGTTTCATTGGGTACTGTAATTTCATGAAATTTTTTAATCAGAAATGATTTGCTAACCAAGAGACAAATAAAAATAAATATTGTATCTAAAGTTGAGATTGAACAAATACCAAGCACCAGAACTTTGAGTCTAGACTTCGTGGTAGAACCCATGTGGTGGCATCTCAAACTTTTCATTAGCTCGGCGAACAGCCCATCGCAGTTCATATCGAGGCTTGTCCGTTGGCGCCACATAACGATTGGGGACAAACACCTTATGAAATGCCTAGAGAGAAAAAAGAAACAAAAGCATAGCATTCAATAATTAAATAGTTCAAACTGTATACAGGATCAATGTTGGCATTACAATAGTGATTAGAGACATGATATTGACAGACAGATCTCCCCTTCGGGATACCCAAGTAACCCAACCCTAAGGAAATTTCAAGACAGCCATGTTGGAATTTCTTAGGTGGTCACTAGACCAACTTAAAGCATACAAGAAAAGATACATTTCATGGTCCTACCATATATAACTGGTGATCTGCTTCTGGACTCACGGAAAATGCAGAACAAAAGACCAAAATAGAGTGGTGGTTGCTGGTCAAGTTTAAGTTCACATTCACCATTCTTTCATACTTCGATCATAACGGATCATAATGGATACACACCTTAGCATCTTTGCTTCCCCAAAAGCATATGACCTGATTTCATGTGCTTAAGTATTAACTTTATTAGGTGCTTTTCCTTTTAGAGTGTCTATGTTATGAGAGTGCTTGATACTGTAATTATTATTTCAGTATTTAGTTAATTAATTCTTTATTACCTGTCAAATTCACTGTTTTACATATATGTCACCTGCAGTCTTTAAATATATTTGTGAGGGTCTGAGATCAGTAATAAGTTGACAGCATCACCAAATATCCCGGTGTCCTCCATTATATGTATTTCACTCTGGTTCTCACCTTTATTTCATCTTTCTGTAGCATCTTAGCATGCACCTCTCTGCGAACTTTGTTGCGCCCATCATCCCCAATGGCAGGCTGAGCTTTCCACATTCGCTGATACATTTGATGCCGCTTAAAGGGGCAGGTTCGGACTAGGTTTCTGGTGTGAGGTGGCTCTCCTTGTTTAAGTATTACTGCAAAAGTATAGAACAGATGCAGTCAGATTAGATGAGTGCTCGATAATATGCTACAAAAAAAGAAAAAGAAAACAGCACCACAAAAACAACAATGATTTTTACACTTTTCCGTTGAATGAAAGCTTTTGAGGCCAATTTATAAACAATAACTGGCTGGGTTAAAATCCTAAGTAACAGCAAAAAAACTTTCCCTTCCCCACGTTTTACCATGAATATTCTGTTCAAAAGTAAAATTGCAGAAAAACTCTAGCTGCCTGTGAAATGAAAAATACAAGTAACCCATCAATGTTAAATAAAAGGAAAAAATATCATGACTTTATGAACTTTACCTGATGGATTTTTATTAACTCCATTAATTCTGTATGGTGGCTGGAAACAATATGTGGAAAAAAAAAAAGTCAGATTATAACATATGAGTTGCCTGCTGACCAAGTAAAACTAGTTTTTCAATTCAGGAGATAATAATTTAATTGTCCGTAAAACTTGAAAAAAAAATGTCATACCTGTTCCATTAAAAGTATTTTTAAAATTCCAAACATTTTCTCATAAAAAATTTTGGGCACCGATATTATGTCCGAGCACAACACTGTCATATCAGATGCAAGTTCCTACAATTACCATACTTTTAATTTATCAGAACTGTGAGAATGAAATGCTAAATATTTATCATGAAAATCACTGCTTCCTTAATTCTGCTCTTTTGGTCTGATTCTTATTTCTTGTCATGGATAAAACCAGGTCATCAAAAAATATGTAGGAAACTTCTGTGTGGAGCAAAGCGATATCAGAAATGCTGCTGAAGTCATATTAAAATGTTAAAATACTTCTGACCAAAAAAAAACCCAAAAAATGTCAGAATATATTTCATTCCCATCTTATTCATATAAGTTTTACAGTTTCCTTAAATCACAGACAAGTCCCTAGTGTTTGGGTCAACTGATGAAAGCACCTTATATGAAACTAGCAATGTTATAATTTGAACAGTTTTGCAAGTCCCAACATATCTTATATATTTTATTATGCTTATTACGAACTGTGACTAGCATTAATTCTTGAAAAAAATGCTTTTTACTGACCTGTTCTAAATCCCCTACCGCCCCATTTTTTTTAAAATAAAGGCCCAACCTATGACTTCCTCAATCAGAAGCTAGACAAAGGCTTGCTATTATTAACTTGTAATTAACCTATCACAGCATGACCCTTCATGATTTTTTATCTTGACTGGATTACTGTGAGAAAGGCTGAAGTGGGCAACCTTTACTTTTCCTTACCATGGATAATCCGAAAAGTGTTGAAATTGAAATGATTTCAAAGGTCCTGAGAATTTCATATTCATTGAGTTCAAATATAATATGTTCAATGTATAGATCTTTAAATGATATGAATGTCTGTGCCCAGTGGATGTAAACATGAATAAAACTATTTTGATAGCAGCCTGGCATTACAAATTACATTGAATGCAAAAAGTAAAAGAAATATTTTAACTCAGACCCAACAATTCAACAGATATCTCACATTTTTCCGATTCCTGAAACGGGCTAAAAGATAAAATATGAAATACATGAAATTCGCTGAAAAACACAAAAAAATGAAGTAAACTTCATGACACCAGACCTGGTAGTTGTCAACAGCAGCCTGTACATGGCCAAAGTGGAAAAAAATAAACTTTAAAACTCCTGAGTTCAAAAATATGAAATCCTAATGACTTTCTTAATGGCACTTAATATTAACTCCTCACAGAATTATTGATAGACATGCACTTTCATCACAGTTTCTACTTCACGTGATTTCTGTGACATTAATCTCTATCCATGCCTCCCAGTCCTTTATCCAAACACTGTCATAAGTATGTATTACATAAATGATGCTGAATGCTACATTTTTGTAAAATTCACACCAATAGCTAAAGACTAGGACCAAAACAGTGTTACAAAATACAGCAGTTACTGACTAAAATCCCAGTCCTTAACATTTGGCTCTATGTGTTGCCGAATTTTTTTCTCCTTAAATATCCCTATTAACATCTCAGCTGCAACAACAGGAGTGTTTATTTCCACTGACAGAATATGGATCTAACTGCGATTAGTATTTTTTAAAATTCTCTGCACTTAACTCACACAGTGATGGCAGCAGCCAATGGCAAAATGTTTTGGACACCATGATTAAAACATGGGCCACTGTTAAAAAATGAAGCTGTTTCTTCCTTCTCTTTGTTTGATCCTTTATAAAAAATGTGCTATTTTCAGATTTAATTTTCGTTTCCTGAAAGTGTCATTCTGCCACCCCAGCTCTACCCCAACTCTACCCAAGATTGTTGGCGAAATACCCACTCCAGCTAAGATCATGCCTCTTCTTGTCTCCCAAACATCAGGCCATTAGCAAGAGACTACTTTACTGGAACAGCAGTGTTCTCAGTTCAGGTTTGTCTCTCAAAACAAAAGTTATTTATTAGTGATGGCATTTACACTCCCTCTACAAAACTGGAAAGTTCCTACTGTATTTGTAAATTACCAAAAGACAACAATCTGTCTCTGTATTGAAAAGCTGTTGAATAATTTAATATCACCTGTATGTCTGCAGATGTAAGCCTCGTCTTCCCGCATTCACAATCCCTCATGGCCAGCTTTTTAATTTTCTCATAGATCTCATATATTCCAGCTGTAACACAAAGTATTAAATATGCATGAGTGTATGAATTTTGACAGGTTAAATTTCACTTATTTCTTTTGTTTTTCTCATGGGGAGACCTGTTATGATTAAGTCAAGGTCATTAAAGATAGAGGAAAGAAAGATGGAGATAGTAGCAAGAAAGAATGGAAGTAAGTAAAGAAACAAGAAAGAAGGGAATGAAGGATTAACAAAAACATAAGAAAAATAAATTTAGTAACTAGAGTGTGAAATGCATTGTCACAATGAGGCTCAGTTGCAAAAAGCAAACAGTTGCAGAAAACTTTATACACACCAGTTTCACTGTAGCCATCATTAAATGACTCATCCACCACTCTGCCCCCATTAGAGGCTTTCCTGGAACACAAGAGGGAAATAATTAACTTTATGCATCTTAGTGGATACTTCAGTCATTTATTCATCTTTGAAAATGCTATATTCCACAGTTAAACATCAAACTTAATTAAGAACACCTGCTACACACTCACTGTGATGTCACGGGCATGTGAAGGAATTTTTAAAGAAAAAGAAAACTTGTACAAAACCAGGGTCAACCAGAGCTGAAACTTCAAAGAGTCCATGTTTCGTCATGAGATCAATACTGACAATACTACATTTCATTCTGCATATGATACAGCTTTGGCAGAAATAAGCAGTTTATCAAAAATAAAGTTAAAAATGTTTGTATTGGTCTATGAGGAAAGAGGCCACCAAAATAAGGGGAAAAATGATTCACCTCGCTGTTTCAAATACTGTCTCCAAGACTACTGACATTATCTGTTAAAGATATTGTGATCCATCATGAATAGCTGCAAGAAACATGTTGTATAATGTATTGCACCATTATATTTCATCTTTCGATCTTTTAAGTCACATTATCACAGATAACAATCTTAAATTGCAGAAAGCACACGCAATGCGAACATACAGAATCACTAGATCTCCTGAAAACAGAATCAGGTTTTGTACATCTAACGAATTTCTATTTGTTGAGAAGGGATAAAAGTTGGATTATTGGATCCCTTTGTCTTAACTTAACTTACCTGGATGTTTTTCTCTTTATAAATCTTTTCTCTGACTCTGTCTCTGAAACATCATCCCTGAAGTCACAGCAGTGGTTGTCATTCCTTCCCAAACGAGAATGCATTTCATTACTTGTGTAGGCGCTAGAATCTTGGGGCTTGCTGCGGATGTCTGTCATGGATCGAGTAACTGCTGGTGCTTTACGCTCACCTTTGTAATCCCAATTTTCTTTATAATTCTGAAACAGGGAAAACATCTTCTGAAAACTTCAAAACTGTTGGTTTGCATGAAAACAGAGATGTAATTATAAAATGAACATCAACAAAAATACTTTTCAGCTGACTTCTGTAGCCTCATAAATTTCTTTTGCCCCAAATATTAATTCCCTGTGACAAATAAACTAACTTGCTGAAGTGAGTAATGAGTATAAGATGTAACCAGCAATTTACCGGCATTTTCAGGAATAATCCAATATTCAAAGTTAAAATTCAACTTTCACTAAACTCTAATGACTTACTGATCTCAACCACTGGTTTCCATGATTGGTGAAGTTTCCTCCGGCATGTTGTGTACCTAGCAAAACAAAATATAACAGGCATTATAATTTCTGCCCATTGTCAATGATATTATATTTATCTAGTTGTTTGGGTAATCTACCCACTGCTGTTTACCCAACAACCAACATGCTTTCACCCTGAAGCACCAAAAGAACTTCAGATACTCATAAGGGACCAAATGTCATAAGCTTTGTCTAACACCATGAAAAATTTAACAAAATTTTGCCCTTGGTCATTAAAAAAATTCACTTTTATCGACTTATACTCCAGTCATAGTATCAAGTGTGAATTAAATCAAAATTTCATGTCTTGAAGGTAGCTCAGGCAAACAAATTACAGTGGAGTCCATTAATAACGACAACTGTAATAACGAGAACACTGTAGTAATGAGACATTTTTCAATCCCCGTTTTTTATCCTTCTTAATCTTTAAGAATAAACCATTGGGTTTAACGAGCGTTGGTGGATAATCATCTTGGTAATAACGAGAGATTTTCTATCCTTCCTGGTCACAAAAGTTCTCGTCACACCCCCACCTCGTCGTCAAGTTCCCGGCAGGGCACATCATGTGGTAGCCGGTAAGAAAGAAAACAACGAAAGGAGCGTCCTTGTGCGGTGTGTAATCCCCTCTCCTCTCATCTTCGTCTGGCTCGAGTGCGCACGGCTCGTTGGCGTTCTCGCCCTGCACGTAGTGTGACGCAATCCCCATCACATTGCAAGCCGCGTAGATAGTCATGTGATGATACTGACGACACCCGTGTTGTGTTTAAGTTTAGGCCAAGCCTGTTCAGTCTAAGCTTGATTGCTACAGTGATCACATCGCTCTTCAAAGTTTATAGAGACTAGATCCAGTCAGTATTTCGCGGTCTACATCTAAGAGATGGCATCTAAAAGAAAGCGGATTACACTTTTGGGAATAGCGAGAACTCGGCAATAGCGAGAAAATGTGCCTGGGCCGTCCGCTCTCGCTATTACAGAGTTCCACTGTAATTAAGATGCTTGAATGCCTTGAGGTTTAAGAGGAGAGACTATCTTTTCCAGAAGCTGCAATGCACGTAGCATGGAGCCCAACTCAGCACTGATGTCCAGTGAAGTTTCTACGAAAAATGGCTCTCTAAAGTGCATAAAAATCTCCCTAAAGGATAATGATCATGGGAAAACAGTCATTTGGGCTATCATTTACTGTTTCACACCACAGTTCACTCATGGCTCTGATGTTTGATTCCATGAGGGCGTTTCTGGCATTCTGTCTTTATGCAGAACAACAAGGAACTAACAGGACAACTTGATGTAAAAATAGGTAACTCCACTTTTAGAAAGAAAACTCAAAATATCTTATACAGAATCATGTGTGAAGGTATTTAAGAGACTTGGGTGAAATCTGGTGTCAGCTGATTTGTGCTGATGCAGATGACAGATGTTTCAAGAAGGCCATCCTTGAGAAAGAACAGAAAATAGTTGCACCACTGAGCACTTTGGTCTGCAATGTTGCAAAGACACTCCAAGTAATATATTATTATGGAGATAAGTTGCTCACTATGTTTTCTACATTACATGTTGTGAGAATGGGTAGCATACTTAAAGATATTTCTTGCAGTTGCAGGCTGCCTTATACAACAGATGCCCTAGCAATAATGACCGGATAGTTTGGCTAAGAATAAACAAAAAATTTGTGCACAGAGAAATATAAAGATCTTATCTATTGCTTACCAGTTTTGGCCATCCCTAGAGCTCCCTCTTCATACTTCAGTTCATCTGCACTACTGTTCAAGGAGTTGCTTTTGCTTCTCTCTGAGTGAATCAGCCTCATCAGGTCTGTAGAAAAATGGAGTTAGTAAGAATATATTCACCTTCTGAACAGCATACAAAACATTTGTTCAAACACAATCAAAGAGAAAAAGTATTCAGTACCATGGGCATGACTTTTATTTAAAGAGTGGAATATGGATAAATCACTTTAATGCAGATGGCAAAATGGGAGGGTGGGAGAAGGACCTTAATCTAGACTAGGTCCACACTGAAAACCCAACAGATTTAAAGTAAGGACATGAAACTACTGAAACTCTCTTAACTACTGAGCATAATTTTATGAAAAAGTTACAAAGCACACACATAAAAAAAATAAAGACTCTCACATTAACAATCTATTTCACTTCCCTATTATCATTATCATCTTAA
>JAWQUT010000233.1:538121-548800 GCA_033807755.1 Ellobium chinense
TTTTTTTTTTAATGTCTCATGATGAGCAAGTTAAGCTGATTACTTTCTTACAGAAGGAAGTTTAACATATATCCCCAGGTGTCTGAAATGTTTATGGCTCTTTCATGATATTCTAACCTTCCAAAAAGAGTCTTTGTACGGAAAGTGAATAGAAAGTTATTGAGATTAAACTTTTAAAATGATAATCACTTCTCATTCATATAGAATCATTTTAAGAGAACACAAGGAGTGCTGAGAGAGAAAGCAAAATAAAGCAGTTGACTCTTGCACCTCAAACCTGGATATTAGCAAAGATAGTTTATAGTCCTGAATTTTAAGTGACCTATGACATGGCAATGCAGGCATGCAAACTCTAGACAGAAAAAGGTATTCTTTCTGAGATGGAGCTAAGAACTAGCAAGTGTCTCCCTAAGAAAAGTGTCCAGAAGGCTGTTAAGTTTTACTTTGTCAAATGAAAACTTTTGACTTTATCATCTTCTCACTCATTTGTAGGTTGAAACAATGTTTCCTTTCAGGACAGGTTGTTTCCCTTTGCTAATTTTGTAATATTTGCAGTTACGCCCCTTCGTTTCACAAATGAAAAGAATACGGAAGTTTGGGCAGTAATTTAGCATATATATACGCAAGCAAATACTGACCACAAAAGAACTTCTATATTAAAGATACACCAAAGACGTTTAAAATGAGCCATAACTGGTGCATTTTGGGGCAACCCCACATCCCCATTTTTCATGTTGAAGTAGGTCACTAAAGTGATTTTTACAGACTTTGAAGGGCTATATCTCCAAAACATACAGAGCAAGTCATCCAGTTTCCTGGAAGAAAACAGAAGAGTATAAGGACATTCTATGGAAAAAAGAACTTGACTGTGAGTGTTGAGAAAATTCCCTTTTTATCATCATTAAACTTAGCACTTTTTGTACGGAATGCCATTTTTGTGGGCAAATTTGGTGAAATCGACACAAATCAGAAAAAGTCTGGTAGCATAATCTTAAACCTTGAAACACTGAGAAGAGCTGTGGGCACTTTCATTTCACTGAGATAAACGGTTTTGGAAATATAACAGCTCAAACTTTGACAAAATGGCTGTGCGCGTTTTACCTAAAATAAGCTAATTTTCTTCAAAAAATTTTTTCTCAGAAACTAGAAGGAATTCAGAGGAACTTTTTGGCATGGTTTCATTTCTGACCCTGAAGAACATTTAGGGCAAGTTTTAACAAAATCCAAGAGGGTCACCAGCAGAGCCGATTGATCTGACGTGAAATGACCCACAAATAAAAATATTACGCGCATTTTTTTCTGCATGAGTGGGAACCCTGCTTCTCGATCTGAAAAATAATTTAATATAGGTCTACCGTGATTTCTTTTTTCTTTTTTTAAATTTCTATATTTTTTGTTTGGTAACACTGTGATCATATTTACTTTACCTTTTTTGAATTCCACCAGCTTATCATCTGGCACATCTTTGTAGCCCAGACGTGCCAGCTCCTCTCTTATCTCATCATCAGTGAACTCAACATCCATGCTGAGACATAAAACTTCCTTCACAATTTCAGCCTGGGTGAGATTAGTGAGAAACATTAATAATAATCAAACTGAATCAAGAAGTTTCATGTCTGATTACAGATGAATTGACATTTAAGATTAACGGCAAATAGGTTAAATAATTATTCCTCTCAAAGCCTAATAGTAATTTGTTTGACTCATAATACTACTTGATAATAAATAGTTAAAACTGATGGACAGATCCATGTTATTTCCTGGGGCAAAATCCTGAAACTCTTTGAGCCCCAGCCAAGGATTAGAGTTAGGATTCAGGGTACAGTTAGAGAGTTAGCTTGGGAAGAAAAAGCAACATTGCTGCCCTTGGAAAGAGTCAGTTACAGAGCAATTAACAGACATATGACGAATAATCACGGAATAGGATCAGTCTTATGGCTAAACCAATGACTAAATGAACTGCAAAACGCAAGAGCGTTCCTGTCTCAGGAGATAGTCCACACTGGACCTATTAAAGACTTAGTGTACTCTTAAAGTCTTTAAGGGTCTGACTCTGAGGG
The DNA here is from genome assembly GCA_033807755.1 of Ellobium chinense. Classification (NCBI taxonomy): domain Eukaryota; kingdom Metazoa; phylum Mollusca; class Gastropoda; order Ellobiida; family Ellobiidae; genus Ellobium; species Ellobium chinense. The sequence goes on from JAWQUT010000233.1 coordinate 540,182, forward strand.
GGTGAGTCGACTTGTTTAACTGTCTGAGAAAAAAAAAAGGACTCTCCCAAGAAGGCCAAAAAAGGTGCTTTCCCTTCTCTAACTCTGATTTCGTTTCATCTTGAGAGACTCCATAGATTTTACCTTAGATCTAGACTCGTATTATTATCACCATGAACCTCACAGTCGACACGGATAGTATGCACTAGTCTAGTCTATTATTGTCAAAAAATACAAGTTCAAGCATGTTCCTGTTCAGATAGACTAGAGGACCATCTTTCAATCATTAATGACTACTAGTCTAGAACAACTGTGCATGAGAGAGGTAATATGCTTCACACCTTACTTACAGTCAAAAGCTCAGTTTGTAAAGTAGACCAGAAGGTCCAAAATAAGAGCCAAAATCAGTCTAAAAAGGGACCGTAAAATAGCCCTGTTCTTTCACAATTTTGAACACTTCGTATTGTGAAGGAAGTGCAGCCATCTTGTAAACAACGTAGTAACACGCAAATTTTGATTGGCCAAACCATCAGGTATAGCAAAAGTTGTATCGAAGGGTACAAGGAAAGGCATTAAGCCTAGCTGTCAGATCCATATTATATTATGCAGTAGTTGCCATTTAAACAAGATTAAATTATACTCATGCCACAATATTGGAAAATATTTTTTAAATTAAATTATTGAAAGGCTATAGAGATGTTAATATAAATTGTTCTGTCTTCTTCTAGGGTCAAAGGTCAAAGGGTAGTGGTTAGTGGGTTTGGTCATCAACATAAACAGTGTAATGGGCGGCTGTTGTTATTGGGGCTGGATCATATGATTCTTTCATAGGTAAAGTCCGTTAATTGTGATGAGTCCCATGAATAGACTCCTTACATAGACGTTCTTTAACAATTTCTTGGCATCTATGGTCGTCTAATATGAACATCTCTAATTTCTCGACCGAATGATAAGTTCATAACCGAAACAGGGCCATTGGACCCGGTAGAGATAAGCTAGCCGATCCGATCCACATGGTTAGCCTTCCTTGTGGCTTGTGTGGCTGACATAAAGAGTCTTCATTAATATTAGATCTAATGTCCGATTGTAGCCAACTGTTTGCCATTCGAAGTACAGTAATGGGGCGGACGGGTCTGATGCTCTTTCATTACCAGTTTTGTTCCTTCCTTGAAATTTAACAATAAGTTTGTCTCCATATGCTTTAATTTGATAACCATGCCATGTGCAGATCTAACGAGTCTCAGTCCTTAGCAGGGTTGTTAATCCAGGTACTTGGAAGTGTGCTATGAGTATTCACTACCTCAGTTTTGTAGCAAGTGGAGTCATTGATTACGTTTTTCACACTAATCACAGAGTAACGACTTTTGTAGTTAATTATACGAAATTCAGTAATGAGCTGAGTATCTTTAAATTTTGCTACTTTTCAATGTATTATTTTTTTGGGGAGCATTTCCATATGTGGTAACTGGCAATGAGGAGTTATGCTCCCTTCGACTGATGCTCCTGTCTCGATGGGCATTAGTGTTAGGAGTTAAAGGTAGGGTTAGGGTTAGGGGGTTAGGATTAGGGTTGTAAATAGTACATTATTTGGAATTAAGGTAGGCTACTGACCAAAGTTATAGGAGTTACCACATATGGAAATCCTTCCTTTTTTTTTTTTGATAATTAAAACAGCAAGTGGCTCGCAATACCTACATCCAGTGATTCTGTGTCTCTTGCTCCATCAAATTTTCATTGTTCACCCAGTTGATTATGGCAACCAAGATTCTTTTAGTGATGCAAATTCAATGATTAGGCCAAGCATTGGTATGTCGAATATTGCGATTCTATTGATTCCCAGGAGAATGTTTTCAAAAATATGAAATCAAAAGCAAAATGCTCGACTCAGTTTAAAATAGCATCCAAATCCAATCAGAGAAATTATATTTGTTTTGAATATCATTCCATACAGCTGAAGCGCTTGGATTTAAATGTTTCTCACTTGAAAGTTTGTGTTCTCTCGTGCCAGGTTCTTGGGATCGCAACGTCTTATACAAGGCCAATGCTGTTGACTTTTTTATCACATGTAGATCTAGATCTGTCATGTAGCCTGATGACAATGGATTAAAAGCACAGCATTTTTAAAGAAAATTCTTCAATATCATTACCAATTAAGTTAGACGAAATAGTAATACAACTGTCCTTCAGAACACAATTGAGATGCTGGGCCAAAGTTTGAGGACTGAAAAACAAAGAAAAAATTGCAGCATTCACCAATCTCGATGTCCGCATCTTTTGTTTGCTACTAAAAATTTGTGATCCAAATGTTGGATTTAGCACAAATAATAATTATTTCATGGGCTCACAGGTGTGACAAGGTGTTACAGTTCTTTTAAAATATCCATAATTTAGACTTTTGATCTCTGTCACAAAGTATGAAAATCAAATGTGAATTTCATGTTGGTCTAAACTAAGAAAGTTACCACTGAAAACAATGGCGCCTTCCTGAAAATACCGTAAGCGACACATCATGCGAAAACCAGAAAAGCATGTAGTAGCAAAGAGAAAACTGCCATGGCAGTTGATCAGGGAGGTGCCAGAGAGATCAGCTGTCAGCAAATTTTGCATAGTTTTGACCCATAACCCTGTTTTCTATGAGGTCAAAGTTGAGCAATTTTTTGTCATAAGTAAAAGAGAGCAAATTCTGTACTATCATCCTTTTTTGTTCAGAACTTCTTTCATTCATACAATAGCAATGAAAACAACATGCGGGAACAAAGTTCGTAACGGCAGAGACCAGATGTCTGCTATTTTTTTCATGAAACACCGGAACTAACAATACTGGGCTGTATTTTTAACCCTCTCGATTCATAGAACACTATTAATATTAGAGCCCTTCACTTTATGTCTGCTCTGATGTATGCAAACATTACAGACTGGTCTGGACATCTAGAGTCCTTAAGACACCACTTTACATGGGTAGATAAATAAACAGGGTGAGAACAGATACAGTATCGTTCAAATACCAGGGACAAAACTTAGAAAGTTGTTAGGAAAGAAGGGGAGAAGGGAGAGTAAATAAAGAAAAGCAAAAAAGGAAACAATGAACAGTTTGAGGCATTTCTAGCTGAAATTAGGTGATTTTTTTTTGTAAATAACAGTTTTTTTTCATTCTAAGATGGATCTTGCAGAATTGGGGAGGGGTGGAAGTTAGGCTCTCTAGGTTTCCTTGGACTGCCCCTGGTTTTCTTTTGCAGCATTATGAATAAAAAACTAGAACTATGGTTTGCTCTCATAGACAAATATTATATGAGTAAACCATTGCAAACAGATTGCAGATTTTTAAAAAATGCCTGGGGAGGGGCGGAGGAAGCAAGGAGATAGATACAAGACCGAAATGGGACCTCCAGCTCACCGATGCCATTACCTTTTTTATCCACAACAGATCTGCATACCCCAAGCAGGGCTGTTCAAAAATTGCATTTAGGCAAAGTAAAAATGCCTAAACTATTATACTCATGTCATCTTATTTTGTTAGCATGTGGCAGGGGAAGGGATGAAGAGGGTCAGGTTGTGTCTTGTCAGGCTGCCTGCGGTGTAGGGGAGGGGGATGGGAGGGGTGACCTTACCTGTGTTGAGCCAGGAGGGGGCAGGGCAGAATTTAGTAGGAAAGCTGAGGAATTTGAACACGGACACCAGACAGTGTTGTTAGTTATTTAATCAAACTTATATGAGGATATAAGGAACATTAACGTAACCGTCACATGTAAGGCAGAATATGCTGATGTTAGGCTTTATCTCCTCATTTTACTTCCTTATTAGGAGTAAAACTTGTATAATTTTATCATGTATACAGTCATGTCTTGTAAATCCAAATAGTTTGGTTCCCGTCTTGTGTATTAGTTCCAGACTACTGGGTCAAGCAACTTCAAAAAACAAACATATATTTTCACTGTGATGACCAGGCAGTTAAGAAACAGTGCAGTAGAATCTGAATATAATATGTAGCACAGTGCATGTGTGATTTATACCTACAGACGAGGTAAATGCAGAAACAAAGTTCACCACTTTTACCCAGCATGTGCACAGAATGAAATCAACATTAGGGTTATTAATTGCATGCTCGAAGACAGAAACAGATTTGGAGAATGCCCGTTTGCGGTGCCTCTGTGTTTGTACTGAAATCCAGGAGCAAAATTTGAATAATTTTAGCATCAGTCATGTCTTTTAAATTCATATTGTTTGGTTCCTGTCCTGTGTATTAGTTCCAGACTACTGGGTCAAGCAGCTTTTACAGTTGTGACAAGAAACAAACATATTCACATTGATGACCAGACCGTTTAGAGACAATGCAATAGAAGCTCAATATAAATTATAATGCATAGCATGGTGCATGTGCAATTTATACTTACTAACGAGGTAAACGCAGGAACAAAGTTCACCACTTTTACCCAGCATGTGCACAGAATGAAACCAACTTTAGAGTTATTAATTGTATGCTGGAAGACAGAAACAGATTTGAAGAATGCCCATGTAAGGTGCCTTTGTGTTTGTCCAGAAATCTCAAGACCATGCACTATAAAGGGTACAGGTGGCCAGTTGCAAACACACTTGGTCTGCAGTCATTAAAGAGATGTCATCACCCCCATTGCGACACAAGACAGAAGCGAATCCACCGCCTAGTGTCTGTTGCTTTCTTGCTGTAACCAATCTTGTTAAAGTAGGACACGCACATCAAAAATAATTTTCCTTTTTTCAATACTTTTTCTCTCTAAAAGTGATCAATGGTGCCCACCGAGTCAATTTTGCAAAGAAAGAGCATACTTCTGTTACCATGCGCGTATGTAATATGACTCAATAAAGAGAGCTAGAGTTACCGGATTTGGCCCTTGCGTCCAGAATTATTCCCCTTCCCCGATCAGCAGAAGCCTGCGGCAAAAACCCTGACGTCACTTACGTTCCAGCAGGTACAGACACCTCTACCTAACAATGTATTAATCAGCTTTTAATTAAGGTTCTGGTATTCCAAATTCAAACGTAAAGTTTGATAGTGTAAGCCAGGAAAAGTATTCTGCATTTGTATTGCCTCAGCATGATTTTATTTGGCATATCTACTGTTCATGGAGGAATTAAAACATTCATACCAACATGCTATCACCCGTCCGCAGAGCACTGGCTAGACAGCTTGGCCATGTGGCAAGAACGTATTTGACGTAAGCGCAGTGGTTGTAACAATTCGGGCTTTGGATAATGTAACCCTGTAGGTTGTCTGGGGCCAGCAGAGGTGTTATATCATTATGACAGACACTTGAAAGACTGTTTTATTGGAATAATTGGGTATCGTATGATTTAATGTGGTCTGTAGGACGGTGCAGTCTTCCTTTAAGCAAAGTGAGAAATTGGCCTGATTAGTGCATGCGAGTGGCGCCGAGCTGCATGTTTTATGATCATGTGCTATCTCCAGTCTGTTGTAACAGAGTCGATTTCTTGAGGAAAATTGGGACCATTCAAGGTGTGACATGTATGAAGCTAGAAGGATTTCAGCCATTTGCAATTGTATGCCACAAAAGTTTACAAATTATCAGAGACAAGCCTTAAATCATCTTCTGGTGAATGCCTGTGATGTGAACTGTTATGTAATTGACTAAGATGTATAAATGCTGGCATGAACGAATTGCTTATGGAGAGAAAAAGATAGAAAGAAAGAGAACACTTATTTGCTTTGTGACAGTGAAATTGGATGACAGACAAGTTATGAATGCAGATGGCATGGTATATATTATTTAGTTGTAGAAAGATTGTTGTATAAATGAGATGCAAATATAATTTATTAATACAGTATCATTAAAATGTATTCTTACGATACATGGCAGCATATGCCCACAATAAACTGAACAGAACTGAAGTGTCAAAAAAGCCATTTTATAACAGGACAGAGAAAGTGAAAATTCAGCGCTTGTGACTATATGTTCTTTACCATCATGTGCCTTGCATAAATAAGGTGATTGGACAACTGATGCATTGGTAAAATTGTTTGCTCAGTATTTGCGATCTGGCCACTGAGAGCTACCACATGTTACATGAGCAGTCAATAGTTTTTGTATGTTATATCAGTAATGGGATGTCTGCATATTTAATCTTGCATCATGAAAATACACATCAGGCTAATTCTGTAGTCTCTAGACCCCAATTTGGAAACAACAGAACATTGGTAATTATTGTAAAATTTTAAGAGTCCCAATCACTTTGTTATTACAGAACCCACTGTACACAGAACTCTTTTAGAGAATACTCTATATAATCATTGACACTCTGAGTAATAGGTCAGGAGGCATTAGTGTTTTCTGTTTCCAATGAGGGTAAATATTTCCACATGTAATTGTAAAGCACAGTTTTGCAACAATGGGCACATAGTAAGATGAAAATAATGTCCTGAAAGGATCCTTTAGACCTTGACATAGTTTTTGCTATTTTCCAAAATCCCAAATCCATAATATGTAGTAGTTACCTTAAAGTAAGAATTATGGCCTTCTCTAACAACAGCACCGATTTAGTCGAAATATTATATAGTCCATGATCTGTCTATGACTAAATGAACTGTGTTGCGGTGCATCAATATATTCGACAATATATTCTTCGACATAGCCAGAATGATAATGTTTTTATTCATTAAACTCTGTTTCTGCATGTTTTGGAAAATCCATATATCCTCTGCCGGGACATCACGTTGATTTTATGCTCTAGTAAAGAATGAGGGAACTCGGTGTTGCATGTCTCGGATCTGAGCTCATATCAGTTGATCTCAAAAGGAGCCATTCAGATTGTTTTATTTGGGGTCCTTTTGTTTAGGTCTCTAATATTGAGAAAAAAAGTGTGGCTTTTTCTTTTTGCATGACTGCCTTTCCTTTTTGCGTGACTGCCTTTCCACTATGTGAACACAGTTTGCGTTTTATCTGCCTGTAAGTGGAAGGTGTTTCCTGTCAGCTATAGTCATCGATTTGCCAACCATACTGGTTAACGTAGCAATATGATAGTGTTTTTGTGCCTCATCTTCTCTACATCTTGCTCATTACTGTATTGTTATTAGTGGTATGTATTTTGCATCAGATTGCCACCTTACTTTTGCAGTGTGGTAGAGTAAATTGTGATAAATAGGAAGATTTACTCTAATTATTGTTATTGATAACTTTTCTCAAATAGTGGTTTGTTATTTTTTTCAGTTTATTTGAAGCCTTAAGTAACTTTTACTTCTTACACTTGGTTGATAAATTTCTTTCTACAGCAGTGTTCCGTCTATAACAAGTCTCAGAGTTATATATAACAAAGCTTTAGGAGGAAAATTAAGGCTTTCAGTCCAAAATGATTTCAGTTTACAAAATGATTTGTAAAAGATATGTTTTTTTTTGTAAATACTTCCATTTCCTGATAAGCATTATTTATAAGAAGACATCAGGAGTTCTAATGTGTTTTGCAATATTGCTAGTTTTGTAATAAACATTTGTGTAATAGATGTATTCAAGTGTATTTTTGATTTACATGGACCAGATTAGCGATATTAATAAGCTTCAGTCAATGTTGGTTTTAAACAGTCGATTGCACTGGCAAGATGGCCTATTTAAATACGGATTGTGTGACCTGGATTTTACATTATAGCCAACTAGATAGACAAAGCAAATAGGTAGGAAGGATAGAAGACCAAGGCACAGAGCTGGTAAGATCCATGTTACACATATTGTCAGTAGTAGTTATAGTAATATGTGGCTAGTGTCGGTTGGTTCCTACTACTTGCACAGTTCACGTGAGAACGTTATCAGATCCTACTGATACTGATATTTGTAATTGGAGTTCCTCTTTTGTATAGGGAGGGCCTGATATACTAAGGCATCACATTGTGAAAGCCTGATATATGACCTAGGCCTAATTGTTTTTCACACGAGTCCTCTTGGGTCGTTGATTAGACAGGGTGTCACCTGAGTCCATTGTTGGCGTATCTCATGAAATAGAGCTTAACATCAGTTACAGGAGTTTTGTCCTTATCTGGTAAAATCTGGATGACAGCATGGGGAATCATTTGTGAACACAAAGATGGGAAGCATCAGTACATGATCAGGAAAACTGTGTTGGGCTGCTCTTTACGAATATTGATTATTGTAGTCCCACGTGGCAGTCAATCTCTCTTGGTGATAAAATAGTCCCACTCTCAGTTTCCAATCCTTTCACTCATTGTAACAGGCAGCAAACAGGTTGCTGTTCATTAGGCTGTAGAGGTAGGTTTCATTCATTTTTGTCAGTGTCTTTCTCCATGACCGTCATAAAATTTGACATTATATACAATCAGTCACAAACAGAGATGGAATTTGTAAATGTTATGCTTGAGGTGTTGCTTTTCATTTTTCTTTAATAACTCTCAGAATTTCATTCACATGTCAGTCCCATGTCCAATGTACTACCAAGCAGCCTGAACTTTCATAAAACTTCAAGTTTTAATGTGCCTGTACTTTATCATTTCAGCTTCATGTGGAGTCCCATGTGGTGAATTCCTTTTAACTGAACTCGAACATTTGGATGAAATGAATTTGTTCTTTTGTTCTGATTTGTCTTTTTGTAACATTTGTGAACCTTGTTGTTTGCTTGGGCTAGTGCCCCCCCCCCCCCCCCCCC
>JAWQUT010000233.1:548814-588039 GCA_033807755.1 Ellobium chinense
ACCTCTTTTTTCCTTTACTCTACGGTCCTGGACCGCAGCTCCGATCCTTCATGATTCGAGAATATTGTGGTAGACGCTGACCTCCTTGTTGGGATTGTTGTTTTTTTTTTTTGCCCTCTTTTAACTAAGGTAGCAGTGCGCTGCCCCTCTCATTCCCCGCCCGCTAATATTAAGACTGTTTAACGGCCGAGGTGTATGTATTAGATCAAAGCTCGACCATCTAATCTAGTGTTTTTGAGTAAATGCAGTTTAGCCTGCTGGAAGCTTTGATTGGCATGTTTTGATTCAAATTAGCCTAGCAAGTTGCTGCACGTACCTTCTAGACTAGCGCTTTTTGTTTTTGCGCATCATATGATGATGATGTCACTTATTCCAGAATTTCTATTGAAGTTGGTATAAAAGGCACAGAGGTATTATTTTAGAGAGAGTTGAGTAGTGAGTTGACTGTTATGGTCTGTGCATAGTAAATTGTTTGCTGGTTAACAATAAAGAAGTATTCCATTTCCTGCACAACAGACTTGGTTTGTGTATCAACGTAGCAACTTCAGTGGCGTTTATTGCCTCTCCACTACATGTCTATACTGATCAAAACTTGCTCGTGATACTTTTCTTTGCCGTCAAAACTGAATTCTTTGATCCAGCTGGACTCAGTTCTTGTTTAAAATGAACTAGTCCCATGGATGAGATTTAATAATGAAAGAAAGAACTCAACATAAAGTGCACAATACTGCACAAACACAATTCATTCCTCCCATCTCTTTCTTTTGTTTAGTTTTGCATGATATCATGAGCCAGTCAGTGCAGGTCAAGGTCAATCTGTAAATCACTTCACATACCATGTTGATGGATTTAAATGAAATGAAAGACTATAGTAGAACTGCTAGGATACATCTCCATCATGGTAACTGAGTTGTTTATCCTGAATATGATTAAAATGAATTACTCTTAAAATGAACAGATTCCACTACATTGTAATTGACTACTCTATTAACTCTTTAACCCCGAGCGGACGGTGGCACCGTCCAGTGAAAGGTCACATATCCCCGAGCGGACGCTGCCACCGTCCGATGCCAGTTGATACATAGAGAAATTACGTCTGAACGTGAAATAAAATTCCGGGGTTAAAGAGTTAAATGAACCCTAATTTATATTGGTCACCTGTTTAATTAAAACCATGTTGATGGATTTAAATAAAATGAAAGACTGTAGCTAGGATACATCTCCAGCATGGTAATTGAGTTGTTTATCCTGAATATGATTAAAATGAATTACTCTTAAAATGAACAGATTCCACTACATTGTATTTGACTACTCTGTTAAATGAACCCTAATATATATTGGTCACCTGTTTAATTAAAACCATGTTGATGGATTTAAATAAAATGAAAGACTGTCGCTAGGATACATCTCCATCATGGTAACTGGGTTGTTTATCCTGAATATGATTAAAATGAATTACTCTTAAAATGAACAGATTCCGCTTCATTGTATTTGACTACTGTATTAAATGAACCCTAATTTATATTGGTCACCTGTTTAATTAAATGTACAGGATAAGTTTTCAGATGAGCTTGTCTGTTATTGCAATATAAAACAACTTTTTCCCTCTACAATTTACATACCTGAGAACTTCAACTGGGAGAGAAATCAAAATGATATGCCGTCATAGTATCCTGTCCTGTCCCAAGTGACAAGCAGTATAGACATGTAACTTTTGTTACGGAATGTTATTGGCTTCCTAGGTAACTGAGAAAATTCTTATATATTTGCAAGACTAAAAAAACTCTTTAAAAATGCAGAAGATGAGCAAAAGAGGATAAAAATGTATTTTCTGCTCTTACTATCAAATGAAGCTCAATGTTGAATAGGTATAAATGACTAGGATTTCAGACATTAGAAAATAAGCTGCATCCATTGAGATTAGTATTAGAACCAGCTCTGGCCAAAAGTCACATTCTTTTGTCACCCAGTGGCTGGGATCTTTGAAGGACCTCATTATTGTATTGCAGTCTTGTAGGTCTACTTCTACCGAGATATCAAATATAGCTTGTTGAATAATTAAAGGCCCACCCGGGGAGTAAAAGGAGTTTAGTAGAGGCATGATGGGACACTAGAAGTTGACTCATTCACCTACCTGGGAAGTATCATCGACAAAAAAGGTGGTATGGAAGCGGATGTAAAAGCAAGGACTGCCAAAGCAAGGAATGCATTTAATCACTATCAAAGGTCTGGAAGGCAAGCAACATCTCACTGCGTCCCAAGATCCGGCTTTTCAATTCAAATATCAAGTCAGTGCTCCTCTATGGCTGTAAAACTTGGAAGACAACAAAGACAGTAATGAACAAAGTCCAGACATTCATCAACAGATGCTTGAGGAGTATTCTTAAAATGAAGTGGCAAGATAAGATACGAAACGAAGAGCTATGGGCAAGAACAGGACAAAAGGAAATAGAGGTAGAAATTGGACTCCGTAAAAAGCGCTGGATTGGACACACCCTCAGAAAACCTAGTGGAAACATCACCAGGCGATCACTGCAATGGAACCCACAAGGAGCACGAGGCAGGTGTAGGCCACGGGAGACATGGAAACGATGCACGGAAAGGGTCATGCGAGAGATGAAGCTCACTTGGAACGAGTTTGTAAAGATGGCCCAAGACAGGGAAAGATGGATTTCGCGTGTACATGGCCTATACCCTGCTGGGGGTGAAAGGCATTGATGATGATGGGACACGGTACTAATTTGAATAAAATCACGTGCTTCACATTGCAGTAGTGATTTTTTTTTTTAATTCACTAGGAAAGGGTTTCATTTTTACAGTTCGCTAATTTACTATCCCTCTGAATATCACAGTAAGAAAATGGATACAAATACTTGAAATTTGTTAGCCTTTTCATTTGTGTTGAGGCTGTGTCATTGGTCATTTTTAGGTGGGGTATTCTTCCAATGAGTGGTGCAGCTTTAAGCTATCTTATACTGCGTAACAAAAGCATCTTTATTTTGCATTTATATTTTCAGAGTAGCCCTGCAGCTGAAGTCCCACTTAACAGCTGGCATAATGATGCTGTTACTACCTCAAATCAAACTGCTGATGGTTTCAGCATTAATCATATCAGCATTGCTCAAGGAGTCAATGGCTGAAGATAAGACTGTCGACATGCTTCACCACACTGTGATACTCACATCGCCAGAGGCTCTGCAGGAACTTCGTAAATCTCCATCAGTCTCTGTAGTTTACTTCCTTCTGAATGGTAGGTATTTATGTAGTAAGTGTTTGATTTAATATATATGATGCCAGTCAAAATTAGGCTTATCTCACTAAACAAGGAACAGAGATTTGAAACTCTGAGGATGAATAGGATCATTGCTTGCAAATTTTTCTTTTGAGGGGAAATTGGGAGTAAGATTATTTCTATAACCAGAAGCATTGAGAAATAGGTTAGTGGTCAGTAATTGTTGATAAATTTGAGTTTCTATGAGATATACTAAATGAACTAGTATAAAATTGTTCTTCAATTGCTACATGCTATTGTCTCAGCATGACTTCCTGCCATTTTAAACAACTATAAATCAGACCAGAATAATGCTAAGTCAAAAATGTGCACACTTAGTGAAATAACACACATTAAGCTTTCATGTCATACTAATAGCTTGATGTCTCATTTTGACCAGCTGCAAAACATATTGCTTGTGTTGACATGCAAGATAATTTTCTACAACTCAGGTGAAATGCATTATTATGTTGGTGTCAATTTGAAGTAGTCTTGAAAAAGCAGTGAAATTTATGGATGTTATGATTATATCATTGCTTGCATGCAATACACTGATAAATGCCACCCCAACTGAAATTTGGGTTTTGATGCCTTTGGACTGCCAATAATATTGTGCATGTAATATCATAATCTCAGACTGCTAGCTTCAATAACTTTATGATGAGATGGTATATTATTATGTGCGAAATATTTATGTTAGGCAATGCATCCATTGATGCACATCACGGAATATACCCCAGATCTTTTGGTGCCCTATGAGTCTTTGTCATCTTGTGCATCTGAGAAAGCACAATAAGGAGCCAGGTTGTACTTTTGCATCAAGTAATATCTGTGACAAAAAACACCAAACTTTTGTTTTTCTTAACTGTAAGTAAGTAAATTGTAAACTTCACAGTGTGAACTCTGTTATTGATTTCAGTGCCATCTCCAGTAAAACTTACTTCAGAAGAATAATTTTGCTATGCGCAATTTACGAAAATGAGACAGTGTTTTGTTTCTCCTGTAAACTTTGGATTTGGCATTTATCATGGTGCTGCATCTAAACAATGATTTGAGGAATAATGTCTCTTCAAGCTCATGAAAAGATTGTGTGTGGTCATATCTTTCTAAAAAACATCTTTGTGAAATACTGTATTCACTACAACTAACGTGTATCATTAGATCAGTGCAGAAGTACAGCTCGTATACTTCCAGTATGAAGAAGGTGAGTAGACTGGATAGAACATCAACTGTTTGTATTGCCTTTTGCAGTATTTTTCTTCATAATTTGATTTTGTCATTGAGATACAGGATGGGGTATCATTGCTGAGATCCATTTCAGCAGGCAGCAGGAGTGAATTGTGCCAATAGATGAATTAATTTTCATCATTTATGCCAAATGATGAGTTAATTGTCATAAAATTAACAAGAGAAAAACATTCAGCATTACTATTTTTAGATTGTAGCTTGTGAATTATGATACCTACCCATAATGCATTTCACCTGTCATTTGTCTTGTTTTATTAGGTGGTAAAAGTTGTGAATAGGTAGAACCATTGGATTTGAACCTGAGTTAAAATAGCCTAGTGGATAATGGTTATCCATGTTTTGCAGTAAACCTCCCATAAACTTATTTATGTCTGGGTAATTAGCATTTCTGTATTGATTGGCCCTGAATCTGGGAAAGGTCTGAAAGATCTTCCCACAAACAAGCTGGGTAACAGAGGTTTGCAAACAGACTTGATCAGTTTTATTGTCTGCATTTAAGTTGTTTTGTTTTTTTTCACTGTCACATAAGATATATCCCAAAGCAGTAAAATTTTGTTTTGATTTTCACACTAGTGTGCCCAATATCCACTTGTGTTCTTGTGATAGAAGACACTGCACTTCACTACAAAATGAAAGTTTAATTGCCTCTGTCCTAATTACTTCGTAATTTATGTTTGACATATTTGAACCCTGATGCATTTTCCAGTTACTTATGCTTACACATCATAGTATAGGTAGCTTTAAGCAACTAACTCATATTTTTTTGCAAGTAGCATGTGTAGACCAGACCCTTCCAACAGTTTATTAAATTCAAAGTCTAGTAACTTCAAGAGATGAAAAGAAACATATTACAAATTTTAAGCCCACAAACAAACATTTATGATCTATAAGTGTTGCAAGTTTCATTGATCTAGGTACTGTATGTTTGCAACAGCTACTGAAAAATGAAAACATGTGTCAAAAGAGATGTGCCAATGCCAGTGTCTTAAGCTGCACACCAGACTTGCTAATGTTAGGCATGCATTTTTAAGTTTTCAGCATAACACAATCATAGCACCTAAATATTTGAAATTTTCAGTATTTGCTGAGAGAATACATCTGCGAATGTCTGCAAACTTTCAAATGCAACCTTCATTATTGTCACACTCATTTCACATTTGCCTAAGTCATATTTTGTGGTTTTGAGAAATTTATCACTCTCAACCTGTTACTCAAAGCAAAACAAAGAGGCGGATATGGTTTAGCTTGTAAAACTGGGATACAATAACAAGTCAAAACCCTACATTGTTTAAATAGGAAAAAAAAAAGATAACTGGAAGAACATAGCAACATGAACAACTCAGTCATAAAAAAAAAATGCCTTTGGTAAATGTGGAATGAGCATGTTGTTATGCTGGCCACTCCATGCTTTTTTTTGTTCATATGATGTCTCCAGCCAACTTTGTCCAGAAATCATTGCTATGGAAGTTTGTGCTCTTATCATTTAGGATGAATCCAGAGAGCAAATCCATGATCATTTAAAGAGAATCATTCTATTTGTCTCTCATAGATTATGCCTCCACAAGATCGTTCCTTGAAGAGTATGATAGGTCAGCCAAATATTTGGAAGCTTACAATGTCACTCTTGCTGTGGTAAGTCTGTGTCTGTTCATATAATCGGTTATGTTTGGTCTGTGTCTATTCATATAATCGGTTATGTATGAAACCACATTGACTTGCAGAATATTTGGATGTAGAAACTCCTCACATTATCATGTTATAAAAGTCAGCTTGCTCTGTTTCTAAAGAAATGTTCATATTGATAATATGATTTGGTCTTACCCAACGACTTGGGGTTTATTGGCAAAGGATATGACAAGTGTTTACCTAAGATATAGTTTCATCATATAAACAGGGCCTATTTCCGGAGACATACAAGTGTGTAATAATTATTTGGTATATCACATGTTACATAAATTTGAACTTTGACCTGCTTACGAATACTTTGATTGGAAGTCTTGGAAACCTCTAGGCATATGAATATGTGACGTCATTTCTTTTGTAACTATTTTCACTGCTGTCGGGCTTNAGTTCACTTGTGATTGACGTGTCTCAAACAGGGTTAGGGCCACTTCAGGGTCCTTTTCCCGATTACAAGTTCATTTTTTTTAGAGTAAATATGATAAAAATGATCTGAAACTCATTTTTGTTGATATCAGATTTATAAAATTCGTTATAAATTTATAGTACGATAAATGTATAACTCATTTCATAAATCTGATATCAAACAGACACTTTTTACAGATCCTCTGTTTACCTGCTGATGATCAGCATACATTATCTGTAATGTTCAATATCAGGTGCAGCGGGCTGTGCTTAATTTCAGCCCATGTATTTAAAATCGCAACTTAATTGCAATATATTTTTCAAAGACCCTAAATCCTTATTATCCTATATGATAAAAGCCATTGCATAACTGCAGCTTGTCTTAATCACAACATATGCCATGCTCATGTGGAGTTTGGATTATGGGGGATCAAGTCTCATAACCTAAACTTTGCCTTAAGAGAATGTTCATGTGGGTCAGAAATAGTAAAGAGGATGATGAGTTTGACAGAACGTCATGACTTGTGAAACACAGGGCTCTTGTTTCGAATCTCGCTCTGCCCTGATGTCAAGTCATAAAAAATTTGTTGTGGACTGGTCAAACTTAAGCCATATTTCAATAAAGATATCATGTTATTTATGCAATCATGGGCTATATATTTGAAATATTTAGAAAATTAGAATGTACCATTACTTTCCCCACCAAAATTGCAGTTGTAAAGATACTGTATTTCAGTTTGCCTTAAAAGATCTTTCCTTTGCATTCTCTCAGATGTGTGAAAAATGACTTAGCACATTTTCGTTACTTGATGGCAATATATGCGAACCAATATGAGGGAAAGGAAGCAGGTATATGCATTATGCTAAAGTATTATTTCATTACAGATGTTTTGTCTGCATGCCCACTATAGGTAAGATGATGTCAAAAATAATTATGTTATCTTACTTTGTTAGACTGAATTGTGAATTTTTATGTCATTTTGTGTGCCCATCTGCTAATTTCTTCATTTATCTATTTTCTCCTAGTTTGACTGTAGGTCTGGCACATCTGGAGAAGAAA
Source organism: Ellobium chinense (assembly GCA_033807755.1). Classification (NCBI taxonomy): domain Eukaryota; kingdom Metazoa; phylum Mollusca; class Gastropoda; order Ellobiida; family Ellobiidae; genus Ellobium; species Ellobium chinense. Next base: position 556,479 of record JAWQUT010000233.1, read on the forward strand.
TGTGTAAACAGGAAAGGGTGCAGCTCTTTGTTTACACTTATCAGTGAGTGTTTATGAAGTAAAATTTTTATGATAAATCCCAATTACATACGAGTTTGTTTCATGGCCAGCCTCTTTCTCTGACAACTTTTCTTGTGTGACTCACTTTCTCCAAACCTAGACTTCTTTGTGTAGACTTTTAGTTGTTCAGTCTTTTTTTTTTTATCGTAAATATATGTTAGCATTTGAGATACCATAATCTTTAAGATTTCCTGTTGATGAGGATGTCAGTGACATAAAGCATATGCCTTATTAAGTCATCTCTGTATATGGCATTTTGTCTGCCTTTTACAGCCAAGATACTGAGCAGCAGTAGACTTTCTTTCTCTGTTTATATATGTGTTACAGAAATGTTCCATCATCTCGATCTCAGTGGACATCATGATTTCCAGGAGTCCATATTGAAACTGAAAGGAGATGCTGCAGAGGGTTTTCTCAACTTTCTTTTTAATGAAATTTAGTTTCATAGCAGCACGAATTATTGATTTCTATGGCAATTGGGTTTCTGTGTGTCTTATGATGTAAACATATATCTCTAAGTCAAATGGTTTACAATCTTTTTGTTCAATATTGACAATATGGTGAGAGACAATCCATTTCAGATTAGATTTAGTCACAATGAATCCTTTGTCAGCACCTGAGCTAAGAGCAATTATATCTGACTGAAAAGGCCAAAATAAATAATATGTGATAAAGAAACAAGATTGAGGATAATTTCAAGTAGATCCTCAGACTCTCTATCTTTGAGATTTTTATATTTCAGAAAGGGGATACATTTGCTGACACTGGAAGTAGACACCATGTTTGACGTCAACTCCATCATGTCAAATGCCCTACAGTAAGTAGTTTTGTTGCATATGGCATTGATGATCATCATGCTCTCTTTTTGGTATACGGTGTCTGAAAAGAGTGGCAGGAGGTTGCTGTCAACAGTATAATGCAGTGATAAGGAAAATAATATTTCAGTAAACATCATATGGTCTGTGATTATCCTGAATATTCTCGTGCTTTGAATGTGGATACTTCGAGAAATTCAAGAGTCACAGTTCGTGAAATTTTCCAGGTGCTAGGAATGTGCTACTCATTTACATCATTTGCTCATTTAGTCTAGTACAACTCTTGTGACTAATCTTTCTGTTTTCTGTTTTGAGGATACATACTTACAGTTAACAAACTGTAGACAAATGTGACATATTTTAAGAAATACTTTCTTGTAATTTTATATGACATGAAATATATATGAAACCATAGATATTCTACATAAAGATAAAGCATATCACAACATGCCAGATTTCCCTGCAGTGGTTGCCAAAACATTGCTCAAACTTGACCATCTTGATGGTTCATCACACTCTATCACCCTCATGGCTCATTGCACTCAAAGGATTAAACTGTTGCCTTATTTACTTGGCAGACTTGCCCTGCTCCAAGAAGTTCCTATTATCCAGTCACGGCTAGAGAGACAAGACTTACAGAAGAGCCTTGTTGGCAAGCATGACCTTTTGTTTGCTTACCCACAAGCATTTGGAACTAAAGGTCAGTAAAATGGGGACCTGGCAGTTGGGGGAATGCTAGTGTTCAGAACTTGTAATTAACAGCAACACGCTGTGCGTGTCAGGGAGTTGAAGACATTAATGCGTTATTTGGTCTTCAGGGGTAATGACCATATGGGATCACATGAGCTGGCAGTGTCTGAATACAGGACGGACTCACAAACCTCTTTATTGTTATTATTATTATATTCCCCTCATTCAGGCTTACCATAGGTGATCTGGTAGTTCATAGTGGGACATGGTTTTCTATTGCCTAGACTTGTACTGTGCCATCAGTTGATGTATCCAGATGCTAGGTGGTGTCACATGACACACTGAATACTAACCCTTGTGTGCTGGATGTAAAACCTCAAAACAAATTGCTGATAGTCACATTGCCATCAGCACTGTGCCAAGTCTTTGGTCATTATGCTTTCGATACATGCATACATTTGTTTACGAAAACATTTAGACGTCTCCCACTTTTCCATTTTTATCTTGGTGACTATTGTTAAGCTTTTCTCCTCATTTATAATCATTGATTATATTACTTCTGTCAACTTCAGTTCAGCATCAGAGTAGAGTGTTACTCCGAACCTCTGAGTCACACTGATACAGGATAGCAATAGTCTTCAGAATAGGATGATGTTTCCAGTCAATCCTCTCAAGTTACCTGAAACTCTTCTACTGACTTTGCAAAGACCGTTGCTAAGTAACATCCTTTAAATACTGCATGTAAAAAGTGGCTATCACTCAGCTAGCTGCCATTTTTGCTTAGTGCCTGTCTACCTAGCAGTGCAGAGCCCAGCAACTGATCCATCAGTTATTTTACTGATGGTTATTGTTGGATTGACTTGTTGTATGTTTCACAGAGTTTACTGATGTACATTAATTTGTAACACTGGTTTTGACTAATCTGGTTTAATTGTTAAATTGTAGAAGGGATGTGCTAGTCGTTTTCAGACAATTTTCATCTGTCGGAAAATTCTATCTTAATTTAACTCCACTCCTTAATATCTGGCTAGCCTTTGCACATTTTTTAAAAACTAGATGCTGCATCTCTGGTGCAGGCCTGTCAAGTGTCATTAACTGATTCCATTTTTCAGAACACAGAATATTTATGGAGATTGCCTATGCCTTCCAGGATCATTTCAAATTTGCCCTTACTACAGAATTTAAAACTACCCAAGGCCTACAGTAAGTTTGTTGTCCCTCCCTTTTGGTGAAAGTATTCTCTTTGTATACATTACTATTTTTTTCCATATTTCTGTTAGCAAAAAAAAAAAAGATATGATGGTGTTTGTCCTTTGATCAATTTCCTTAAGCGAAGAAAATCAAGTAATGTTGGTCTACAGTGATCCTTATCACTGATTTCATGGGAATAACGTGACTTTTTATCTTATTGGCATTGCTTTACTTTACTTACATGTGTGTTGTTTTATTGAAGTGTTGAGTGCTAAAACTGAAAAGAGAGCATAAAATGCGGAGCCTCAGTTGTAAAGTAGTTCTGAGTACGTTTTCATTTTGACGGTTTCCCCTTTATTGCCTTTATTTCACGTTATTATAATGTAATACAAAATATTTAATTTTATGAAATTAAAAAGCGCAAATATTTTCCCACCATAGTTGAAGTTTCAAAGATACCTGCTGACTTTTTTATATTTGCCCTAGAAATATTTTGCTCGTGTTCTCTCAGAAGTGTGGAAAATGACTTAGGCCATTTTCAAAGTACAGTTACAATTTAATAAAGCCCTTTCTGGCCAGTTTCAGTCAGGATATACATTAATCCACAGTGAATACCACTTTCAGCATCCACACTTACAAACACTGCAACCACGTTGTTCCTCTAACTCCCTCTGTGTTCACTCGCTCACTTCACTATATCTTATCCTCTTATCCTGTTCACTCACTCTTTCTGAACAGAGACAGGGATCTCGTGGCCCCAGAGACATCATTTGCCATGTGGGTAATGTTGTGTACCAAGACCTCAGCAGAAGATATAGCCAAGAGTGGGGACTGTAGGAACTCCTTATATAGAGGGGAAGTCAGCCTTGCTGCTGTGGCCGCATTTGTTAGGAGACTTTCAGAACCAGTCGTGGTGAGGGCCCAGATTTTTTTTTTGCCTTCAGTTATACCAGTAATGGATACCAGAGAGTGAACCAAGCCACACATTTTGAAATCTAGAGATTTTTGGCAGGCAAATATATCTGGGCATGATCTTCGGCTACAACAGATTGAGACAACTGAAATGGACATCACAAAGGCAAAACTTCACTGATCAGATTGAATCCATTAGAAGTTATGGTTTATATTTACCTGCAACATTATTGATTTTTGTCTTAGTGGTTGCACCTAACTCTATAGATGTAGACAAAACTGGTGGGTTTTGTTTTTTTTCAAAACTCAATAAATGCACTGTAAATGATTTTGAAATGTATGGAAATAATGGAGAGGTCATTGCTCTTTACACATACATAGTCATTGACTTCAAAGTGTCAGTCTCCTGATTAAATGCAGATTTCTAGCTGAATTTTTATTGAATTATATAGTATAGGAATGCATCTCTGAAAACATAACCAATTCATTTCTGAAAAAAACTCCACTGACTGAGATTTGGGAAGAAAAACGCTCACCAGTTTCGTGTGATGTTAAAAACAATTATATATTTTGCCGCCAGTCAAAATGAGGTGTAAGTTACTAAAATTGCAACAGAGGTATCAGGCGGAGATGGTGAATAGGGTTATCCGAAATTAGCTTTTTTTTGGATGTCAATAGTAAGATAATTTCTTTACACAAAACACTGATTTTGTGGACCATTTCTTTACACAAACATTGATTTTGTGGACATTTGGTCTTTATTTGTGGATAAATGTGATTTTTTTTCTTTTCAATCATATTAGATGAAATATATAGTATGACTTTGTTCTTCAGTCGCAGTGTTCCCTTAACTTTCTTTCCATGGCATGGGTGGCACGTCAAACCATTATGTCTTGGGCCATAATGATTCACAGCTGGAATTAGGCCACACACATTAAGTTTTCATATTAAACCAATAACTTGATTTAACCAAAAAGCGATTTAATCCTCATTGTAAGTGACAGCAAGACGTATGTATAGAGCATGGTTTGGAACTCGAAGATGACAGTTTGGTCAGATATGCAGTTTTCTTTCTTTCTTTGTTTCAGTATCGACTTCCTACTGATGGTATTGAAGACGTTTTCAAGCATGACAAGGTTCCTATTGTATTTGTTTATAATAGCAAGGAGGTGGATGAAAAAGTTTCACCCATTGTCGATATCATGGCCCTAGAGCTTCATGGATTCACAAAAGTTATTGTGTGGGACATGTAAGTTTCAAAAGGACAAATTGTCTATTCTTACAACATGTTATGGGTGAGTTATATCAGCACAAGTCTTCAGTGTCTGATTATTATTTCATGTGTTAAACCAGTACATCCCCTGATCTTTGAAAGGTGCCATGATTGACTGTTAGTGACTTACTGCCAGTCTACAGATTCATGCGCTTTTCAATGATAATATTTATTTGCATATAATTGTTTTCCTTAAACCCTTCCCCACACAACACACACATACGCGTTCACACATACACACACCCACACCCACATACACATAACATAAACTCACTCATATACATGCACACACATACACAGGCACGCACACATATACACAGGCACGCACATGCATACACTGCACGCACGCATGCACGCACACACACACACACACATACACACACAGAGAGAGAGAGAGAGAGTTATGCAAGAACAATGATTTGTCTGGCATTTTTCCTTAGTACTATTGCTGAAGGTCTATGGCCTTCAAGAGTTACATATTTTGGGGGTAATCATTGCAAGTTAATGTTGTTCTCTTTGAATTTTTACACCTAACTGTGACTCAGTCACTCACCAAGCACCCAAACGCCACATCTACAAATGTTTTTTGTGAATTTTTGACTGTATTCTGTGCCTTCCTCACTCTGTTCTCAGTGTCACAAATTTGAGAATACAGTTGTTGAATATAGACGAATTTGATGAGTTAATAGTAAAGACTAAGACCTTATGTGAAGTATTGAAAATCTCTTTCACCACAGGGATAATGAGGAGTGCCAGGCACATGCCAAGGAGCAAGGCCTCCCTGAGAAGTTGCCAGCTGTGGCAGTGAAGTTTGAGGTATGTTGATCTACAGTTGGGACAATTGCTTTCAAATGCTTTTATAGTGATGATAATATGATACCTGAGGATATTTGGTTGAGAAGTGAGATATATTCAATGTATGGATCGCCTTAAAAAAAAAAATGAAGTCAGTGAGCATTTGTAACTTCCGGTCAGGGTTTTTGCACTGCTGGTGGTATGTGAACTCAGAATGCTTTTGAAATAAACAGCAATAATTTAAGGGTAAATGCTTTTCATACATAGGTTGTTATTTACCTTTAAATGACATAAGTCTTGAGGGGAAACCGATCTGAAGCTCAATTTTGTTTTGAATGAATTAATGAAGAATGAAATCGATGACAGTGACAATAACTTTTTTGCAGACTGTGCATACAATAGTAGATGCAAACAAAGGAATTACATTGCCAACTCATCTTTCAACAAAGTGCTTTTACTGAGTTTTGGACGAACGTTCTTCATTTCTAAGTTTCGCTTCTTTGCACACTTCTTTTGATCTGTCCAGAAACTATGCAACCATAATTATGTAAATGTTCACCTATTTCCAGAATGGAACCATCACATTTATGGATCCAAAGAAGGAGTGGAAGGAGGAAAACCTGCAAGAATTCCTCTTGCCCATCATCTTCCCAGAGGAGCCACAGGATGCCCTGCAAGGTGGAGAGGTTGTACGTTCCACTGATCTGGAGAGACAGAATGAAATGGATGCTTTGATAGATGAAGGTACATTCACTAATACTGTGAGGTTTCATTTCTTGGAGTTTCAAAATAAAAATAGTATAATGCTGCTTGATAAACTTGGCAGTTGAATGGAGGCAGTCCAACAAGTTCAGGTATGAGCAAGGCATGAGACTGAAGCTGTTTCAGTGAAATATGACAGAAATGTCATTCTTGAAAAGTGTTCAGATATAAATATTGCAAGCAATTTAAGAGTAAATTACTTTCCCAGAGCTAGCTGGAAAGACTGATTTATTTTGACAGTTCGATAGGAGGATGCCTGTTTTGGCATGAAGTTAGCCAAAGATGATTGCAAGTTTTACCCATAGCTTGATAGATTTGAGGGATAATGTTGTCATTCACATTGGATACTTTGCATTACTCAGGGCTATTCTGACAGTGAATTGTAGTAATGCAGCAATGTGAAACCATAGTATGACATTTCCCCTATCCCTACATTGTGGAAGTTATGACAAAGGATGGGAAGGTGGATGATTAAAGTACCCTACATACAATTAACGTTTAATCAAGTCCTTTAGATAAGATAAGATAAGATAAGATAAGATAAGATAAGATAAGATAAGATAAGATACTTTATTTATCCCCGTGGGGAAATTTTTCTTTGTTACAGTGATGCATACAATTATACATAACATTAACAGACAGAGACTCACACACTCTCACACCATATTCATGTCATAACAAGGTATAAGATGGTTCATTCACGGGGCTTAACTTAGGAGATTCTTACTTTGATCGAAGACAGCTGTTGTATTACTTGTGTAGTTAGTAGGCTGAAGACAGGATGGTTGTTACTAAGATCTTTTCCACCTTTTTTTTTATTGTTACTCTGATTTCTAGACAACAAAATAAAATGTTCTGCTGTAAATTTTGCTTTGCTCTGCTCTGCTCTGCCCTGCCCTGCCCTGCCCTGCCCTGCCCTGCCCTGCCCTGCCCTGCCCTGCCCTGCCCTCTGCACCACTCCACTCTATTCCACTCCACTCCACTCCACTCCACTCCACTCCACTCCACCCCACCCCACCCCACTCTACTCTACTCTACTCTACTCTACTCTACTCTACTCTACTCTATTCTACCTTACCCTACCCTACCCTCCCCATCCAACAGCTCTAGCTGGAGGCCTTTGGGCTGATACCATGAATATGATAGCGTGCTTATTCCTGTGTTATGAAAGAATTTGTTGCTAAGAGTGATGAATGATTCTAGAAACAGTTCTCAGATAATGACATCCATTACCAGATATATTTCATAACAGGATACAAGCTAGTTCATTCATGGGGCTCAGTATAGCAGATTCTTCGGCCGAGCAAAAGAAAGTGATTGTACTGCTTATGCAGTTAATAGATTGAAGACATGATTTGGTTATGATTTAGACTTTTTTCTTTTTTTCTGACACACTCTAATTTCCACTGAAATGTTCTGCTGCAAATTTGACTTTCCTTTCCTGATCCATCAAACACTTAAACTTGAACCCTTTGGCCTAATGCCAGTGTATTACAGGTACAGGTCTTTTGTATTTGCACACTGTCAGCATTTATAAAGTGTTCCCAATATCTGTAAGAGGCAGTGTATCCTCAAATTTTTCAAAGCTGGACAGTCAAACAGGTGGTGTGTTACTGTTTGATAGGGATATGGGCAAAGTCTGCCACAGATATTTTTGTTTATCTGTTAGCAAAGTGTGAGTTATATTGACAAGTTTCTTTGAAGAGTTTACACTTTTGAAATAACAGACTTTTTTTCTTTGTTGGTTGTCTTGACTCTCTCCTCACGTCAAGTTGAAAGTGTTTACACTTTTGAAATAACATGCTTTTTTTGTTCGTTGATGACTTATTGTAACTCTTTCCTCATGTCCAGTTGAAACCCAGGATGATCAGGTGGCAGAGGCTGTCTTCAGGCTGCAACTGAACAAGCAGAAGCCAGCGAATGTTCCTGAATTAGTCAAGGCCACATTCTACAAAACGGTCAAGTCTGCTGATCTTATGATGGTGCTCTTCTACTTGCCCTGTGGGTGCTATGTGATATTTAATTAAAACTTGTTTCAAAAAAATTTACCTGACTGTAAAAAATGTTTGCTATTGATTGTAGTAAATCAAGGTGAATTTTGTTTATGTTAATGAGTATGCTATTAATTTTAAAGTGTTTAATGTGCCAAGGTTTTGTCAGGAATGTACTGATTACCTAAAGTTAGCCATTCACTTTTCCCATTTGAAGCTCATTAAATTCAGGAACTCATTGAGTAGCTAAGCTAAGTGGTTTTTCCTAGTCAAGTAGCCCCAGATCATTATTAGGAATCCTGTTGCTCATGCACAAAACGTGGCTGAAAAAAGAATTGCGTGCCTGTTTCAGACCTTATAGGGCAACATTTTTTTTTGTTTTGTTGAATCTTAATGAGGAGAAGAGGGCATCATGTTATTACCACAGAGGTGGGGAATTCCTGCTGTTTACCACAGAGATACAGCATCTTTACGAATGAGATATGTTAATTATAAGAACTTATTAAAGAAAAGAGGAAAAACGAGAAATACAAATTGTAGCTGCTATGAACTGCCACAGTATTTGTGCAAAAGTAAAACACTGCTTACCGGTTAGCAATAGAAAATGACATTTTGTAATGAACTATCGTAGGCCAGCTTTACTCTTAAAATCAGACTGCATGAGATAGAGGAGACTTGGATGAGTGATTCTTTTGCTTTCCTCAACCCACCTTAGGAAAGAAAAAGAAAAAAGATGATTGCAAGACTGCATTCTGTACCCTCAGAATAATAATGAATATGCCCAGAATAATAATGAATATGCCGAATCATGTTTGAAGCTGTTTCACTTAGTTTGATCTTCCTTGCGCCTAATTTATAATAGTTATAAATGAAACTGTTATCTTTTATTTCTCCAATTTCAGTTGACCATGTTGGCATGGCCTTTCTACAAGATTACAACGTAGCAGCAGATGCCATCATGGCCAAAAATTTCCCTGAGACACCCATCTTGTTTCGAGTCAATTGTTTTGACGCCACAGACCTATGTAGTGCTGAAAACATTACAACCTACCCGTTGCTAAGAATATACCAGAAAGACCAAGAAGCTCAGGAGTACCTGGGTCCTCTAGACTCAAAATCTGTGATCAAAGCAGTTAAGCTGTGAGTATAACTGTACACTTTTTTAAAACATTGACAGGAGGCTTCATAGTTTCTGTGTAGAAATTTGAGAAGAGATTAGAGCAGCATGGCTGTGCTACTATTGAGTAGTTCTCATAAACTGATGATTGCTGAATCTGAGTGTTGGTTCTGTAATAGAGGGCTTATATTTTTAAATTCAATCTGTTACGAGCCATTACGGTAGAGTTAGGCAGATGCATACGGCATTTACTGTTGTTACTCTCATTTTGCACTTAAAGAACTAGAATCCTATGTGAATTTTACATCTAATTTGTAACATACAATATGATTGTAACACCAAAAAATGCCAAATGCTAATGCTTAGCTCTGTCATACTGGTGCATAAGAAATGCAAATTTCAGTATGACAGTTCAATAATGTAAATAAAACCTGCTTTTGAAACATCACTGAGTTTCTCACATCATTCCATCAGACTACAATTGAAGAGCCCTGTTATGCTGACAAGTGAAGAGGATACAGAGAGCTTCATGAAAGGAGAGCATCCAAAACAGTTTCATGAGGTCTCACCAACTTCAGTACTCTTTCTTGCTTCCAAACAGAACTCAGGTATGTGATGCAGATTGTGAACTGTTCTGCCTAATTGCGCATTCAGTGTGATATTATATATTTTATACTCATCAGTTCTGCTCAGACATTTTAAAAATCCTTGTTGTGCTTTGCTCCAGCCATCTGAGCGCTTCCTCGTCTTTGCCAAAAAAATACAAGCTTAAATTTGCAACATCAAGAACACCCCAAAGAAGCCACAAAATGCAGTCAAAAATTCACAGATGTGCTACTTTTTGTAGTTGTGCCTTTTGTGTGTTTAGTGAATGACTGGATCACAGTTTAGATGTAAACATTAAAAAAATAAATGTAGCAACAAATTGTAATTATTATACGCCATTACGTAGTTATTGAACACCTTTGAGCTGCCTTCAGCACCATTGGAAATATAAAAAATGCAATACAAAGTCGTCATTTTAGCATGACAGTGATTAAACTTTTGAAACAAGACAATCGCTTTTTAATTAGATGATTAATTTCTAAATTGAAATCTAATCATTATTACAGCAAAGTACAGAATTTGTGCTTTGACAATTTAGCTGTTCACGGTCCTGTTGGTCCCTTTAAGAAAATAGGGGTACATACTAGGTATGTTAAAAGAGTGAAACTAAAAGTTTGTGGTGATTAGGAAAAATGTTTGATACTGCATATGTTTATATGCAGTTCCTTCATTTCAATTTAATCAGCCACAAACTCGTGCTTTGCACATACATGTACTGTATACATGCTTAATATTTTCTGTCTATTCATTCTTCAGATGATGAGAAGATGTTTCGTGAAATTGCCAAATCCTTCTCAACTGTCACAGCATTTGCAGTTGCCCATGGCAGCCTGGCAAAAACCCTGTAAGTATTGTATTTCTTATTCACCTGTATAAGCTGTTGAACACTCACTAAACAGACGTCCACATCCTCCTGCTGGCACTATTGTTCTGGCTGATCCACAGGGTCTGGACTTGTCTGGTTATTCTACAAAGTTTCAGTTATTAGTGTGTTGTCCTAGCAATATGCAACAAATTGGATTACCAATTGTCCTTACATATTGCTGTGAACACATGTAACTCAAATGCCAAGTATTGATGCAGCAAAGCTCAAAACAATAAATAAGACCATTAAGGTGAAAAGTGGCATGAGAAGCAGCACCTTTATTCCTATGCAAGTGAATTCCCATGTGAAGCGCCAAGTAAAAGGATTTTAGAAAAGATGTTGTCAGGTGTCCAGTACTGCATATTGAATTTCTGGATGATATAACAAGAAAACATGTTGAAAAGGATATTCTGAATGAAAGAAGTTATCGCTTGTTTTGCAATGAATTTATGAAATTGGTGTTAAATGAAAGAAAAATTAATTTCAGCTTGCAGCACAGTTTATTGAAATTTATGATCAAACATTAAACATAAGGAAATAATTAATGTTGCATTTTTGTTATAACCTCGCAGATCAAAGAAGTATGAGGTTTCACTACCGGCGATTGTGGCCCATCATCGCAATGACCATAACAAACCATTCCGGACTTTGAGTGCCCCATTCTCTGTATCCAGTCTTACTGACTTTGTCAAGGAATCCCTATATGCTACAGTGGTATGTAATTTGTACCAGGTATTTGTATTTGTATTCAGCCCCCCCCCTTTTTTTTTCANTTTTTTTTTAACCCTTTCCCCCCTCCCCTATTCCCAAAAGGGGCATATTCTTTAATCATGAATTAAACAGAGGCTGGCATAAAATTTTAGGACCACTTACAGACAATATAATCAATGACTGTCGCAAATTTCATTGATCAAGGCACCATACTTTTGTCCAACAAAAATGAATTAAACCTGCATGTCAGAAAAATGATGTGCCCTTTGAATGTGACATTTTACAGAAATTGTGGTGCTGCATGACATAGGGAACCTGAAAAGCTACTAGAAATGTTGCATACAGTTTCTTTTTTTCTTTCTTTCTTTCTTGTTTTCTTTCCTTCTTTCTTTTTTTTCTTTCTTTCTTTCTTTTTTTTTTCTTTCTTTCTTTCGTTCTTTCTTTCTTTCTTTCTTTCTTTCTTTCTTTCTCTCTTTCTTTCTTTCTTTCTTTCTTTCTGCTTTTCTTTTGGATATATAACTGCATATCAAATGAAACATATGGCTAAGTGTCTACATTTGAAATAAACTGGCAACTTGAAATTTGTTACATGGTTTGCCAGTGGGACAAGTTTTGAGGAAATTTGATCTTCCTTCTTTAAAGAGCTTTTGTCATGTTTAGATGGCCTAGAACTCTCAAAAATAAATTCTCATGTGTGTCTTATTCACAGCCTGAGTTGACAGTTATGAGCTTTCCAGACCTGTTTGCCAGGAAAAAGCCATTTGCCATTCTTTGGTTGGACCCCTCAGACCCAGTTTCAAAGACAGCTCAAGAGACATTTAACAGTGTGGCCATGTCAAAGCAGTTTGACAGTGTTACTTTCTGTTGGATGAATGCGTAAGTTGGAGATGCACTTGGCTTGGTCCATAGTGATACAGTGAATTCTACTCCATCACAGATCCATGAAACATAAAAAAAGTTGTGTTTAAAAAGAGCAGCATCTTGACACTAACATGACAATTATAGGGGCTGATAGCTTTGAAACTTAAATAATTTATTTAAATTATTGGATTAAATTTCAGTTCAATTGGCAAGAATTTTCTAAGGGTTGGGGTAATAATAAAAATGATGAGGTCTGTAAGTCTTGTATTCAGACTACTGCCCCCTCCCCCTGTGAATTCACATTATTCCCAGCATGCCAGAACATTTTAAGACATTTTCAACTCCTTTGGGAGCATACAGTGTCACTGCCATTTATAGGCACTGATCACTAGCATTCTAACAATATTTTTCACTGCCTATAGCCATTTATCCTCTTCAAGATGATAAACTGAGCCAAAGATGAATGACATCCTTTCCCAAGGTATTTATAATATGACCATGGCAGGAAATGAGCCCACGACCTTCAGATCCCAAGTCCAGTGTAATAACTATTCAGCCACACTGCTCCACAACAAAAGTTCGACAGAAGAAAATGCCTTAATTGTGTACATGTTTCAGACCCGCGCTTCCTGACACCATGTATAGAGGCCATGCATAAATTGCGAAGCTTACTTGTTTGACACTTTCGTATTTCATTCAAGAGTAGTTGTCAAGGGACTGGACCCCATGCCTGATTTAGTGACAGAATTGTGCAAGTCAGTCCTTCTTGCCGCATGGAAGTGCACACATTACAAAGCTCACAAGACACTTCGAATTATTGAGTGTATTTTCAAATATCCACATAATTAATTTAATTCAGCTGTCACCTTGAGAGTAGTGAAGCATTTCAGAATAGCCCTAGTTTTATATCAAGGGGAGGTCCCACTCTTTCACAGAGGTTGCAAGAAGGTAACATGGTACACAGCTTATCACCATCAGTCCAGCAGAAGTGCACCTGAAGTGTTGAATGGTAAAATTTCTTTTCCCTAGGGACGATGATTTTACAAACACTGTCACTGTGGTAGCACTGCAAGTTTGACATGAGACTTTACCATCCATGTCTCTTAGATATGCAGGCTTCAAGACAAAACGTCTTAACCACCATCTTTAATTTTAGCTTATTATGCTTACATTAGGTTGCAGTAGAACTATGTAATATAGATATGCATTTCCACTCTATAGAACATTTGTCTCACAATAATTCACAATTAACCTCCACCATTTATGAAAAAGATATGCTTTGTACCCGGTGTCTTTTGCCACAATCCCTTAATGGTGTAATAATGTTTTGTTTTTAAGCTCTTGCTATATTTGTGCATTTTTCTGTGTGGGCTTTTCTGGACTTTCTGTCTTGATACAAAATTACAATGAACTAACAGCACACTTTGATGTGAAATGAATTGACTTGGGTCTAAATAAAAAATTCAGAAATAGCCCACATAGGAACATGCATTAAGGTATCCACGCCATGGATAAAGTTTATAGTGTCATACAACTGGTGCAATTGCAAATGATGGCGTTTCTAAGATCATCACCTTTAAAGGAGAAAAATGCATCATTCTGTTTTGAAACTTCAATGCGTTTGTGACGATTAGTTTTGTACTGTGCTATCTGCAATACAACCCATGTAGCGTTTCCCCTTAAATGTTTGAGTAATAAGTGCGACTGAGTGCTTTATTTTCTTTTTCCATCACAGCCAAACTAAGACTATTGGCCTGAGTATTTTGTCAGAGTATGTGTGGACCGCCACCCTGCCCATGATTTCAGTGGTCAGTCACCGAGAAGGGGAAGTGTATAACTACCAGGCTGAGGAACTGAAGCTGCAGGATATTACAGAGTGGCTTGCCAGGGTAGTGGACAAGAAGGAGAAGCCTTCTAGTACGTTCGTCTAAAATTTAATTCTTTAAGTGCTAGCGCCAAGATTTTTCTTTTGCATGTTGGTGACCACCCAGGAAATGATGGCACTGAATTTATTCCCTTGTTGGTGGCGACTCAAGAAGTTCCGCAAGCATCAAAGTTGTATGTTTTCTTATAGTCAGGGAAGCAGCAAATTTCAAGGCAAAATGGCAAGGAAGTTACATGCACCACAGGTGCTTAGTGTTACTAGAATTAAGATTTGGTGAGACTTGTATGACAGAGGCATTAATATTAATAATAATCAGCAGTTTAAATGTTATTTGTATTTGCATTTGATGTCACTCAGTGCCAACTATTACTGGTTTGTTTGACACCAGTATGCATTGGTCTCAGCTGGTAATGTAGAATTATGGCACGATATTGAATATTTACTTTTCTGTCTACGAGAATTGGCTTTATTAAATTCCAGAACCTAGAATTAGGCTAATAGTGGGACTGTTTCCTAGGCCATTGCATGGCTCTTGGATAGAGAACGAGCGGCTTGACTTCCCACTCATTCTTCTTATACCCAGAAATACTGGAGCAAGGGAAGTGGGGACCACCAGGCAGATACTACAACTTCTTAGAGTTCATTGAGAAGGAGCATCGTGGAGAGCTTTCCATAGAAAGAAGACCTGATGATGATTTGGAAGGTAAGGTCCATTATCATCCACGCTGAATAACTTCTGTATTCTGCCGTTTTAATGTATGCATTAAAGTAGCAAGACGGATCAGATTGAATTTCCAAGGCTGTCCAAATCATATGGAGAAAGCACAGGAGAAAGAACGGAATGGGCATACGTAGCAGACCCCAAAGAGGTGCCGTTTTTATTTAAATGCAAACTGTCTACTGCTTCTTATAGGGGGGGTGTGGTGTCATGGAAGTGAAGCTCTAAACTATTGGAAATGGGCATTTTTAACCTTTATAATCGGATTCAGCGTGTCCGAATTAGGGGAAAACAGTAAAAAAAATTTGAAGTTTTCTTATGGCCGCCATCTTGAATTACTGCATCGGCAAAACATCATTTTCAAAATCCTAAGGCTCCAACATTTTTCAACAAAACAATCTGAAATTTGGTACAAATACATTTCAACATCTGTTGAACAAATGTATGCTGTAAAAGGTAGTCAGCTATAGGCTTTTGAAATATACCTGTAGAAAATACCGATTTTTCCTCAATTTTTACCAAAAACGCAATATTTTCTTAAAGAAAAAAAATCAATGAAAAAACGGGAAAATATGATGCATATATTATGCATTATTTTACGTGGTTCAAGGAAGATAGATACCAATTTTCAAGTCAATTGGTTCAGAAGTTACAAAGCCTTAGGGAAAAGAGTGTTTAAAAAAGAGTTTTCGAGGAAATCACGTTGGAAACTCGTACAATGTTTTTTTTTACACTTACTGATGACAACTTGTGGTCTAAATCTTCAAAATTGTCTTACTTGATAGGCTAGCCTCCTACTCCTATCTGGGCTTTTCTCTTGCTTCGGCAACACCGTTCTTGCACCGATATATTCCATAGTGTTTACAGTTCGAGTGCTGTTTGGTTATCATTTTCTGGTGACCCTTTTTCAGGAAAAGGGTCATTTAAAGGGGAATGGGGTCATAATAGGCTTTCTAATGGGTAAAATCATAAGCAGAAATGGTTGAACTTGACGAAAATAGAATAAAAGTATTATTGAGATGCACTAGAAAAATTTATGCTGGTTTGTTCCTTCAAAAGACATTTGACTGTCAGTCTCATATCTCACTCTGTGATTATCTGCTTGGCCTTCATAATATTATTAAGATGACCACATGCATCATAGTATGCAAGAGTCAATGAACTGACTGGTCAGTTCTTTGAGATAATGTGTACATTTGGCTGTAATATGTCTGTTAAGGTATAGTGTCAAGAAATGAGTTATGAAATTTAATTTCAACATCATTATAGGGCAATGTGAGTTAAATTTACAGAATATTTTATGCCAACAACTGTTGTAAAGAGCACAAGTGTTATTTTCGTTGCATCGATAATTTCAGTCAGCTGTCTGAAGTAGTTCCACTGGCATTATGTACATCAGGAGCAAAGACTGCATCATCTTCTTAAAATGTTACAGTCTCTGTGCCGGCATCCTTTGATATCTTGATGTGTTTGTCATGATTTTACTGATCATTTTCAATGCATGTTCATATGATGTGGGAGATAACATTATTTAGGAGCAAGAGGGTAAACAAATAATTTATGGGTTTACATAACATACCAGTTGACATTGCATTTGTTAAGCCATATTTATTTATGTCATCACTGTGCTACAGACTAAGTCAAACCTAGGCCAGTTTTGAATAAGGATACCATGCTGTATTTGTGATCAAGGTCCTTGTTGAAATGTTCAGAAAATTAAAATGTTCCAATGATTTCCCACCAAAACTCCAAAGTGACTGCAAAGATACAAGCTGACTTCCTTTTTGCTTAGCAATGAACTTATTTCACCCAGTTTTCTCAGAAGTGTGAAAAATAATTTAGGCCATTTTTATGCACAGTCACAATTTGTTTATGAGAGCTATATATTATTGTATGTTGTCCTTGCTACAATATATACTCATATATACCATTTAGTATAGTGAGAGGTTTGTTACCTTGTATATCAAGGTAGACGATGCATAGATATTGAAATAAGATGGTATAAGGTAATATGTCTTGGAGACATCAAAATGAGGCTCATGTCACTAGATCAGGAACAGAGACACATGAATTATGAAGTACAAACCGTCCTTCAATCAATCATGATTTTCCTTTGGAACATTTTCCAATGCATTGGGTGACCCTCTGCCACTTCAAACAATTATAATAGGGCCAGAACAATACTAGGTCAAAAATTGTTTTCATGAATGAAAGTACATACTAAGCCTACCAATAACTTCATTGAGCCAAAAAGTGAACTAAGCCTCATTTAGAGTGGCTGTTTAAAATATCATCCTCTCAATATTATCTTGTTCAGACAACAAATTTTAATCTTTTACAAAGTCCTATTTTGCAGAAAAGAAAAAAGCATTATGTTCTGTCTCCTCTTACTTAGGTGGCAATAAGTCTGTTGCTTTGCCAGTACTTTTTCAATTTGTTCTAACTACAAGTTTGTGCATTTTGCCAAGTTAATCTAGTTCTAAGTCAGTTTTTATGATGCACTCCATATTATACTGTTCCAACTCAAAAGCTTGTACAAGCGCTGAGAATAACAACATTCTGTGTCAAATTTGGCGAATCAGTGCGAGTGTGGAAGTCACATGATTTTGTTTTCACTGCCTTCAAAATGGCATCACAGAAACATCTCTTTGGGGAGATGGACTCAAGAAAAATGTTGGAATTATCAGATTTTGACTCATAAGAAACTTATAACCTTATGTTGGGATGAGGTCATATGTCACTATTTCTATACAGGCTGAAAATAAAACGGATGAGGATTTTGTTTTTATTTCTTCTTTATCTAGAGCAAGGAAGTCCACAATCAGAGGCCAAGAAGCTAGGGGATGCCAATGAAGTCACTTTGGAAGAGGACAGCGAGATCCGTCAGGAACTTCTTGATACACAGGTTACTCGGATGCTGAATAAAAAGAAGGAAAGGGAAATGCGTGAGGCATCTAGAAAGCATCACATGACAGAGCAGAATTCTATGCCTGCTCATCCTAGTCATGCTGCCAGTCATACAGAGTTGTAAGAGATAATGAGTTTTGGATGGGTAGTGTTGTTGTTTGTGTGATGGAGCATTGCCAGAATGACTTAAAATTCTGGAATAATAATAAAGATATAATGCAACCTTATACATTAATAAATATCTGAAAAAAAGGGTTCAGTGCAATGCTGAGGTAATGTGAGTCATGTGGGTGGCGAGTTTAAGAATGAGATACTTCGGTCATAATAATGAATGGGTTTATCCTTTCTCTGTCAAGAGTTTGTGGAAATGAAATATTAAACTAATTTACCACTTCCCTGAGAGCACATGTCTAGGAGAATTACAAATGTTGGATATCATTTCCAATAAAAGGTTTTTTGAATAATGAAATTTGAACTAATGGAGAAAAAAAGATTGTTTAGGTTCAGGAAAACATATACCTTTTCAACTGCTGGGATGCGATTTTGATGTCATTGTGATTTCTTAATGAAAATGGAAGAAATTTAGTAAGCTACAGTAGATGCGGTTCCAGTTTACTGCTGAATGCTAAAAAATGTCAATTGGTTTGATGCCTCAGTAACCGGTTTCCATTTATATAATTTGTAAACATGCTGATTGCTTCCACCAGACATTGTCAATAATTTGATTGCTAAACAGGTAGCTCTGAATTTAGAAAAGCTCAAAGCAAAAATCACTTTAGCATGAAGGGGATCATATGTCATCAGCATTCATATTCTAATTGATTTGAACTTTGCCAACCCTCCCCCACCCCTCTTATCCTTGGCAAGTGACATGGGAGGGGATAATGTGCCTGAGTTTGTCAGCAATAGTCAGATATCTGTGCAGTACAGGCTTATGTTGCTTGTCATTTCTCGTCCCTTAAGAAGGGCTACACTTGCTTAGAACTTTCCACCTGACATCATGTTCAAACATGTTTTCAGACTATTGGCTGTGCAGTTTAAAGACTGGTATTTTCCAGAATCTTGGACAATGATATTGTATGCACTGATTAGAGGAATAGACTGTTATCTTCATCAGAGTCCAGCAAAGAGCTGATAACAGTTATTTTTGATTCTAACTCTTTCCTTACCGACTCTGAGTTTCTAAGCTCTCTCATATGCCAGAATAAAGAAGTAACTTTGCAAGAATTATGTATTGGCAATTTAAAACATCAATAATTAATCCCCTCACTACATTTGATGTACATGCGCATGTGCAACCTAGAAGTAGCATTACCATGTTGTTTCCAGTGTATCCAAACATCCTATTTCCTCTATAATGAAGTATTCCTACATTCAGTTAATGAACTCATGAAAACCATGAAGTAGCTGCTGAGCTGAAAATACATATTGGAGAAATCTGTGGACTTAGAATCATGTGCGAGTGTATGCTATGTCTGTTGAGTGAAAGCCCCAGAAAGCAAGTTTTGTGCTGTGTCAGATGTAAGAATCCACCAGTTTTACCTGCATTCGTGGATGATTTAGAATCCCGGCTCACATTTCTTCAGATCACTTTCATCATCACTTTA
This sequence comes from Ellobium chinense, assembly GCA_033807755.1. Lineage (NCBI taxonomy): Eukaryota > Metazoa > Mollusca > Gastropoda > Ellobiida > Ellobiidae > Ellobium > Ellobium chinense. The sequence goes on from JAWQUT010000233.1 coordinate 576,245, forward strand.
TTCATTAAAAATCTGCAGAAAATTGAGCACCGATGACTTTAGCACTCAGACTCAAACTGATATGCACCTGTTTTTGGCAGGGTGAAATTAATGCATAACAGCAGAAAACAAAAAATATGGCCAGAAAAATGAATCTCTTCTGTAAAAGATCATTTAAGATCATTCATGTAACTTAGTTCATTGAGTAGTAATACCACTTTCACTGAGTAGTAATACCACTTTTCTTTAGTAGTAATACCATTTTAAAATCACAATTAGTACAGCAGGTAATGCCATTGCCATGTTTGTGGGCAGAAGTGGGCAGTAAGGAAAGGGTTAAAATGATCCCTTGCACTTTGCATATCGAAAACCCTGCATACTTGCATACTTCTTGCAATTCTCAAATCCTGATGTTTTCCTTATATAGCTAATTTTACCTACAAACTTCTGTTATGTCTTTTGACAAAAGGTCTTGTCTTTGCCAAAACTTGGTTTTGAGGAGTAAGAATATGCTTGTTCTTGGAAATCAAGGGATGGTACATTTTCTTTACATTTAAGTGATTAATTTAGTTTTGGAATCTCATATGATCTCATTTGATGGTGATTTGCCATTTTGATATAATGTATTAATGGGCAAGCCATGACAGTTTATGAAGTTGTATGTTGGGCATTATCAAAGAATGAATAGTCCATCCAGTATTATCTTAAGAATTCACATGGCTCTTTTAGATCTGATCATTCAAAAAGACTATACCAACTCAGTTTATGTAGAATGAGATTCCTGACATCATGTCTGACGGACTGTGGGAAAAGGATCTGTCAGTTAATAATTCATCCTGTCGCTACTTAAGTCTCTTTTGTAGCAGGCCTATCAAAAACAAAAAAAAAGTGGTACACTGTAGCAAAAACCATATTTTTTGTGAAGAATAACCTCTCAGGGTAGTATCCTACATTTTCAGTACGGTCTGTTCATGAAATATATGTTAATATCCTAAACTGCTTTTTTTGATAATGATTGCATGGGGTAACAATCTTCAGAAACATGACCAGTCCATCTTTGAATTGTCTGAAAGGTTAAAATCAAAATCATCCAGGGGACAGTGTCATCTCTCACTGGCCATTGCATGTATCATAGTTTTCCAAAAAGACTGATTTTTATGTATGCGAGCTAGATTACATTTTGTTTGCATATACATACATGTATTTTCTTTCTTTTTTTAGATTGAAAAGAAATTGTAGATTTTTTTTCGGTTCTTTTTCTTGTTAAAGTGAAATCCTTATCCATTGTTTGCCAATCCTGTCTTAAATGTTGTACATTTGATTTTATGTAATGGGAACACCTTAACTTTTTTCATTCCTTTATACATTCCTTATATATCTACTTTGTATCAGTTGTACTGTGGCAAAATCTACTTTAAATTACTTTATCTGCTGAAAGCATCATATTTGTGTTGATAGTCTTGTTCCTGTCAGTGGGATTGTCAATTCCTATGAGTATGATTTTGTTATCATTCTTGTGATCTTTATATCAGTATTTTGCAGTTGGGAAATTAGAAGTTGCATTGTGGGTGGTTCTTTTTTGTAAGCAATAGGGAAGGGAGGTGGTGAAAAACTGAAAGCAAAGAGGGAAAAGATAAGCTTTATAAATAAAATCATTGTCAGAACTGATCCCTTCTTAATGAGGTCTGTGATAGCTTTCACCTTTAAACCAATCAACATCAAGGCCTGTGCTTGCAGATTTTATTGTCTTAGCATATTGTTTTAGTATCATGTTTGGGAAATATTCTTATGTGTTCTTAGATTGCAAAAATTACTACATTTTCCCTCAGTTATGAGTTTCATACCCTCTAATAACTGGAATTTTTCTGTAGGTGTTGGCAATCCTGGCCACGAGATTCAGGCCATTTCTGTTCTGACAATCATGACAAATATTAGTTTTAGCCTGTGGTACAATTTAGTTAAATTTAGTTCTATATGTTTATGATTCCATTAAGAAATATAACGCAGTGTACAATAACATAACACTTAGCACTGCCATTTACAACATTATGATGTCGTGCATTTGTTTTATCTTTAGCTGTAAGCTATCCTGCATTTCTGTTACTTGATTTTTTTATTTTCTGGTTGTTGGTGTAATTACTTTTGGGAATCTTGGGGTTCTTTTTAAGAATTTATGCTGATTTTGAAATGCAAAACAAGTGTGGAGACTGCGGACGGGTGAAAATCAGTGTGTAAATAGTGAAAACAGATTCCGTCATAGAAAACAATAAAAGAGTTTAATCAAATATTTACTAAAAATCTTATAATACAAGCCCCAAGCTTTCCACCAAAAGGTCTTCTTGTATTATAAGATTTTTAGTAAATATTTGATTAAACTCTTTTATTGTTTTCTATGACGGAATCTGTTTTCACTATTTACACACTGATTTTTAAAGACTACTTTGTTTATGTGATAGTAGATCCATTTTGATTGTGGTAATAGACCTTGTTAGTGACCTTTTGGTCAAACTTTTTGAATCTTCGACTTCATGGGATGTTTTATCAGGTTCAGTGAGAGACAAGCTGTGCAACTTTGTGCTGTGCTAAGTTCTGTGAGGAAGTTACAGGTCTTTGATGTGAAGTTTCTTTCTCTTAAAGGACAGCTCTTGAAGATTGCAATACAGCATGGTGGGGATAACATTGACTACAATCTGACATTAGTAATCAAAAGGCTCATTCTAGTCTGTATGGTAGAAATTGCAATGATTTTTTTTTCTTGGTGGTGGTGGAATTCAGCTTCTTGTAACTCATGTACAAAATTTTATCTCTTCTACATGATTATTTACATAGTGAATACCATCTCATAAATTTATTGTGCAGGTGATCACCTGTGAAGTTCCAGGCAGTCATTTGCCATTCTGAGTTTACTGTTGTCTCTATTATCTATGATGGTTCCTTGCTTTTGCATGAAGGCTTGTATTTGCTACAATCATTCAGACATCTATACTACAAGTCGTTATATGATAAAAATCAAAAGCCATATCAATTATTTACACTGCATCAAATGCTGAAAAACCTCAAGAGATTTTCACAGAATAAACCCATCACTTGAAGGCACTGGCTCTCAACTGTGTTTTATTTCTCATTCATGTCTTTTGAAGTATGTCAGTAGGCACATGACAGTAAAAAGAAAAAAGACTTTAATTACCTCATAGGGAAAAACATGTAGTTTTACAATGCATGCTTTGTTATATATCTCATTCATTATACACATACACATTGAACAATAAACATTTAATGTATATGAACACACAATATTACAAATGATATCCATAACAAAATAATTTCTAGTAGCCATGGTGCAACACCCTTATCCCCCCATCTCTAAACCCAGATACTTATTTCCACCTGAGTGAAGTGAGGAAAAGAGAATGAACTATCTTTCACAAGGACATGACAGCGTAGACCATCCCAACTGGGAATCAAATTCACAGATCTTAAGACTTGGAGGTCTTCAGGTTGTGGGAACAATGCATAAGCTGCACGGCCACGCCACCTCCTTGCACATTTTCATTTCACACAATGCAAGACATGAGCACAAAACAGAGCTGGCCAGCCTATAAATCATATTGACTGTGTTGATCTATAAGGCTGTATTCTACAAATTAGGTCAGATGAAATATTACTATCATTTTGGTGAGAATATTATGCTGATTATGATGAATTTTTAGAATGCATGCTTGAGCTTAAGAACTAAAAAGACTTCCCAATTTTATGAAGAATTAACTCTTTAAACCCGAGCGGACGGTGGCACCGTCCAGTGAAAGGTCACATATCCCCGAGCGGACGCTGCCACCGTCCGATGCCAGTTGATAAACTGAAAAATTACGCGTGAACGTGAAATAAAATTCCGGGGTTAAAGAGTTAAGCTTCTTCATGCCAATCAAAAACATTTACATGTGGTCATGCTATTCTCTAAATCTCTTTTGTGGAATGCTATGTTACTTTGTCAGCACAGTGACGGATGGATTGTTTGGGGGTTGGGGAAGGGGAAGGGTCAGTTTTATGATACAAAGAAATAATAGGTTTGAGAGCTGCTAACAAAACTATCACTCAGCGTGCTGGACTGAGAAAGGAGCCAGCTGTGCTGTTGAAAGCAACAGCTGTTGCAGACAGGGCTGTCAAGACAACTTTTCCAACTAGTGTCTATACCATGGGGCCACTAACCCCTCAAAAATTAAAAAAAACTGCTGCTTGGAGAACCTTGGAACCCATCGCTATAGTTTTGTTCAGGAACTTTAGTATGAGTTACAGTATGTTCTTCAAGATGAACGCTGTGTGGCTCTATCAAGAAATGGTACCCTTGGTCAGGTAACACATGCTGACATCAGCAGTGCTTGTATCGCTCCAGACAGCATGACACAAATGCACTGACTATATTAAAAAAAATGACAAAATGACCCGCAGATTATGCATTGTTGCATACTTTTAACATGAGAGGGTTGATATACATGATGTGCAGAGATGCAAATAGAAATCGGATTTATTAACTAACTGATCTAAGCCACCTTAGCTTTGCTGACTATTGCGTGTAGAGTTTTTCTGAAATAACATCTCACAGATCTGTGATCATGAACATAATAGTCTGGTAAAGATTGGTCATACTGATGCAAGTTATTAGTTTCAAAAAGTAATTCACTGTATCCATATATCATATTACATGTATTACATGTACTTTTATATCTGTTTAGGCATGAACTCTTTTTATCATGTTCTGTGCACTCTGTTAACTTGAGTTGGCCAATGAGATAGTAACTGACATAACACACAAGAAGGAAAATGGGACCCTATACACCCACCAACTTGTGGTCTCTTTTTTGCTTTGCCATAAGATTTCTGTTGCCTATGTACTCTCAGATCAGAAGTGTGAAAATATGACTTGGGCAGTTTACCTAGCACTATAATGTTGTTTAGTTGACCATTTCAATGCTTGCAGTCTGTTAATCTTCGTGTACATGATGTCTGTGTTTATCTTCTTGTACATAAAGTCTGTGATCTACTAGCTGGCCAATTCAAGCTACGAGCAATGCACAAGAGGTCCTAAAGACTCCAGTTGCTTGCAATTTCAGCCTGTTTATTTCCCTTCCTAGCTTGAAGTAACCCCTGACCATCATTACTTACGTCTCTAGAACTGTTGCCAGCCAACAACATTATGAAATCACATCACTGGCAAAATGTCCAGCAATGGCATTTCAAAACTTTTTTAAGTTTTCCTCTCCACACATCTGATATCATAAGGCTGTGGAGCGACTGTGATCCCAAACCGATCCTGCAGCGTTGGCAAGTTCTTGGGGTCCACTGGTAAGAATTCAAATCGCTGGAACAGTGTGGATGTGTACAGAAACAGTTCCATCTTTGCCAGGGCCTCCCCAAGGCACACTCTGCGACCTGATGTTCAACAAACACAAATATCAGGTACCAGTTAATGGATGTAATTGTGTTTATCAGATATGAACAGAGCCATATCTGTGGCTCAGGGACTTGAGTGATTTTGGAGCCCACAAATGGCAAAAAGGGTTTCTTAAGGAATTATAGTAAAGCTATCATAAAAGTGCATATTAATGTTATAATTTACATGTATAACAAATGGCTCTGTAACGAATGAAGAATTCTACTAGTAATACTGCACGGCAGTGACAAACTGAGATGTGTAGGGCATAGATACTTTTTACCCCTGATTCAATTTGTCTCTATCATACCCTCTGATGGTTTTGTTGATATTAGTATTATGTGATTACAAGTATTACTTAACTATTCATATCAGAGAAGGAACTTTTTTGGTGCCTGTTAACGGACCAACCCACTCTTCATCTGCCTATGTATAAAATCTTCCCCACCCCTACCCCCTCCAATTTCTTAAGCCTTGTCAGCCAATGTCAGGATGTAAAATAATATAAAATGACCTGGAATCTAGAAAAGCGTCCAATTCACAATATTCAGGTACAATTTTGAGGTTTATAAATATGAAAATAAGATATGCATGTCTTTGTTAAGCATAGGTATTAGCCAGCAGTCAAAACCAGCTTAACAACAACAAAAAAAAATTAGAGACCAAATCAAAAGGAGAGGTTTCTATCTTTGAACGCAGTTTGTGAACAATTTTGGGCCATGATTTTTTCCTACATTACTACTAGAAAGTAGGGCTATAGAATTATTTAATCTTCAAGGGGAAAAACTCCCTGTATATTATTATGTTGCACTCAACAGTTCATTTAAAGGATCGGAGATGGCAAAACAAAAGGTACCAAAGACCATTAGGTTTAAGTGTAGCAGACTAATATACAAAATATCATGGTTCAGTTCTTTGGTCAACACCGAAGTGAAATAACAATGTCACCAGGCTCTGAAGATGAAAAGGTAATTCGGTATCAAAGTTTCGTTTGTTTTGGAATTCGAGACTAAAACCAGATAAGTGGTCAATAATCATGGGTGAACTTGAGGCATATCAGATGACCGAAGTTTTGTTTGTTGTGGAAATCAAGACATAAACCATTTCTACATACAAAATATAAGTGGTTAACAATGATGGATGAAGCTGAGGCATATCAGATGAATGAAGAACGCCACTACACAATGCTTGAACACGCTGCATAGAGGACCTGAAGCTTACCCAACGAAAACGGTATGAGTTCCTCTTTCTTGAGCAGATCCCCATGCTCATCAAGAAATCTTTCGGGTCGAAAGACGTGCGGGTCACCCCAGATTTGCTCGTCCATCAAGACCGCATCCAGATGGGGCACGATCTGAGCACCTTTGGGGATGGTGTAACCTCTCACCTTGACATCCTCACTGCATGCATGCTGCAGACTGGCGCATAACGACATAGTTAGTGTTTTCTGTTAGTTTCAGGTTAAAACGAAATCAGTGGCCTAATCTGTCCCCGCGGAAAATTGCATTTCAAACTCCCCAAAATTTGCGCCAAGAATTGCAAAATTTGCATGCAAAAAGTTGTAAAATTTGCGACAAAATTTGCTAAAAAATTTTAACAAAATTTTAATAGCCTCATAACTTCGTTACATTTATCAGCGAGTCACATTGTTTATTGCGGCAGCATTGCAAAGCTGCAGATATGGAACACATTTTCTGTGTGCCCGTGATGCAGTAATGCAACTGTGACAAATAAAGGGTCTTTTTTTTCTGCCCAAATTAGCAAAATTTACACCATAGTTGTGGAAAGCGGCTAAATTTGCAAAAATTTGCAAAACTGTAGCAAAGCTTCGAAAATGCGGAAATTTGAGGTAATTTGCGATCATAATTTTGTAGGGGGACAACTTAATGCATAATCTGTGCGTTCTTCTGCGTATTGCATTAACTATGGTGAACACTACTGATGTTTTGCAGGTTTCCTGTGATTACTGCAATGGCTTAAAAATTATGGGCTGCAAAAATATGTGCTGCAACTCGGCTCGAGAAGTTGTCGTTGTGGTAAAGTAACGGTAAAGGGTGAATAAATCAATGTATAGTCCATTCCATATTAATAGCAACTTCACGAGAGCATGGACAAATAGGTTATGGTTATCCTATATCTAGTGACATTCTTAATACAGAATCACATTTCTCTGGCAAATGTTGCATTTAATGGAAGCTATAATTATGAGTATAGTATTTCAGCTAATTTGATTGTTTTCAACTTGAATGTTTTCTTGATAGAATGCTTCCACTCTTAAATGTGATTATCTGTACTTAAGACTGGTATGTTCACAACAAAAGACGCCCCGAAAAATTTTCTCGGCATAGTTTAAAAATCTTCTCTTTGATATAGTCAATATCCACTAATCAGAAATAAATACTGGGTACAGTAACAAAATTGTTAAAAGTCAGCATGTCCGATTCGCAATGTTTCTGCAAAGTCAGTGTTTCCGTATGTCATTAAAATGGTTCGACATGTGGCATCACAGAACTAGCCCTCTGAATCTTTAAAGGAGGAAACAGAGCTCCTGACTACTTTCACCCCTTCAAATTATGCCAGGCAAGTGTCACTGCCCACAAGAGCCTGCCTATGATCTTTTAACATCGTGCCGCTAGGGCGGATGAACATGGTGCAGAATGCTCGGGCAACATGTCCCTGCTCAGCGATGACAAACAGGCACCTTATTCATCATCCTTGAGAGTTGTGAGACCTTGAGGCGATGTAGGATTACATCTCTGCACATGGCACTGCACTGACCTCGAGCTGAACCCGGAACTCCGGCAAATTTCGCAGGCAATTTCCCGGGACGCTTCCCAAGTCTCCGGACTTTATCATTGTCTAGGAACTCCCTCATGTATGCTTTTTCATTTCTAATACCACCTATAACCCTTAACCCCTAAGGTCTCAATTGGGAGTGTCCTGGAATTTTGCCTATCCAGTAAACCAATCAGATGTACGCGTCTATGAGTTAAGACCTGGGTTCATGCATGATTACAAGGCATCATCGTGGAACTTTCCTGAGAGCTTATCCTGATACTGATAGTTAAGGGCAGGAGTCGAACCCCGGATGTCATAAACATAGTCCAGAAGCCCACACACCCCTGAATTTACGCACACTGATTGACTGAGGGGATAGGATCCCGCGTGCAAATGCAAACCACTATTGCACAAATGACCATCTGCCTCACAGTAAATCCAGTTCTTTTAAGTGTTACATTTTAGTTACCTGAAAGGTACGATGCTAGCAACTCTCAAGGTCTCCATTATGGCCGCGTTGAGATACTTCAGTTTGGGCCTGTCCAGAATGTTTGGGGCACGATCCAGACCAATCTCATCCACGATTTCTTTATAGATCTGTAACGGAATTCGGTGGTGAGCAAGAAGTCTGAAGAGTCAAAATGTCTCATCAACAACAACAACAACAACAACAACAACAACAACAACAACAACAACAACAACAACAAATGACAGGTGAATACAGAGATGAACGGCAGACAGATGACATAGATGATATATCAAAACTAACCAAGCATATTATGCTAGTGCCAATATCAGTATCCTGGTTGGTAACAACCAGAGGTTTCAAGCCTAGATGTATCTAACTAGTGCATTAGTGCTTCTTTCTTGGATATACAGTTTTTAATAGTCTTATTTTTTTTTTCTGAAGCACTTTGCAGAAGTATGCTATGGTAAGAAATATTCCGACCTTATCAGTTTAGCGTACAAATTTCAGCAGTACTATGCAAAAAAAGCGCCAAAACTCTCCATAATGATTTCAAGCAAACAAGCAATCAGCCAGACATATATCCATCCATCCATCCATCCATCTAGCCAGCTAGCCAGCCAGTCAGTTAGCAAACCGACCAGCTAACCAACCAGCCAGCCAGTTAGCCAACTAACCAAACAATCACTTAACCACAGAAAAATAATAAAACAAATATCAACCAACCAACCAACCAAGCAACCAGCCAGCCAACCAACCAACCAACCAACCAACCTTATCCTGCACATGGGGGTTGTGTAGACAGAAGAGTAGAAACCAGAGTATCGTGTTACTGGTCGTCTCTGTGCCAGCAGCAAACAGGTTGTGGATCACACGCAGCAAATTGCGCTCTGATGTTGGAAGCGTAAAAGATGTCAACAAAGTAAGTTTTATTTTTCCATTTAAGACATTGTCATTGAACAGTGACAGTTGAATTGATACTTGGGATAATGGTGGGCCGATCCCTAATTTTGAAAAGTTGACTCGGCTCGATCTTTTGGCCCGGCAAGGATCGTAACGATCGACTAAAGCTCGATCTTTTAAACTCGAGCTGTTTCAGTTCGTGAGGGAAAGAAAGTCCACAGTAAAGGCCGGTAATGCAGCTCAATTTTTTTTTTTTTAACTCAAGCTCTTTCAGTTAGTGAGGGAAAGGCTGGTAATGCAGATCGCTGATATACAGTGTCAGCATAAATTACCCTCCTCGGGGCTGGCATTGTTTTCTTGCTTTAGGGGGGCCGTTTCATTTGGATTTTTTTTTCTTCTTTAATTCACTTATCGTTCTCATTTTATTCCGAAGAACATAAGGAACAATAATATAATACAGTGTAATTTGACAGCACTAAGCAAAATTTAATGAAAACTATATGGAAACGCTAGAAACGGGTGAGCCCTTTCAGTTCTTCTGTACTTGAATTTCATGTGGCTCCAAGAATACTCACACACAGACACTCACATACAGAGAGAGGCGGACAATGGCTCATAATTCAGAACCCTTTGCCAACCAATTAGCATCGACGGTACCATGCAAACTTCTTCGTGGGCTCTGTCACCCTACTTGTCCTCCCAGCACGTCCCTACTTTTACTTCTAACTCTTCCCCTTCTTCTCATCCTAACTATCTACCAAAACAACTTCCCTCAATGTGCATTTATAGAAGCTGCGACTTCAGCCTACGCTAGGCTCTCGATGAACGTGTAGTCGAGAGGGATTTGAGCGATTCACAAAGATCGGAACTAAAATTCGAGCTCTGAGGATCAGATTTTAAGAGTCGAGCCTGACTCCCTGAGTCGATTAATCGAGCCGCAGGTAAAGATCGAAGATCGGGAAGATGTAAGGGAGAGTTACAAAAGACTTACATTCCTTCGTATTGAAGTGCAGTGCAACGGCTCTAGAACAGAACGTGGATAACAAATATGCCCTTGGCACTTGGGAAAGTTGTACTCATTATTAAGGAATACTCACTTTCGAGGTCTGCCTGAAAAAGGAAATGACAGAATGAGATTGGATCCGTGCTTCTAATTATATCTATTTGAGAGGCAGCCCCTTTCCTTCGTTGCCAAATTGACAATGCCATTGGCGATTAATTCCATGCCCAATTTGAGTGACGTGCACTAAAAATTAACAGAAATAGTTCTATAAAAGACCAAATATGCATAAGACGAACTCTTTAGAAGAGTATCAAAGAACACGCTTGAACCTGAAGAATGTCTAGATTTATTTATCATAATTTATGATTATTAAAAATACCTATAGTCAAAATATTAGTTACGTATATAAAAGATGTCCGGCACGTGCGAGCTTCACTTCTGTATTTCTTGCAACTTGAAAGTACATTAAGTATATAATATATGTCGTCGTCCGCATGATAAAACCTCCCTAAGCCGATATACTAGTTGTCTATGAAGTAGGTCTAATATGTCGTGTCTTTCCCACCATGTTGACCGCCCCCCTCATATCGTCAAGCACGTTCTGGGTACAACTGTTAAACTTGTTAAACGTGTTATACTTAGCTTATTATTAAAGATGCCCGTTGTTTCTCTGTTGATAAGACAAACTGCAATATCTGCATAACCAAGTCTCTTCTATACTTATTAAATGCAATCGCCACAGGCCACCCTAATAAGACTTCACGTCTGCTAATCGCTTTTTCGCGAGTCTAATCTCATGCCGGTTCCTTGACCGGCTGTGACTGCATCCCTCTTGTTTTCCTCGCTCGCTCGCTCTCTCGGGCCAGCCTAGCTATTCCCCTTCTTTGATTTCATGTCATAGCATAAGAGAGAGAGAGAGAGAGAGAGAGAGAGAGAGAGAGAGAGGAGAGAGAGAGAGAAACACAGATAGAAAGAAAGAGACGGGAATCGAGTGAAAGAAAGCATTAGTCCATAGGAGTGCTTTACTGCAGCAATATTTTATCTTAATTCTAAAACTTCACACATTAATCAGTTGCAAAATACTTTCAGTCATTCGGTGTATAGATGGGAAACAAGGAATAATTTTGTATTTCAGGACTCTCCGCATGCAAAAAGTGCCTAGATTTAATTGAATTTGAAAAAAAAAATGAAATTAGGGATCTCAGGATGAATTTTAAATCATTGTTTGGGAGTTGGGC
>JAWQUT010000233.1:588054-605940 GCA_033807755.1 Ellobium chinense
GGGGGAAGAGGAGATTAAGCTTCCAATGCCTTAAATCTATGAAATGGATAATATAGTCAAACACGAATTCCTCGAATACAAATGAGTCGAAATCACGATCCCTACCCCTCTCCCCTTCCAAATAAATCTTTCAGATCTGGATATGTATCTCCTTACTGGTCTTTCAAAATTCGGCAAACTCGAATGCGTCGAGTCCAAACGTTTCCTAAAGGTATACAGTAACCGATGTAAATCTACGCAATTAGACCTATTAGAATGCTTTACTATGCCTTCGATTTATAATATGAAATCTTTATCATCACACTGACGACGTAAAGTGACCATATCATACATTTTATCCATAAAATAAATAGATCTGGATCTATGCCTGCCTAACAAGTGACAGTTCAATAATGCCCTCCATATGCAAAACTTCTCCCTTCTCCCATTCCCTCCCCCTAAACCGCCTCATATCCTCTCTCCAAACTTTTGTCTAGATTAATCATATCGACAAGGATTCCACTGATATGGATGTTAGTAGTTTGAACAAATAAACAACAGTTCTGGGTCAAAATCTTCATCTTCTTCGGACAAAAACTGTAAAGCCGCCACCTTGCGCCTGCAAGGCTGTGACTAGCATGTGGTCTCCTGACGTAACTCCAAATGGTAGGCACTATCATACCTCAGAAGTTGAGCTAGATTAAGCTACTATGTAGGGGTTGACCTTTAAGTTATCGCCTGAACTCTAAAGTGTCTGTAATATGTGTTTCTACTAGTTTTTTTTTAAAAAAGCAAAAAAGTGGCAAGGGGACTCCAGTGTTTACCGTACCAGGATCATTTCAGGATATCTACATATCGGATCACCTAGCACGTAAAGTTACGAGAGCACGTTACCCTTGACATGGTTAAGACAGGCCAATATTTCTATTGGTGCCTCCTGACTCGTGGCGACAGCTTCTAATCCGTATACTGACCCGGACTGTCACCCCAAACTCCACCCCAACCCTCAAGTCCTCTATGGTGGCGTATTATGGGAGGAACCTGGTCAGACCCAAAGCTTTACAGGTTAGTTCGGCATAAACTAACCGTACCAGGACCTTCGTCACACCGGACGTTAACGCCACACCGGAACAAGGAGCCAGTTCCCAACCGAGCTTCCGCTGGATGGGTGTTATGTACTACTGAAGCGTCGGGATTTGTTTATATGGCATGCATTGTTAGTTGTGATTACCTTATGGTTTTGGGGGATCTGGGAAAATGACGCAATATTTATTCAAGACTAGAGCAAACTGCTGCCAAATTAGTGTTAAAAGATCGAGGAGACTAAGTTTCAAAATCCTATGTAACAAATTTGACGGCATCGCATACGCATTATATCATAATTGCATAAAACCACAGAAATTATGCCTGGATAGTCCGCCATTACTCCATTCTATCATTCCCAGCATGCCCACTCGTAAATATGACTAAATCCAATAATAACATCGACTGAACACAGTGAATATCGATCACGATTCAGTAAAAACAGACACATAAAAATGAGCCCGTAGGAAAGCCAAAATTATACTCGTAACCTTTTAGAGCATGGGTGGGGGGCGGCTGTGGAAGGGTGATATCAGAACACATAGGCATGTTTCTTAGACTACACAGTCCCTGTAATGCACATGACCCAATTATAGACCTTTCTAGGGCAGAAAAAAAAACAACAACAACAACAGATTTTAGCAAGAATGTCCAGTGGGGGAGGATTTTCATATGTGGGTCATCCTACAACAACGACTTTTTTTCTTTGTGTATCCCCCACAAGCCCCTCTTTTTACTACCATCACTCGTAAAAATAATCCTTAGTGTGTTATTGGCACGGGTCAAAAGCATGACAGTGTGTCCACTCCACAGGCAACTCAATGCTTGCCGATAAAGCTAACTGAACAAGATGGTAATACATATAATTCTTTGAGGAATAGGGTCTCTTTATACTAATAACCATTTTCTCATCTCATCCTTGTGCCAAATCGAAATCTAGTTAAAAGACACATTCTGCATCAGTCTAGATATCACCGCATGGAGATATGTGAAGAATTTTTTATCTACAATACAAGAGTGGAAAGAGGGTGTGGGAGACAGATTTCGACGCGATTAAAGGTCGAAACCGTTGTCTGTAATTCTGCTAGTGCCATAAATTTCAACAAAATAGGAGGGAAAGAGTTTATTGTCAGTGTGTATTGGCCGGATATGCAAAGTTTCATTATAGAACTTTTAGTGGCAAATTCGCGTTGTCTCCCTCATTTCGTCCCTTCCGAATTAAAAATTTGGGGAAGAGGGTAAACTTTGTCCACTATTGGCTAAAGACGCAGCACAGTGTTAAGCTTTCCAGCGAACCTTTAATATAATCACCCATTGTCTCTTTGATTAGAACAGATAGACTATGTCTATTCACCAATACCGTAGAGCAAGAATACCTAAAGACTATAATTTTATTTATCGATCTAACATGAGACAACAGTAATTCTTACCTGATAGTACCATGTGGACACTGAACACATTAAAATTGATCCAGTGAAAGAACTACAAAATTCCTCTGAAATTATTTTTATATCCAGCACACAAGTAATTGTTAAACTGCGCTGAAAGTTATACGAAACCTGTCTCTAAAGTTACACACAGCGTTTAAACCTTTTAAGCACATCGTGGAGTGTGTAGTGTGACGAAAGTCGTGCTCGTGAATACCAGTCGCCACACAAACCTTTTTTTACTGAGCACTTAGGAACATAGAGCGTGTATAAAGAGCCAGTCATATGTAGTGGGGTAAAAGGTGAAATTAAAACTACATTCTGTCAGTTGTCAAAGGACTAGAACAGAGATGAGGAGGCTTCGACCAGTGCCACTCTTCTCTCNCAGTGCCACCCTCCCCTCCCCCATAGCTGTTCCTCAAACACAAAAATATCTGCCCCGATTTGCACCTATGAATGAGATGACTGTATAACATTGTATGACATTGTAAAACAACTTCCCTCCGGGCTAAACAAAGTCGTTTTTTTTTTCATTTCCAGTTTTACCGGTCTCCACTCCCTCCCCACTCCCAAACATGATTATTGTCTTTTACAGAAACACTCTGTATGAGTGCTCCTGTCCACGATTATTCATTTATTCATCTCATCTCTCCCTCCTTCCTTCGCCCTTTTCCTAGAGGAGGCATAAAAACACCTTTAACAAATTACAATGTCACGGTAGTAACAAAGAACAAATACATATACATATATATCAACGCCACCATGATTTGTAAATATTTAGCTGGTGGTGTAAATGCTGCATGCTGTATCATTATGTTTATAAATGATATGTATGAGATAGTGTGTTAGTGGCTAATGTGAGCTTACATCTTAATTTCTTATCTTCAACTCTCACTACCCGTCATATGTCTGCTAAAGTGCTAAGTAAACATGCATTAGTTATCGGCCTAATAAGTCTAAAGCCAATGGCCCTATTATATGCATATTGTGGTCATCTTTATTTCTTTTCATAGGTTGCGTATTAGGTATTGACCCGATGAGTAAATGTGCAGATCCCAGGTCCCAGTGCATTTGATGCCTTTTTTCAGGGGTCCAGTGACCTTAGTTCTGGCCTGTTCTAATGCATTTGTCACTTCCCTGACCAGTATAAATTAAATTAAAGCAGCACAATATCGGGTCAGAGGTTTAAAAAGATAGGGGCTTCCAATGAGTTAACCCCATGTTCTCTTGGGGGCAGCCTGAGGCCTCCACTGGCTTTTTATGGGGGTGGATCAAACGAAGAAACAGAGCAAACAACTTGTTCTTGTTATGGGCTATTAAAATTAAATGTATTTTTTAAAAGATTAGATGCCTATCTCCATTACTGGTGAGTGGGAAAAGCCAACAAAAATTAGGACTGGAGTGACGGCTGTCGACAGTATATAGTCTAGTAACAATTTTATGACAAAAAGATTTGGGCGTGTGTAACCTAAATCCGCAGCTTTTCATAGAAAATAAAAATGCTATTGGTTACACACGCGTGCTACCATTGAAGTCAATAGGGTTAGACATACTGGTTAGCGTAAATATATTTTTCAGGTAATTTTATTTTCATTGTTCCAAGGGCTTAGTGACCGTAGCTGTAGCCTTCCTTATGCATTTGTCACTTCTCTGACCAGTTGAAGATAAAGAGAGGCTATTTTGGGATAGGAGTTGGAAAAAATGCGTTAGCCTTTGTTCTCTGGAAATAGCCCGAGGCCGAAATGTGTTTTCATGGGCGTGGATTTTAAAAAAATGAACCTTTTTTAAAGCTTAGATGCTCACATTTACTGCTAGTCAATGGGAGTGGCCAGCGAAAATTTGAACCTGGTGTTAGCAGTCGGCAATACATTGCACTGTAATTTGTATAAGGCCAAAGGATTTTCGTGTTTGTAATTTACAGTGGTTCTAGGACCAATTTTGCAAAATCATCTTTGGCTTGTTGTTGCGGCCTGCCCTGTGTACGAAATGTACAGGCTCTTTAGTTAAAGTGTCTAGAGGGAATTGTGAATACTGAAATCCCGTCTGTTAATTTGTGCAATAATATGGCTTGGATACCTGTGTGAAATCTGGTGGTGAAGTCACGACTGGGATGCAGTTTTGTTTCCTTCATGATAGTCTTGCTAGTTTCAGACAACCAGTGAGCGGAGTCAGGACGTTTTGAGGGCCGGAGCATAGACATTAGTAATAGTTAGACAATGTAAATTTGGAAGCTATGGGTTGCCTGACTTGCCTTGGGCTCTTTTTAAAAGCCATTGGCTCCCAAATAACTGATTGGCTCTTTGGCCCTTTTTGGCTCCAACAGACATTAGGTCAGAACTGACCATTTTCCTGTACAAAAAGTACTTGCACTTCTCTCTAACTTTCCAGACATGGTTTGGGTCTTTCTTGGCTATTTTTTATGTGCGATTTTACTCCACTCGAAAACAGCCTGGCAACCTTGATGGGAAGCTCACACACAGGCGATATTATATTCATTTGTGGTTTCAAATTTGCCTTTGGCACAGATTTGTCTCCGAGGGACCCTTCTTGTATCGGAGGAGGATGTGGCAAGAACTAATGGTAATCTGAATGCTAATGAATGATGCAAAGATGTAAGAAAGCAAAGACCACACGCAAATCAGTGTATTCTCTCCTGTCGCTTTTGCATTAGCCGCAGCCATCTTGGCTTGCCTATTGATAACAACTTCCGTTGTCCGAGGGCGGCCCATTTGTACCCTGTCCCAACCCCTCTCGTGCCTCGACTAAGCGAGTGAAGGAACCACCCTTCCACTATATATTATAGTGCAATACTGTGGTGCGCAACGTCCTCTCGTATATTGCATGTAAACCTGCGCACCAAAAAGCTAAGCAGTGCCAAAGCCAAAGATCCTAAAGAGCCAAGGCAAGTCTGGCAACCCATCGATTCCAGCTTGAACATTGTCCAACTCTAATTAACGTCTAAGCGTCTAGCGTCTAGAACCCGCTCACTGGCTGTTTGAGATTAGCGAAACGATTAAGAAAGAAACCAAAAACGCACCCCAGAAAGAGATATCTCGCAAGGAACAAAGTTTATAAACAGATTCACAAAACACTGAGCTTTTTGTTTGGACACTCTCACAAGGACCTGAGGGTGGGTGCCAAACCTTAGTCGGTAAGTATATGCAGAATTATTTCCATACAATACAAGTCTGAACCTGATTTTTCCATAAGGATAGGTGAACTTTAGCACCTATCTAGCTGCTCACGTAGGCAGAGGTCATCGGCACCGAATATCTACAGAGGCACTAAGTCCTGTAATGACGCCACCGACATAGACCCCCCCCCNAAAAAAAAAAACAACAACAACAAAACGTATCGCGACGTGCTAGTCGCTTCGTTTTTAGAGTATAAGTCTCCTGCCGATGTTGGCATTTCGCTATATCCAGGAAATAGCTATTGATGACTCTTACCATCCAGAAAGGTGTCTTGTCCTTTCTGTATCTTCTTGTCCATCTCCTCCAGATATGCCCCAATCAAACTGTCATGCTTGTGGCTATCCTGGCTTTCCTTATGTTCTTTTACAAATTCGGAGCTGGGGGTGAAAGGGACAATGACAATTTTAGTGCTCGATATTTCAGTGCCATGAGGCATCTTGGTGATAAGGTGCTATGTAATGAACGAATAATATATAATAATAATAATAATAATAAATATGTTCATAAATCTCGCACCTAGGCTAATGCCCGCTCATGTGACTTCACACTGTTATTACCCCAGCAGGTCTGCTTACTCTAGGACTTTCTCAATTCCTTGAGGAGCTTTCAGTGTCACTGCGCTGATCACTAGCATTTTGGTATCTTCCACTGCCTGTAGCCATTTACCCATTTTACAGACGGGCAGCCTGAGGAAAGTGGGAACGAAATACTTCTCCCAAGGCACCTACAACATGACCGTGGTCGGGAATCGAATCCTAGATCTTTAGATTTTGAGTCCAAAGTGGTCGTGATTCAAATCCTAGACCTTTAGATCTTGAGTCCGATACTGTAACCAATTACTATTTATTATCATTATTATTTTTGTCGGTCATACAGTTTTCACCTTGACCTGGATTTCTTCTGAAAAAAAACAACCCACCAAAATATTGGGACGGAAGTGGTAGTAAACCTCCCCCACCCCACTCTCCCACTTGCTAGGCAATGCTTACCAAAATTCCCTGATTTTGTAATAATTCGCCGCAAACTTCTTGACGCCTCCTATATCAAAAGGCAGTTTCCGCAGCATCGGGATAAAGTTAGGAAGCGCCACACCGGAAACTATCCTCACCTGAGGGAAAGAAGTGTATAAAATATAAACTGTGGATATAATTATTGCTGCAGCCTAGTTGTGTCCATTACTCCTTCTTTTTCAGCGTTCCCTGGCCATGCTAGCAGACCGCTTTGGGCCATGAAATGGATGGTCTGTTGCAGGTCTGTGCAGTTCCCCCCATAGCTTCGTCTCATAGTCAACTGGCAAATGACCATAACCTTAGTTCTGCTAGGAAAGGGCAGAACTGCAAAACATATATTGTGGTATTTAGTCTGCCTGAAGGCACTGGCAGAGAGCTGAGATGCTTATGCCTGTCTTATTTAGGTGCTTGTTGAGCCTGCAGCGCCCGATTCTTAATCGAAAGATGGTAATCTGCTCTGATCTGTTGATTTGTGTCCATAACACAGACTTTCAGACTGTCCCCAATCTCTTTCCTCTCTTGTAATCCCTTCCGATTTGTAATAATGATACAAATCAGCTTACCCTATTGTATGTTAGGAGATTTCATCAGGAAAAAATACAACAAAATAGATTTAGTTGATTTGTTATGTAACAATACTCTAAAATCGTTAGAATGAAAACCTTAATAGCATTGTGCGCTGATGTTAACGTCAACCTTGCCATGTTGTGGCGGGCTCGATGGAGTGGATAAGATACATCCGATTTACCAGTGAGGAAGAGGCAANGGGCGCTGCACTGCTGGCGACCAGCAATGACTTTGTTATGTATGTCATTTATAATATTATATACTTGCATGTATAATATGTATTGTTCTTTGTCTTTATATTATGTATTATGAATGAGATGTCTAACATTGTAAATCAAATTCCCAATGCAGTAAATAAAAGTCGTACTTTCATTTTTTTTTTTTCCAAATATTATCTCAGCTTGGATTCAGGCTTTTAACAGATCTATTAATAGGCCAAACTATTCACTGTGTACAGTTTTGTCAATGGCTATTATATAAAATTCTTCTGTCAATGGCTATTATATAAAAGTCCCCTTTTCTTGGACCCCGCCAACCAATGCCTGGCCGTAGAAATGTTTAAAAAGACGTGATCTAGATATGGCATCCTATTTGAAAGTTTCAGGTACAATATGAGCTTTATAGATATGCAAATATAGTGTGTTAGGAATATTTATTGGCACGCACTCAAAACCAGCCTAACAAAAAATTGGGGCCTAAGTCAGGAACAGAAGTGTCTACCTTTGATATATAAACAGTTTTGGGCGTTCACCCCCCCCCCCCCCCCCCNCCCCCCCCCCTTCCCTTTTTCTTCCCATACAGAAATAGGGCAATGGAAGTACTTTAACCTCAATGGGGAGGAAAACCCGAAAGAACTGTTGATTTTGTAGAATAACATATTAGTTTCAGTTATAGGACCCAAAGAAGGAGAAAAAAGAAGGAGAAAAAAAACAATAGGTGCCAAAGACTTTTACGCTCTAGCACAGAGTTGCCACTTGCACCTTGCCACTGTGGTTTGGGAGTTCGTATATATAAGGTTTCAGGCATCTATTACAAGGCCAAATCACTGACTGTGTACAATTAGGGGGTATATTTCATCTCCCCTTTTCCCTCTTTTGGCATGCCCTGCTTCCAGTAATAAGGGCTCCAGGGGGGGAATTTTGATATCATGGGAATCTGTGTCCATTTTATTTTATTTTACCAGGCACTATTTAGCCCTGGGCTGGAACTGCCAGCTCATGATCAAGGGTGTGCTCAGGCGGAAGAGGAGGGGTTTGGCATTGACCAGTGAAAAATGTAGGGTCTGTTTACAAATAGCAACCAAGCTCAAAATTTCAATGGGCTTGCTAGGGTTGGGTAAGTTATAAAATTTGGGCCACATAATGAGCTTCAATCTGGTATGGGTCTGGGTGAAAGCTAAAACTTTGGGTTCAGAGGGCAGCTCAAAATGTTAATATAGCCCATAGAGGAAAAAAAGGGTCCAATCCTATTACAGGTCTGTAATCTTTAGGGGCCCTGACAGCCAATGTCAGAATGCGGAAATATGTAAAAAGATCGGTAATCTAGACTAGATAAAGCATCCAATTTTAAAATATGAGGTACAATTTGAGTCTTATAGATGTAAAAATAAAGTGGTTAGGCCTATGTATTAGCACGCGGTTAAAACCAGCCTAATGAAAAATTGGAAACAGAATCAGAAGGCGGCGAGGTGACTATTTTTGAAAAAAGATTTTATGATAAATTTTGGGCGTTGGATCCAACTCCCCTCCCCCTTTTTCTTTCCCTTAAAAAATCGGGCGCAAAAAGTACTTTAACCTCCATGGAGAAATATTCCGAAATCACAGTAGAATTTGTTCAATAAAACATTGTTAATTGGGCCCAAAAAAGAAAAAAAAACAAGTTATCAATAACCGCAATAACTCCGAATTCCCTCACCTAGTGCTTGGCTTCGGTTTAGGGCAGCGTTTTGAAACAGAAAGGATAGAGGATACAGTTTTTGGATTATAATAATGTGTAAGGACTATCCCGAGACTGCTCGTTCTTCTCTAACCCTACACCTAACCTACCTGCTAACCCTAAACCAACCACTACAAGGTAGAGTCCCCAGATATTGCCGTTCATGGCTTTTGTTTGCCGTGAAGTCCGCCCCTAAAGTTTTGTTTTTTTTTACCCGCCAGCTAGACTGAAAGGTAGAGCTTGTCATATTTCTACACTACAAACTTTAAACTAATTTTCCCAGCATCGTTGTTCTTCCTTACTCGTATAGCTTTACTAATCTCAGCGTCCGACTCCCAGCCCCTCNCCGCACCCCATTTCTCAACAGCACCTATCTTTTTTCTCCCTCTTGCAGCTCTTGAAAATGCTATTCACGTTTCAAGAGGGTCCACAGCCTATACTTATTCTTTTGAATCCTTCCTCAGTGTGCATCATTAATAAACCCACTCATCCATGAATGAATGTGCCTTCATCCTTCATTCACTTTACTATGCTGATTGTTGAACTGACAGTAGTGTTAAGCTTTAGGGCGATTGGCAACTGATAGACTGATGTAATCGTTAACTTGATAGATGATAAAAGTAAAGGGAGGGAAGGACGAGAAGTAAGTGGGTTAGAAAATAATCTTGTCACTGCATATAATGAGTATGAATGAAATTATTTTCAACACCAGATGAGAATGTGGAACGCCGAGTCGCAGGAGCTCATTGCGTGTGTCAAGTGTATAGGCTATATATTTCACTGCAGTTTTCCTTAAGTACATAAGCCCCTTCTGCTGCAGAATGTCAAACAAATAGGCATTATAAGATAACTCTCCCACCGAGGTCAGGTTAAGATCAGGATAAGATCAGGATAAGAGGATGGGATAAGGAGGAAAATGCAAACCCTGGGACAGTCCCTAAACATATCATTGTCTTTGAACTCTCTCATCTATGCTTTTTCTTTCTTAACCCTTCTCCTAATCTTGAAAGTGGGAAGACTCCCTGGATATTGTCAACAAAGGCAGCTTTCTGCTGCTGCTGCTGCTGCTGCTGCTGCTGCTGCTGCTGCTGTCGTTGCTGCTGCTGCTGCTTCTGCTACTGCCGCTGCTGTTGCTGCTTCTGATACTGTCGCTGCTGCTGCTGCTGCCGCCGCCGCTGCCGCCACCGACGCTGCTGCTGCTGCTGCTGCTACTGGTGCTGCTGCTGCTGCAAGTGACGATGGTGATGATAATGACGGTAATGGTGATGGATAGGATCATGATATTTAAGATGACGTTGCCCAGTTTAGAAATTACTTTGCGATTGAAACGATGAGCAAGATGGAAACAAATAAGAGCGTTTGACCAAGAAGGAAGATGACAATAAATTTTGGCTTACCGACTCATCAAAGAGATCGATCATCGTGATGAACCTTTCGTCATCGAACTCAAACCTCTTTCCAAAGATGATGGAGCAGATGATGTTAGACACGGAAATTGTTGTCAACATTCCAATGCTCCCTGGATTGCCTTTCCTCTTTGCTAATTCATTGGTGTAAGCCGACACCTGCGGTTAGAATACCAAAACATGGCGTGTAACATATGTGTTAATCTGTCTTAAAACATAGATAACTCATTTTACATCAAAGTGTGTTCATGGTTCCTCATAATTCTGTCTCTAGACAGGAAATCCAGAAAACTCTATGTTTGAATATGCCCTAACGTATTTAAGAGACTTAGGTGAAATTAAGTGGCAGCAACAAGAGTCATAGCAAAGACATTGGGAACCTCGGTATTAAGTTTTCATTTAACCCTCGTAGCGCGAGGCGCGTTGGGTCCAGTCCCCCGCTGGCTGCGTGACTGTTTTTAAGGATAATGATATTTGCACGTGTTGTCTGCCAGCCAATCAGCTGCCACTGAGGTGCAAAATTCTGCCGTCACGCCCATTCAAACGCATCCAAACGTTGAAAATGAAGTAAGCGAAGGACGAATCGCACGGAAGCCAGAAGTTAGTTTATTTTTCAAACTTCCTGAATGCGCGCGCACACACAAGGTACGAGTCTGTCCTCAACACCACTGAACGGGAGGCCTATCCGAATTTTGTGCCCAGTCTAGAGGAATAGAGGTGCTATGTGCCCAGTCCAGAGGAACAGAGGTGCTATATTTAGCACTCGAACTCGCGGAGAGAGTAGTGCCCTAAAGGTCGAATTAAAAAGTGCAATCGGTGCGCTCGGTCCGTGATAAAAAAATGAAGAGTCCTACTCTGAATCCATCGTCTTCTATAAATTAGAAATCATATGCAGCCAAGCCTTCAGGCAGCTTTTTTGTGAACTTGGCTTGAACCATTGGATCATGCTCAGTTTGAAGTCTGCAAGTCAAAGCACTACTCATTTGTGCATATTTTGTCAGGACCAAATAAGAGATGACAAAATTAATGTGCTTTATGGATAAGGAGACGGTAAAATAATGTACACCGTAGTTAAATTTCACAGAGATGTATTTTGATGTGTACAGTAATTATGAAATGACAGGTTAGATTTTTCTCTGAAGTGACAGTTTGTAGGTCCCACTCCTGTCTAGAGCTATTCCTTGCTGTGTGTAGGTATATTTAAGGACTTCATATCAAGCATCTGTGCAGAAGAAATTTAGGTACGTAGAATAATTCTAAAGTTGACTTTCTTATATACTTTATTTGGTTTTAATGTTTACCTTAGTGCCTTATAATTGTGGAAAATGATTTAGAATTAAAAGCACAACGGTTGGGTTGGCTTCTGTCGAAAACGTCGATCTGCCGCTCGCTCGCGCAATTCTCAGGATTTTTTTTTCTTGTTTGTCTGGCATTGGCATACCTGCATTGTCCATGCATCAAGACATACCTTATACCCAGGTTCATCTATGACAATTCTCTAAGATCACCATACTTAAGGGAGAAAAAATTAGCATTCGGCACTTTGGTGTGGAATTTCGCCTAGAAACTCCTACGCATTTATGACGATGCGTTGCGCACCACCCACATTGCAACCTGTGTTGCCACGTATGTGTTCTGGATATAATGCTAGTTATGCATTAAACACCAGGAATGGATCGTTTTCCTGAAATTAAAACCTTTGAATCCGTTAGGCGGCGCTCCTGATGTTCAGGTATGTATTGCGTTTTTTCGTTTCTGACTGTTGTAACTTTACGTATCAATAACATATGTATTTCATGATTCCAAGCAACAAAATTCAACCCTAGAGTGCTCAGTAGTACTTAATCCTCTCATGCGAAATCTGACACCCATCATCTGGCGGGGAAATGCAAATCATTGCTTTGAAGTTAACGTGTGTAAAGAATAATAAATATGACCACCGGCAGGTTACAGTAACTTACTACTCAAGAGGCATTTTGTTCTTTATATTTGTTACTTTCAAGACGAAACTGATGTTATTGTGTAAATGGCATCACTTTGAAAATTAAGACAATTGTTTATGCTTTCCCAGAAAATACTTATGTGCCAGCACAAGCCTCTATGTTCACAACTGGTTCTCAGATTTACAAAGCCAAATAGGTCTAGCAGAAAACGGCGAGAAGGCCTTTCCGGCCAGAGTGTGGTCCGGAAGTTACCATTCTTTACATTTGAGGAAAATGTTAGGAACATAACTATTGTGAGACAATAGAAACCAAATGTTAAGTATCGAGGAATCTGAGTGATTGATGCGATCTTAATTTTTGGCTTTCATTTGCTGATACATCTGGTTTATTGGAAGACATAGCCTCCGTGAATCAAAAGATGTTTGATGTCCAACTCTCAGTAAAAAGAGATAAATTCATATGCTAGTCTATATCGCAAACACTATATTATTGTTGACAGATTCCAATCTGGCTTGTAGTTTTAATCCACTGATCTGAAAGGTGCATTTTGTTTTTCATCAAACTTTATGATTAGACAAAAATTAATAACTTAGCTTTCATAATGTGATAATTATTGCCAGTAACAATGATAATAATGATCAAAGCAATAATCGTGAAATTTACGAATCTCGTCCCCAGGCAAAATCGGTTCATGCGACTTTAAATCATTATCACCTCAGCAAGCCATATGGCTCAATAACTGTCTCAAGAGCATAATAAAAATACTGTGCTGCTAATACTAATAGATTAATAGTCTTTAATCACTAGGCATTCTGACACAGTATTTTACACCTTCAATACTCAATTGCCTCTTATAAGAGGAGATCACTTGCACAATCTGCGAGGGCAAGTCTCAATGAAAAACGAGTTGTTACCTTTGGCTGTTACCTTTCCCTTCATCACTATTAATACTTTGGCAAAACCCACGAAATCAGCATAATAATATCACATGGACGGGTAAAAAAAAAAAAAGAAGCAGAACACTTGCAAAACCTGCAAAGTTTTCTTGGACACAGTCAAATCCTGCGAAGTCACCAACCAATCTCAAATGACTTAGAAGGTTTTGCAAGTGATCTACTCATATAGACGTGTGAATGTTAATGAAATACTTCCTCTCCCCTTGAGATATCTAGCGCATTGGTAATTACTGCATTTTTTTTTTTTGGTTCTAGATTATTGTATCTCAAATATTGCTTTAGTTGACACATATGTCATACCTCTTCGGTTATTTTCCCGGCTAAGACGTTTTTGCCCATTCCAAACTCCCGTAGGATTGCCAGGGTTGTGGTTCTTTGCTCCTTCCACAGGGCTCCGGAAGAAAACAGAATGCCTTACCAAAACAAAACAAAAAAATATAGCAAAACAATAAAAACAGAGACTTACGGTTAGTGGCATATAGTGCTAACCAAGGCCATAGTGCTGCAGAAAACAAAACTAAACCTACAACATACAATCCGTGTTGACATAAAACACTGCATTTCCCTGTTAATGTCATGTGGAATACGAGCACTTCAGTAGGGAAGATATGAAGGGTTTTAAGACAAAACGCCTTAACCGCCTGTGGGAGGTCGTAGCAAAGGAAATCAGATATACTGTAAAACTTGTTTTCAGTGAAAGGTGAAATTCCATGGAGGAAAACTGTAGGAGAGATGTCGTTCCTGGGAACAGAAATGTGCATGTATACTTAATACTCCTATTGCTACCCAAATAAGCAAAATAAGCTAATAGGCAAGTTGGTGGATAACGAGTTTTGTCACTTAGCCCTTCATATAACCGCTCATATTCTCATGATGATAGAGCTATTATATTTTTTTTCTCCTTTTCATTCATTCTTTTGAAATGATGTGACATTATATTGTATGTGACTGGTTGTCGCCTGAATAAATAAACTTGAAACTTAAAACTATAATAACTAGCAACAGCATGCGTTGTTGGGATGGAACTACCAAGCAACGAAAGCAAATCTCTAACACAGGACATACTGACAACTAAGCCAAAAGCGTGGAGCGAATTTTGACCTGACGCTGATCAAAGGAACAACTTAATAATTAATTCTGTTTCAGCGTATTAACCCTCTAGTGCCCAGGCATAGAAATACTGGTAGGAAAATTTTGAAAATTCACATACACACTTCAAATGCCACTCAAAATACATCGCTCTTTTGCGGTGGAAACAAAATTTTCACACTGAAATAAAGACAGACTGCTCAGCCATAAATAAGTATCAGTTCATCATCAGTTATGCTAAATACTGGACCCGTGAAGTTGGGTTGCCAAATATGGACCAGTGGGCACTAGAGGGTTAACACAATAACTGGCGGTGAGACGAAATTTTACAAAGAATTGCGTTTAAAGCACAGAAATAAAATTTTTTAAAAAAAATCAAGGCCGCCACACAATTCGGCATCGACGACAAACGTACGGTAGCACGTCAGATTCCAGGGTTGTAAGTGGCCGCGTTAAGAAATACATTGACAGATGTAATTTTTCAGAGAATATAAATACTTGTATAGATCTAAATCTTGTGTGTAAGAAAAAAAAATCGCCAGTTTCAATCAACAACTGATGCCAACAGTGTGCGTTCCTTGATTGATTAGTGTTGCCATTAGTGTATGTCATTAGCGAAGGGGTTAATATACCAGAATAAAAATCTTACCAGACGATACCAGAAACATTTCTTCGTTCTACAAATGGGATCGACCAATCATTAAGTCAAGAGAGAGAAAGAGAGAGAGAGAGAGAGAGAGAGAGAGAGAGACACAGACAGACAGACAGACAGACAGACAGACAGACAGACAGACAGAGACACAGAAAGAGTTAGAGAGAAAAACAGAGAGAGACAGAAAGACATAGAAAGAAGAAACACACATCATAGTATAGCTGACCTAGATGCCCGTCTGACACAGTGGTCACAATGGTGTTGTCTGGTCTGTCGGAGAAGTGCTCCGCTTGTTTGACCAGCGTCTCTTTGAGGACATCATAGCTGCTCAGCACGACCACTGTGTTGGCACCCATTTGTAGGTAAAATATGTCTCCCAATCTGAACGAGAGAATTTTGCCATAGACCGCTCACAAATAAATGAAACCTTTTTTTTTTAAAATTAAAATCTTTTTCTATACTGAACAGACTGATCCAGAATTTTGCACGAGCATATAAACCATTAGGTATTAACAGAAGTTTTTTTTGTTTTTTGAGGGGGGGGGGCATAGTATCCCAGTGACTGTAGTAAAAGGCTTCTATTTGTTAGCCAAACATTTTTCAAAAAGTTATAACAATATAATGCATCAGGGTTGGGGGGGGGGAAGAAGGGGGCAACACAAATTCAAATTATAAGTATGCAAATTTGAATAGTCCCTATAAAATCAGAAATCGGCCATGCGGAGGGGGGAAAGGGGTTGGAGTGTAATTTCAAAGGCTTAGATAGAGTTGCAAATACATTTGTAGACTTGGTGAGGTTTAGTACTCAAGTATAAACTTTGTGGTGGTTGTTAGATGGATAAGGTTACCCTGTTTACTGCGTGAAAAGGCCTAAAATATTAGTCGCCTGCTTCACTGCATGAATTCTCAAAATCTAATCGGTTTAGAGGCGTTTTTCTTTGTGTCAAAATTTGGAGGAAGAGTTAAACAACATGTGTGGAAAGTATGTTGGCTTGGGACCCTGAATACGTTTATGAGAGGTGTAAAACCTTATAGAGCCAATAGCGACCAAAAAAACAAAACAACAACAACATTGGCACCTTCATATCTATTAACGAACTGTATGACGGAGCGAGTTTTGCGCTCTAGTGCACATGGACCAACGTCGCCGATATTTTCATGACACCGAGAGAAGTTTCTGTGATATTTTGACGCGAAATCCGTATGCAAAGACATCACAAGCCATGCATCACAACCCCAGCGTGTTATGGGCCTACTTATTGTTTAGAAGCTTTTTTACACATTTCCGAATACCCTCATGGCTTCTTCCGTCTGATTTACATATATATATATATATTATTATATCTTTCTGTGGCGTAAATTAAAATGTGAGATCAGAGTGTGCATTTGTTTGATGTTCCTTTGGTGAAATTAACACTGATGCATACGCGAGTCTACACGGTTTGTGTGATTGTAGGACCACAGCGCCACTCGCGCCACTCGCATTTCATTTGTTCCTAAACCTCAAAGGTGATGCGGAAGCATTTTGGACGTTTCGTCTACTGCACATGTAAAATCGCATATCATCTCTCCTTGATTTTGAATAGTGTCGTGGAGAGCCTTACGTTTCGGAATTTCGGCCACTTTTTGAAGTTGTTTAATGTCTTGATTGTGAAGGGCTTGGCATTAGAGCACTGCTAGATTTTGCTATATCTAGGATGCATTTTCATCTGCGTTTAACGAACTTTGAACCGTCACATCCATGAAAATTATGGTAGCTGCATCAAAAATGCTCATACTTCATGGTTTTATCATCAACTACCTAAGATGGAACTGTATAGTCTTATTTATTTGACCACGGACATGTGGCTACATTCAGTATGTCGCCAACATAGAGCCAGCAATAGATTGAAAGCTCTGAGTGACGCTGTTACACGTTTTCCTGTCCAGAAAGAGCACGGTTTGTTGGGGAGTTGTCGGCGAGTGGCGCTGTGACACGGTGAAATGGTGCAGCCAGGTGTGACTGGCGCTGTTGCACGGTGTTCCTGTCTGTGTGCTTGGCATTCGATGGTAATATTTGATGCTTTCTATGTATCTATTCCAATCCGCGAACTAATCTAAATATTTGATGTAAACAGCGGGCTAACTGAAGATCATGAGAGC
This sequence comes from Ellobium chinense, assembly GCA_033807755.1. Taxonomy (NCBI): domain Eukaryota; kingdom Metazoa; phylum Mollusca; class Gastropoda; order Ellobiida; family Ellobiidae; genus Ellobium; species Ellobium chinense. The sequence continues at coordinate 605,438 of JAWQUT010000233.1, forward strand.
GAATGGCTTTCGTCTACAGGCTTTAACATGTCTATAATCTTTCACCATTCTATGATCGCTGTATTTTTCAGATATACTGGCCTTGTGAGCTCGATGGGACTAGGGATGGACTGTGCCGTTGTCACATTCACTTTTCGACTTTCACACAAACGTCAGGTTGAAAAATCGGTACAACACAGCAGTTTAACTAACCTATGAAATCCCATTGTATTATTTGCATCACCTTATGAGGCTAACTTTAGTGCAGAAGCCGCCGTGCATCACCATAAAAATAACAATAAAGAGGGGGGCTTGTCCCATTGTTTGCTCCATAGCGGTCAAGACCTTTCGCCGGGAAAAGTACTGTATAATATACAGTAGCCAGCCCTGTACTACTCGTCCCCTATACTTTTCCTAGCTTACACAGTCGAACTTAAATTTTGAACTTGGATGACCAGAATCTTAACTGAAAGCCGGATTATACATTGTCAGGTAGAAGTGTCTGTATCTGTTGCAACATAAGT
>JAWQUT010000233.1:606085-618379 GCA_033807755.1 Ellobium chinense
TTTTTTTTTTTTTTTTTTTTGGAAGCTGTTACATATCATCTTAGGAACTGTGCTACTAGTGATTTTACTAAATTACTGTGAAAGATCAATTTTGGAAAGAAGAGCCGAAAAATCTACACTAGAAAATTTCATGTCCCTATCAGGAATCGAAACCAAGGTCTTTCAGCTTGCACGTCTGAAGTGCTACCGTTCCATCACAGGGACACTAATCTCGCAGCAAATTAGGTATTTATATACCTATTGCCTGACTATTGTTCCCCAAATTTAACACTACTGACACACTTCCCGACTTCTCACACTTAGTTTTAAAATTTAGCCAGGTAGTATGAACAATTCACTGAAAGCTCATTTTGTCACCAATTACAATAGTGTCAATACAACGTCATCTTGGCTACACAACAAAATAGTGTGCCAAGTTTGAGAGAAAATAAATTAATACTTTTTGAGTTATCAATTCAATAGGAATCTACATTATTTTCCGTTTTTATCACTGACACATACGCACACAAATATGAACAATAATGTATTTCTTACCATTGTTTTAGATCTTAATCTTTTGCATTCACTTTACTGTCTATAAAGAAAATAGAGTTTTTTTATGAAATTAGCCATAGACACGACAAAAGGATTTCAATTTCCCTTAAGTTATTATGAAATGACCATCCTCACAATAAAAATAATAATAATAATGATAATTATAATGTGGTTTTTAAGTCTCATATCCAGGCTAATGCCCATTCACTCAACTTCACACTCTTATTACCCTAGTAGGCCAGATCGCTCTGACTTTCTCAACTCCCTGGGATATTCAGTGCTGCTGTCATTTGCAGATGTTCATCACTAGCATTCTGAAAATATCTTTAACCGCCTATAGCCAGGTATTCCTTTTACAGGAAAATGTGGATGAAATGCTTTTCCAAGGCACCTACAATATAACCGTGATCGGATGCTGAACCCAAGACCTTTAGATCTTGACTCCAACGCCGCAACCATTCAACCGCGCTTGAAGAGTAGTTTGTAAACAACACTGAATTTACCTTTTCCTCCAACTCAAAAACTGTTTCCTTGGATTTTTTTTCATCATGTACAGGTGCCCCAATACGGGTAGTGCCGGGCCTGGGGAAGGGGGCAGGTTGACGTGGGGGCGGCGCCGCAGGAAGTAGAATGACATCATAATTACCAACGCCAGCATCAGCCATGACGTCACACTCAAGGTCGGAATTACCTCCAGCAACATGATGGAATCAGCGTTTTGATAAACACAATCGCTTCAGTCCTACAGCGCTGCCAGATGGGATCTCCTGACGAGAAAGTACAAAGAGTAGTGAGAAACCAATGTGGGCATCTCCTCACTACAGCACAATACATTTATATAAAGCATATTAAAAGCAGGCACAAAGTTTGAAGAAAGCTTTAACTATATCTGTTAAGAATACTTGCCAGGCCTGAAGCACAGCAGGTATCTCACGCACATTTCGCACACAATTTGCCTTTCTTGAACAGGGCTGTGTATTAGTCTAGATGTCAAGATTAAGAGTTTTCCGAAAATTTACCGTTTTCTAGTTGACACTGTCTCTGGACCACTAGACTAGACTAGTCTTTCACCACAGCACAGGAGAAGAATGTAGGCCAAAGGAGAGAATTCTTGCTGAGGGAGGCTGCGCGTTGACCCGTGAATAGTACATAGTAAGCAAGCTCCGTCTGACATGGAGGGCGCCCTTGTTTTTGTCAAGCAGGATTTACGTTATTCACGATTTTAAAAAAAAACCAAAAACCCAAGTGTTATGAGCAGGTTGGGCTACAAAATATAAAGAATAATTAACGAGAGAATGAATAAAACGGCACAAAGAAATGAATAAAGAAATGCAAATAAAACAAACAAATACCACACTTCCAGCACACAACACGCGGCAACCACTGTCTTTGAAAAGTACCGTATAGACTAGATCTAGAATCTAGAATGAGTCTTCCAGTTTATGAAACGTGTCCTTCCCCGAGCATCTCACAGTGACAGTCACTGTTAGCACAATCAATACAGTTCACCAGCGATTAAGTTGAGCAGTGTTGCTGGCAAAGCGCTTTCGACCATATCGATGCGCAGTGCTCTCCACTGTTAACTTTAGCACTACAGAAACCAGCATTCACCGTTAGCGTTCTTATGATACAGCGCACAGGTAGACGAACAGAAACTAAAAAAAAAAAATCTTTGAATGCTACACATATTCACCCTGAATTCCTTGAATGCTACACACATTCACTCTGAATTCCTTGAATGCTACACACATTCACCCTCATGATCTTTCAGGACGGGTTCACTTGCGTAAATCTACTTGGTAAATGCTACAGAGAGAACTGTGTTGTGCTGACCTACTTAACAAGAGCAGTCTCAAGTTTTCTTTTCCTGTACAGTTGTTTCATAGATGTCGCATTAACATAACTTAAGTAAGCGATTATCAAGCTATTATATTGGAAACATGCAGTGACTGCTGACAGCTCTTTCAAGTAGAAATAGCATACGCCAAATGAACCAGGCAAAAGGTCATATAATTTTAAGTAGTACCTATAAAATCATAAATTAACCAATAGAGGGAAAAGAGGGATGGGTGGGTGGAGAGTGGGAAGTTCAGCCCTTCGAAAGAGAGGATGGGAAAGAAATCATCATACATTCAGACCGATCGCTTCGCGATCAGTAGGAGGGGGACGACGTTCCCTTTCCAACGCTTTCCCCTACCCACCCTCCCCCCAAGCCACCGCTGACTTAACCTCGACTATGCCCATGGACACCATCTTTCTCTGACCCGGCGGAAAATTAGCGGCCTCTGTTGAGGTACGTCTACGTAAACAAGTAGATAACAAGCGAACCAGACTTTGTACCAAGAGGCTTTGGTCGGCTGGTTCAGTCCATCTCTTTTGGTGTTGTATTTTCTTACCTTGCCCACAGCTGAGGGGCTGCTAGAGTTTGTACTCTGTAAGTAGAATGTAAAATGACACCTCACCAACATGGCCCTGTGGCCCTCCTATGACGTCATATCTCTAACCATGACCCCGTGACCTAATCTCACGTCATGACAATAATCCTTAACCTTTGGCCTCATCCATGCATCCATCCATCCATCCATCCTTCTTTCCATCTATCCATCCTCCCCATAACACCTCCCTCCCAATACTGTACATGTCCTTATCCTGTCCACATGTTCGCCTAATACATTCAAGTCTAGCCACTGTCCGCAGTCACCCAGACCAAAGCCCGGCCTTTGTCATCACCAATTATTATTCTTGCGATGAAAGTGCTCCTTTCCTGTACCTTATCATTAGCGCAATAGGTTTGTTGACAAAACTATACTGGACGCTCAGTGTTGGTGAATGACTGTGGTGTCAGGTGCTATGTTTAGCAACCTACGCATGAGGGTAGTAAACATTTTGGTTCATCCTCCTCCTCCTCCTCATGGTCCATCCTCCGCATACTCCTCCTCATGATCCCTCCTTCTCCACCTCATGGTCCCTCCTCCTCCTCCTCATAGTCCATCCTCCTCCTCCTCCTCCTCCTCATGGCCTATCCTCCTCCTCCTCCTCATGGTCCATCCTCCTCCTCCTCCTGGTCCATCCTCCTCCTCCTCATGGTCCATCACCCTCATCCTCTCATGGTCCATCCTCCTCCTCCTCCTCATGGTCCCCATTAGGGCAGTAGCTAACTAATGTCACTAATGAACATGTCCAAACATGTTTCACCAGATACGTAAAACCCAGGTCCAGAACGTGTCCATGGCATACACTTGACCTATTTGTTGACCCATATCCCTAATTGACCCACAATAGAGTTGTACAGGGCTGGAATGAATGAAATGTGAAATGGGGGGTTGACTTCAGTTATCTTTAGCAACTATGCAGTAATATTGTACGTTTTACTATATTTACATCGTGAAACCATCAGTTTTCCTATGAATAATAACATGATTAATCTTTTTAGGATATCCTTGATTATCTAACCAGACTTTAGTGATATCAAACAAACAATCTCCTAACTGCGGGTTAATTATCATTTCTCCATAAAATAACGTTTTGTTTTGTTTTTTATTTGTCTTCTATCTATTCCCACAAACAGTCAATAAAATTGCATCCAAAGAAAACCTATTCTGGATAATATTCTGATGAATCATATGCTCTATAGTTGCTAGAATCCTTTATTTTCATTTAATATAGGAGAATATTGGTTCGGGGGATATCGTGTAATAGCATCCATTGATGGCACTTCACCATTATTTTCTTTACAATAATCCCAGGTAAGTACCTAGTATAAACTTACCGTGTCATCTGTCCATAGAATAGAATGAAGTAGATTTCTGAATTTTCTCAAACCAAACCTTTACCCACTCATGTAATACCTTCTTCTATAAAAAAAAAAAGTCTATTCCAATAAGAGAGTAAAGTTAAAAGAACATAGCATACTTGCTGTGATTTGGGAAAATTGTCCAAACTAGTCTCTTAATTCGTCAAACATTAAGATAGTAATCTGCCACCATTGATCATATTATCTCCGACACATCGTATGTTTTTTTCTTTGTATTTCACCCTTGTATGGAAACAAAGAATTATTTCTGTACCTCATTCTGTCGTTGTTAAATACGGCTTCCTTTAAATTTCAATATTTGCATTTAAACCTCACCCAAGTCCCTAATGGGTGTCTCCATTTCTTTTTCTTAATTTTCTGTGACCAGATGCTAGCTGATTAGAAAGATCGCTTTGAAATGTAAAGTATCCTCTTGCAGTTTGTAGCCAGAGTAGTGGATTAGTTCTCCATTCTTGTGAAGTATCGTGTATAAGTCTTTCAATCCACTGAAGAGCAAAGTTCTCTTGTTTAATACTTCTATCATATTGAATCCTCCATTTTCATAGTCGTAACAAATAATACTGCGTGATACTTTTTCAGATATCTTTTTACTAGTAAATCTCCTCTTCCATTATGATTCAAAGAATACTATGTTTATTATAGACATACTATGCACAGCGATTCAAATCTGCATCAAGCAAAAACATTTGAAAATGGCAAACCTTTTAAGGACGCGGATCATTCCAGTAATAGAACGATCTTTATATATATTTAAAAAAAAAAAATCATCATCTACTTAACGTAAACAGTTTTTCTTCAAGCTGCAGGGTTGGATTTCAGTGTTGTAATAAAGTACAGTAATTATGATATCTGTTGTAAACATAATACCAAAATTAAGAATTGTCGTATATGTTATATTATCCACGCACCATGCCCACAAATAGGATTTATTTAGTTTTATACCTAATTTACTTTTTAACAAATGTTATATTTTAGGCAGTACCACTGTTAACTCTATCAGCTTCTTTAAAAATAAAATGGTATCATCCGCAAAACTGCCTAAAGATAATGGACTCTTGATAATCTGTGATGTGTAGGCAGTTGACGTTTTTGTCCTATCTAAGGCGGAAATCCTGCAGTTCCACTATTACTGTGAAGGTCAAAGGTGAGATAGGACATTCCTGCTATACAATTTCTTTCCTGGGAAAATCTTCTAAAACTATTCCCACAGCGCTCTGTTGGATCGAGATATGATGACTAGTAAGCACTGAGAGCGCATTGATATGCGCTGTGGGCATAGTTTTAGAACATTTCCCCGGGAAAGAAATTGTANGGAGGAGGAGGAGGATAGGAGGAGGAGGAGGAAGATGGACTATGATGGATGGATGGATGGATGGATGGCTGGATGGATGGATGAGATCAAAGGTTAAGGATTATTGTCATGACGCCAGATTAGGTCACGGGGTCATGGATAGGATATGGCGTCATAGGAAGGCCACAGGACCATGTTGGTGAACTGTCATTTTACATTCTACTTCTGTACATGCATATTGCCGCTCATATTTACAGCAGAATCCTACAAGTTGTAAGTACAGTGGAGTTATTTCGCTTTGTTTATTCAGGTTGACAATTTGATTACATAGTCCCTAGAAACGTGTCATGCCATGTTTACGAAATAAATTAACCCATTCACAAAACATTAACGCTAATATCAAGATTTCCCCTCGTTTCCCCTCTTTACTCACTGACAGTTTGAATAAATTACTACAGTTCCCACTCAAAGCCTCTACCAGTGTTAAACAAAAATGCCATCATTATGAATCTGTAACATGGCTGTCTGAATGAGAATATTATGGTGGGCTTCAGTGGACTCGTGAAATCAGCCACGGCGCAACTGCATCATGTATGAGTATATTATGCAGTTACATTGTTCTGTCTTTGTACTGCCATGCATTATCAATTTTTGATCCCCCATATTATATTACTGTGTAACCTAAGTTCGCTTGAATACATTGAATTGAAATTGAATTTAATGTATAGCATCCAGATGAATACTTCTACCTCAGCGTGGAACCCTCTTCCCTAAGTCAACATTCAGTGCTATGGTTTTCCCGTTTCCCCTCAACGCACACATTCACCATGTTTAAACCTGCAAATAGGCCTACTGGCTTTAGAGCCTTATTGATATTCCATCAACTGAATACTGGTCGGTTTATTTTGGACAAAACTTGTATGGCGTGTGTGATGCTTGACTGATCGCATGGAACACACTGAATATCCTGAATGTAATTTGTTCATAGAAAAAGGGCTCTTGTGCATGGACGGTTTATTTCAGCGAGGGGAGAACGAGAGCTGATGCCACCTGTTCATCTGTAAAATTGATGAGACTGAGGGAAAAAAAAACAACAGGGAACCGTCTCTCTCCAAGCCCATGGTCCACGGACAAGCGAGGCGGAAGAGTTACAATAGAGCTCTAGAGCACATTAAAAACAAAGCCAACAAGCCAAGCCAAGTCTGAAACTGAAGGTCAAGGGATGCAACTGTAAAAAAAAACATACAAGAAATAGCATTTGGAGATGGTAAGCTCCCTTGAAACAATAGTTTTTGTTCTTTTTTTTACCTCTTTTGGCTGATCAGTAAGTGAAGATAGGCGTCGTCACTCATGTAGAGAGGAGAGAGAGAGAGAAAGAGAGAGAGAGAGAGAGGGAGAGCGAGAGAGAGAGAGAGAGGGAAGAGGAAGATAATGGAAAGGGAGGAGATGTCTTCCTGCCCCAACCTGGGTCATTTACTTGCTTGCTTATCAATCCACTGAGAGCTTGCGCATTAACGACAGGATCTCTAACCATCGTAAGAATTGCAGTTGTGCATTGGTGCTGATGCACTCTTAACAGTGTTCAACATGCAGAGTTAATTTCATTCTCACGGTTACACACTTTGAAACAGTCAGTGTGATGAGTTGGAATTGTGATACATGGCGATATTTCTGCACACTGAGTTTGCACCAAAAAATCACGAAACCTTTTCATAGTACTATGAAACCAGAGGCGCAGTTGTCCCATGAGCAATAGAGCGCACACAGCCGTGAATCCATGCAAAGCATTAATGCGTGTCATTAATGCGTGTTCCCTATACCACCACACTTCCATTGTACTGAATAAACAACGTAGATCATAAGGGACAAAAGTGTTGCCTCTAGCAGTAGACGCTGGTTTGTGTTCCTTACTGTTCCTACCTCCTTTTCTCCGCCTCCTTTGCCAGTACTCCCTCCTGCAGTTTCCGGATCAAGTATACACCCATGAAAAAAAAAGTTTATTCAGCTTATTAAAACGACACTAACAAGTTTAACAAGTTTATTAGGAATAAGCCCGGACCATAGACGTGGTACAAACTGCCGGCATAGTCCACATTCCTTCCCCCTCCTGACCCCCGTTCTACAGTTTTTATTTATTCAGTGTAAATCTTTGGCTTTAAGTGAGTTCAATGGCCAGCCTCTATCAGGTTTGTATAGATGATGACACGCGACTTAAAGACGTTGGGCAAAGTACGGCGAAAACAAATATTTAGTGGCTCTATCAAGCAATAAATGTACCGTAACTTTAAAAACCAGTGTGGGAACAAAAGACATCAGTTTTGTTGAAAAGTTGCGATCGAGAACAGAGAATAAAATGCACATTTGTGAAAATTACCCTAAAAAAACAAAGAAAAAATTCAGTTCATTATACAGTTACATAGTAAACTAGATCTGTCAAATTAATTGACTAATTTGAGTACAAGTAAATTATTAAAAAAAAAAATTTAAAAATTTCAGTACATTGTACAATTTCTTACACTTGGGATTACAGGTATTCTAACTCTGTCAAATCAGTTAGCAAATCTGAGTGCAAGTAAAGATTAAAAAAAAACAACAACAAAACAAAGATGCAGTTTATTGTACAATTTATTCCACTTGGGATTACAGGTGATCCTACATATTTTTTCTAACTCTGTCAAATCAGCTTTCTAATCTGAGTGCAAGTAAATGATCAGAGAACAAAATCAGTTTGCTTGTCTTTAACAAGCGTGCGTGTTAGATATGAAAATCAAGAGTTTTCCGAAAGTTTACATTTTGCTGGTTGGTTACACTGTCTCCAGCTTTTTTTTCACTGTATCAGCACTGACTAGTTCATTGTACAGTTTATCACACATGGGATTACAAGTAATCTACATAATAAGCTAGCTCTCTGGCAGATCAGTAGACAAATTAGGGTGCAAGCAAGTGATCAACCCCAATTGACAGAGTAGGTCCTCCTGATTACAGAAGTAGGTGGAAACAGGATGTCAGCAGTTTTTCAATGGAAAGCTGAGTCTTTTTTACATTTAACCTAAAATATGATATGTTTATATATAAAAATGTAAATGCTAACGACTAATACACAGTTGGATGTGATATTTCTTCAGAATTAATCTCCAGCAGGATTCAGACCGGTGCGGATATTCTCTTTGACAGTCCAGCTTCTCTTTTCTGATCAATCATTTCCTTTAATGTTACGCAATCACAGATGGCATCTATGAGTAGACAGAATTACAGGATGTGAATGCGGGGCTGATGTAATGAATTAAACGTCAGATAAAAATAGGAAACTATTCACAGCCGTGAGCGAAACAATGAGGAGTCACAGACGAAAATCTTTCTCACACCGAAGGCTTAGGTACGTTTTTTTTCATTCCTCCACAGTAGCCCGCAGTGAAGCTGGCGGAACTTAGAGGTGATTTAAAATATCCGGAAATAGGATCTCGGCAATAACAGCAGCAATCATTCACCTGTTCTAATTCGTTAGTGGAACTTATCAACGGCCTTGTATCGGAGGAGGATGTGGCAAAAATTAACATTGGTATGTTTGCTAATGCATGAGGCAGAGAGACATAAGTATAGCAAACATCATTCGCCAAGAGGCGCATTCTTTTCTAGCTCTTCCACACCAGTCGCAGCCATTTTGGCCTTCTTAGAGACATATACATCCATTGTTTAGAATCTCCGAGAGGCTGCCCACAGAATGAAAATAAGTTGCCTTCATTCGTACCTCCGTAAGGCTCTCTGAACCTGCTCACAGCATATTTGAAAAATTCTCGAATGTCTTGCCATATCATCCCTACACTCACATGGTATTGCCAATGACACCGTTTTCACGTTCTTTACATCATCGTCAACTTTACTGCCATTTATTGCACCCACATGGCCAACATCTCCATCATCCACTTACTGCTGTTCACTGCATCCATGAGTTACCATCACCTTTATTGCCATTTACGGCAGCCATTATAACCCTCATCACCTTTACTGCCATTTACCATACTCACTAGTAATTCTCATCTCCTCTACTGTCATGTACCGCACTCAACGGTAACCCTCATCACCTTTACTGCCATTTACCTACTTACTGGTAGCCCTCATTTTCTCTGTTGCCATTTACCGTGCCCATTAGTAATTCTCATCACCTCTACCGTCGTTTACTGCACCCATTAGTGACTCTCATCGCTTTTACTGCCGTTTACCGCATTCATTAGTAATCCTCATCACCTTTATCACCATTTACCGCACCCATTGGTATAACCCAAATCAACTTTACTGCATTTACTATACTCACTAGTAATTCTCATCGCCTCTAATGTCGTTTACAGCACTCATTACTAATCCTCATCACCTTTACTACAATTTACCGTACCCATTAGTAACCCCCATCATCTTTACCACTGTTTGCCACAACTGTTAATCCCCGCACCTATTTGTGTGTTCAGTAGTGTTCTTGTCCTTGCAACAAGTGACACCAGTACTCTCAGGTAGCAAGTCGAGTGTACTACCACTATACTACTTTACTGTATTCACTGTGACTGATCACCATCATTACTTTTACTGCAATTTGCAACACATTAAAGTAATCATCAACATCTTATCCGTCATTTGCTGCATCCAACAATCACTATTCATTGTTAGAGCTATCTACAGCATCCATTCATCGTGATTATCACCTTTACTGTCATTTGCTACATCCAATGGTCACCATCTTAATCTTGTCTGCCGTTTATTGGACTCATAGATCATCATCATCTTGACTGCCGTTTACCGCAACCAAAGACACTATCATTGCCTTCATTGCCATTTACCACACTCTTTGGTCTCCATCATAGCATTTTCTGTCACACCCTTTAGTCATCATCATCGCCTTTACTGCGTTTTACCACACCCTTTAGTCAGCACCATCGTCTTTACTGCCTTTTATCACACTCTTCAGTCATCACCATCACTTTTACTGCCATTTATCATACACTTTAGTCATCATTATCGTCTCTACTGCCATTTATCAAACTTTTTAGTCATGAACATCGCATTGACCGCCATTTACCACACCATTTTGTCATCACCATCGCATTTCCAGTCATTTACCACAACCTTTAGTCATCACCAATGCCTTTACTGCCGTTTACCACATCCTTCAGTCATCACCACCGCCTTTACTGCCATTTACCACATCCTTCAGTCATCACCATCGCCTTTACTGCCATTTATCACACATTTCAGTCACCATCATTACCCTTACTGCCATTTACCACATCCTTCAGTCATCACCATCGCCTTTACTGCCATTTATCACACATTTCAGTCACCATCATTACCCTTACTGCCATTTTCTCCACACATGAAGATCGTAAAATAGTCATGTAGCCGCTGCAGCTACAAGAAAAAAAAAATACCAACTCGGAAGCTAGAAAAGATTACCATTCAAGATGGGATTACCAATAAGTCCGTGACTATTTCAAAGAAGATACAGAGCATAGTACTTAATAAATGATGGCGTTGAGCGAAGGTCGCAGTTAAACGGATTGCGATTTTGGAGTGTCGACTTTTATATTTTCGACAATACTTGCAGCTACAGGGAATAAAACTCATCAGCTGTCATATGTTGTTTCTCAACGGAGTCCTGGAATTCACAACCTTTCCTTTTAAAGAGCGCAACGGCAGTCTAATGGTTGGTCCAGGCCAAGAGAGACCGAACTGCGTTGTAGCTACGCAATTCTAAGAAATCGCCTTTATTCCCATTAACTGTCAACAATAGGGACAGATTTCCTATCTCAGAAATTGGCAGTTTGCAAAGTGGGCTATTTCTGTGCTCGCTACACGCAAATACATCCATCAAATGTCACAGATGAAAAAAAAAATAACGAGGTTGTTAGACAAAAAAAACCAACAAAACAGCACCTAAGCTTGAGAGTTAGACTGCCTTTAGTGGCAGTAACTGTGACGATTAGCTGAGTTGCCCCGCTCTGTAGTCTGTACACATAAGAGTTTCTGGTGTAGACGGTTAATGAGAAGCAGGGTACGTGTTTCTTTCTTGCACGGGGAGTGCACTCTCAATTTTTTGACCCCATCATGTGATATCTGAATTGTTTCCCTTGTGTCATCATTTTGATTCATAGGCCTAATGCCTTTGGGAATTCTGCAGCAACAGAGGAATATTTTAGATACCCCATTTTTCAACCCATCCGTATCGAAATTGAATGTTTTCTCCAACAGTTTTTAACATACAGGGCCAAGCTTTCCCCCAAATACCATTATGAATAGATGCGAATTATAACACCAGCAAGCAGTGTGAGATTTCATTTGAAATGCAATAGAGAGATGTAGAGAATCATTCATGCCATTTTCATCAGGCTTCTACCATCACCATCATCATCACGATCAAGACAATGTCTAGCTTAGCGAGGTCCTTACATTGAACTCTTTAGCGTGTGTTTGTAAGTGTGTGTGTGTGTGTGTGTGTGTGTGTGTCTGTGTGCGTGTGTGTGTGTGTGTGTGTGTGTGTGTGTGTGTGAGTATGTGTGTATGTATGTGTTTGTGTGTATGTGTGGGTGTGTGTGTGTGTGTGTGTGGGTGTGAACTCTTTAGCGTGTGATTGTAAGTGTGTGTGTGTGTGTGTGTGTGTGTGTGTGTG
>JAWQUT010000233.1:618757-629930 GCA_033807755.1 Ellobium chinense
GTGTGTGTGTATAGTGCATGTTTGTTAGTGCACGTATGTGTGTGCGTGTTTGAAGGGAAGGTAGGGGTGGAGTGTAACAGGAGAAATGAAATTTTCAGGATCTTCGATTTGCCATGTAATATGTTCGCTTAATATGTGTTTTGGGCACGCATGAGTGTGTGTAGAGTAGTTATTGCGTCAATGTGTCTAAATAAGTGTTTTGTATTGCATTTTGTGTTTGGCTGGAAACGAAAGAAATGTGCTCTATGTGGGTTAAAAGTTGTATCTGATCTCATCTCGTCTTATCTTATCTTATCTTATCTTATCTTATCTTATCTTATCTTATTGTAACTGTTATCTACTTGACAAACAAACGAATTCGGATTAAAGATAACCTCGTTGGCAGACATACTAAACACTACTGATGGAACAGTCTTGTACATCGGTGTGCAAGATGGCACACATAATGTCTTTGTGTGTTGGTACACTGAAACCTATATTTGGCGACCACTGTTTGTTTATTAGATGCAAAGGATGAAAATGTATTAGGCTATAGTTACAGCCGGATTTTGAGATAACGTTTTACTAAAATCACCGCCCACAGCAGAGAAAACTACACAATGTAACACGTTGGTGCGCAATTTGCATGCAAAATAGACTGAATTAGAAAAGGGCAATGCGGCACCACAGTGATGCATTATATTCTAACCAGGATGAGAAGTGGATTTCTTGAAAGGCAGCGTTTATGACGACAAGACAACACCGATTATGGACAGTGCAAGAGAAAAAGAAAACAAACGAGTTTTTTAAAACTAGGATAATTTTATTGATCATTTTGTTGTTCTGCTGAGATGCTGGTAAGTGGAGAAATTAGAAGAAAGACAACAACCAACCGTACGCGAGAGTCTAGAGAGTTAGTAGATCACAATGATAAAACAGAGCAACATAGCAGTACAGGCTCACTATTTCTTTGCTTTGGCTCATACTTCTTTCTACGGGGTGTTGACAAAAATCGAGAAAGGGAGGGAGGTGGGGCCGGTTTTATCCGAAACGTTCTCAGCTGCTGTTTGTTTCGGTAATATTACTGTTGTTTTGTTTTTGGCTTATGATTCAAGAATGCTTATGTTGCTGAAACAAAAAAAAAAGAACAAAAACCTACTGTAACTTCTTTTCAAGATTCGCCACCGTCACACTCAGGGTTGGCAGCTGGCTATCAAACTCGGTTGGACCCTTGGTTTTACTCTTGAGAAATAGCATCGAAATGTAGAAGAGATGAGGAAATGGGCCCTCATATAATGACCTACACTGGTGACGCCCCCAGACCTCCCTTCCTCGTCAGGCCTGATCCCTGGACTTGAAACGAAGCCTCTGTTGCCCCAGCATGCTTTCTATCTTATCGGACTAGACTGTCATTAATCTCTACTATACCTCTAATGGTACTGAATTTTTATGTTGTTTTTTTTCTGTGTGTTGTCTCCAAAGTTCAAAGACAATTTCCACAGCTAGACGATAGTTAGAAGTAACTGTTCCACTGGGACAATGTTGCTGTTATTACTAGTGTTACGACATTGTTCGTCTTAATGTGTCCCTATATTTTACCTCTAGTTTGGAGTCTAGGAGGCTTCAAGATGGTGACCCAAGCTAAGAGAGCGTAAGCGAGTTATGACTAGAACTTTGAATACCTGGATGAATACAGAGCATGATGAAATGGTCTTATTGCTACGCAATGCAGAAAACTGCTAATTTACTAGAAAACAAACTGGAATGAGCTAATCACTGGAAATTCACTAAAACATATTGCCTTCCAAATTTATTTTTTTTTTTTACTTTTCATTATTTACTCCTGATATTCAAATGTCAGAGATGGTTTACTGCACAAAAACTTTCAGAAATGTCCTTTGCTTTTTACCCCATTTTTTCCCCATTCATTATTCAACCCCGGTATTTCATTCATCTTAAGATATAATATCTAATAATCACCATTAGTAATTGTTAGTGGACTTGTTTTCAAGTGGACTTACCAATAAAGATAACTTAATACCCACCAACACGTTCCAACACAACCACTTTATATATAGTTGATAGAATTTAGATCTATCTAGCTAAAGAAGGGAAGGGTCTTACATAAACTTTGCTATCACAATTCACCAGATAAAAGTGGTACACGAATTTCAATAATACATAGAACCAAAAAAGTGGAAAAAATTCCTGATATGATTAGGCATGTGAAGTTAGTGTCATTTCCCTGAAGTTTTGAGATTTATTTTATTCTGAAATCAATACAGTTTGGTAACAAAGGCCGTCACGATATCAACTGATTAAAATACAACCCCCAACAACGTGAGACATATTAAAAGCTGTTGAAAATGGATCAGGAAGTAATAGATATCGAGCAATTGCTTTCATTCGGGTACACTTTGAATGTTGTTCCCATATATGCCGAACAAACATAAACAAAACAGCAAATGTACATCGACAAACATATAAATATATCTCAACAAATCACAATACAATTTGTAGGTAGTAATCTTCGGTACATTCTCACATAACATTTCTCAAGTAGTGCCAGCACAATACTCTAAACATAAAATTTCTCAAATCGCATGAGTCATGAAGTGAGACTAGGTATCCAATTTGTTCTCCAATGCTGTCGAAAGAAGGACGCCGATCCCATCCCAATTCCCAACATCGTGGATTCAAGCGTCACTAGCTAAACATTTTCTTTTAAGCCGAAAGCGATTCCGAATTCGATGAGTATATTCAGAGAATGATGGAAAGAGGAGGGAGGTAGGGAGACTTATTGGAAAGAAAGTATCTTCATGGAAAAGGTCAGAAAAGCCTACAGTCGCTAACAAGAGCCATTGGTGTGGCACATCCAAGGAAATAAACTAGCATAATCGCCACTCTGCATTAATTGTGGAATAATTCCTTAAACCTCTGTACATATTTACGACCATGTCCAGGGTGCGCACAGTTCAGAAGTGCAACATGGCCAGAGGGAGTGGAACTAACCCCAAACCTCTAGGGTTTTTAACAGAAGCTTCAGAGGATGGCGGACCTCTTGGAGGCAACACCTTTGACGCTGGGCTTGGAGCATTAGAGACTCAATGCAGAAGAAGAAGACAAAGAAGAAGGGGGCGTAGGGGGGGGGCAGAAGGAGAAGAAGAGGAAGAAGAAAGAGGAAGAAGACGAAGAGGAATGAGAGGAGAAAGAAGAGAAAGAAGAAAAAGAGGAAGACCAGGAAGGAAATGAAAAAGAATGGCTGCTGGAGAGGGAGGCAAAGCGACTGTGAAGATGTCCCTTTTGAAAATTAGACAGCAAATGCACGTACGGTTAGTCAGACACATCTATGTCTTCTGCCTGATTTAGGAACATCAGAACATTAACACTGGGCTACTGCAAAACTTGAGAAAAGTTATGACATGTTATGGCGTAAGTAAGTTGGCTGCTTATTTTAGACATTTTTACATCCGAAAAAAAAATTACACACATTTTTGTTTAGAAACAAAATTCAAATGGATTGAATGCTCCCTGTCTGAGCTGCATGTTAAATAAGGTGTGCCATCGAAAATTCTTTTCCTTTGGGGCATCTGGTTCACAATAATTACCTATGAATTTTTTTTTTCAAGTTTGTTCCATTATTTGGTTTGGACAAATCGCAATATCGCAGATATATATACACTTTCTCTTATACACAATAAGATGTGGAATATTTTGAAACAACCACAACCACAAAATACAGTTCATGATGACATGAATCTAATGGTTTATGAAATTCTAGTAATGTGTATGATCAGACATGGAATAAAAGTGACTCACAGATACACTCAGCACAAAAAACAACCAAAATGCAAATGGCCTGATGGAATGGAGTATAAAACAAAAAACACACTGATTAGTAAATGGACCCTGCATCACTAGACTACACAAAACAATAGTATACCTTGCAGTGTTTGTTGGGTTTTTTTTCCTTCAGCAAAAAATCATATCTGCTTATTTGTGGATATGGCTAAAACAAAGGAGAAATAGATCTGCTTTACAAAGAGTTGGTTTTTCTGTTTTCCCATAGATGTCTTGAATGATATCATAGGCTTTGCAGTTTCGTCAGGCCGTGTGTGCAGAGGTCAGCCGGCAGCCGTGACCTTCTGACCTCCTGACCTCCTGAACATATTGCCTAGATCTTGAAGCCACTGTCCAGAAGTTTCTGTAGTACGTACTGAACCTGTGGGGGTGAAAAGACAAGAAATGGTTGAACCCTTGGTCCGCAATGTTAGCTTAGACAACACTGATTGGCTACAAGACATAATCATAATATAATACAGTGGAACTCACTTAATACGGACACGCTTAGTACGTAAACACGGAATCTGAGTACAATATATTATGTCTCGAGTTTTTTTTTCAAAGTATAAGTGTATGGTTAATACGTATTTCTGTTAATAAGTGGACTTTTAGAGCTCCCAAGGTGTACGCGTTATCCTCTTATCCGTGCTCTGTTGTAGACTGTAATCAAGAGGTCATAGTATTATGACTGCATATCATTATGACTCTTGACTTATGACCTACCTATGGCTGTTAATTTATGACCTACCTAAGACTGTTGACTTATGACCTACCTATGACTGTTAACCTATGCCCTACCTACGACTTCACCTATGACCTCCCTATGACTATTGATCTATGACCTACCTCGTGCCACGATCTGTCCGGCATGCCCATATCCAGCAAAGGTCTCTCGTCTCCCTCGATGGCACCCTCGAAGGCCCGCCGCAACAGTTCCACGTTCTCGTCCGTCATGCCGACCTGTGTCCTCAAATCGTTCATATCACTAGCCACTGAGGAAACACACACAAAAAGAAGATGATAATAATATTAATAATATATAAGGTTTATAAGTCTCGTATCCAGGCTTTTACCTGCTTACTCGACTTCACACTATAATTACGCCAGCAGACCTGATCACCCTAGAACTCTCTCAACTTCTAAGGGAGCATATAGTGCCCCTGCCTTGTAAAGGCGCTGATCACTAGCGTTCTGACAATATCTTCCACTGCTTACAGCCAAGTACCTATTTCACAGACGGGTAGACTGAGGAAAATGTGGATGGTATGCTTTCCCAAGGCATTGACAACATGACCATGGTCGGGAGTCGACTTTAAGATTGTGAGTCCTGACCATGCTGTTTCACAGCATTATGTTTTTTAAAATTGTGTATCTATGCATTCGTGTGTTTCATTTTTTTTAAAACCCAAAGCATTACAAATAGTCAAGCTCATTCCGCATTTGCCAAAGTCAATTTTTGAGGTTTTGAGAAATTTATCACTCTCGACCTATTGTACAGGATAAATAAAGGTTGACTTTATCTTTATCTGACTTCATCCAATATCCTTATGATTCTCATTTCTAAGCCTGCGCCTCCCTTAATCTATTTTTCAGTTTGACCATAGATTTTACTCTTGTATTGATGGTGTCACTTCTGTGTTGCAGGCTTTACCCCCTTTTTGTTAAAAATAAAAAAAGATTTTAAAAAAAACAAAGATAAAAAAAACAAACAAAGAAAGATAAAAAAAAATACAAAGATAAAAAAAATCGGAGCTTCTAGATGATGAAGCATATCTGTGAAGACCGCAGATTCAGTCGCCGAATAGTAAATACAACCAAAGTGGAGATCCGGAAATGACGAATGTAGGCAAAAATGACTATATCCTGAATGCATTTCCGCGGAATGCCTCTTTTTTTTCTTGTCCTCATCGTATCAGCTACATATATCGAATTTAAGTGCTGGGCTAGTCTTAACCACAGCTCCATTAATATTGATAATCAATAGCGAACAATAGGCCTACTGTTGCTTCTTCCGGTATTCGATTAAGGAGCATCTATTCGAAGTACAATTAAGTTTATTCGAATCCATCCTATCTTACGAAGACTTTTGTAGAGACCCACCCACTTAGTTCAGCCGCTCGCCATATTGTTTAAGTCTCTAGTGTTCCCCACTCCTTTCCTGATATTACATGTACATCAGTCACTTTGTTCCGGACGTTGGTGTACTATCGTCGTTGCTCGGTATCATGTAATTCTAGTGACCCTTTGTGATCGCTACCGTTACTGGGTATGTGTGTGGGGGAGGGGGAAGAGGAGCGAGTAGGGAGGTGGGGATGGGGGGGGNGGGGGGGGGTGAGCGGAATGTGGTAAATGGGGGCGGTAGTGGTAAAGCTGGTAAGTAGCGATGGTGATGGTTTGAGTGATACTAATAACGGTGGTGGTGATGATGATGATAGTGATGGTAACGGTGGAGGTGGTGTGGTCAGTGGTAGCTCCGGTCCTGGCTCCATGTGAGTGACACGTCACATGACTAAAATCCCTAACCCCCAGCGCGCTAAGAGTCTCGGCGTATCACATGAGTCGGTTGGTCGCTGGTTTTGTGTCCGGGAGTGGGCATAATTCATGTAACAATCGATATCAATTGGTCACTAGGGACTTGGCCAGCGCCGATTATTGATGAGCTGGCTAGAGAGATTTATACTGGCCTGGGCGTTTTAGATATGTATAGAATGTGTTGGTGGTGGTGGTGGTGATAGTGGTGATTGTGGTTGTTGTGATCATGATGGCGATGGTAGGATGACTGTTTGAAAGTGGTGATGGTGGTAGTGATGCTGATTACAGTAGTGCTGATGATGATGATGGTGATAGTGGTGATAGTGATTGTAGTTGTGGTGATAGTGGTGGTATGATGCTGCTGGTGGTGTTAGAGGTAATGGTGGTAATGGTAGTGATGATGATAGTAGTGATAGCGGTTGTGATCATGATGGTGATGATGGTAGTGATGTTGGTGGCGATAGGCAGGCAGATAGTAGCGATACTAGTGATAGAAATTGTAATAAATGATGCTGGTGATAGTAATATTGATAGTGGTGGTGGTCGTGATGGTGGTGGTAATGATGTTAATAGTGATCGTGATGCTGCTGTTAATGGTGATATTGGTGATGGAGAGGGTGAAACTGATAAGAATGGCGGTGATGATAGTGATGGTAAACGGTGAAGATGGTGATCGCGGTGGTGGTGATGGCGGCGATAGTGGTAGTGGTGATAGTGGTAGTGGTGGCGATAATGTGGTAATAGTGTGTTGACAGTGGTGATAATGGTATTGGTGGAAGTGGTGGCGATAATCGTAGTAGTGATCGTGGTGGTGATTATAGTGATGGTAATGGTGGTTGTAGTAGCAGTGGCTATAATGGCAATAATGAGAGGACTGATGTTCATCGTGGTGGTGCTAGTATAATGACCCTTAATGATTTCTCGATCACGAAAGCAGCCTCCCATCTGGAAAGGCTGGATACCCTTTTGAATGGGAGGTACTGCAGGAGCGGATGCATCAGAGAATGCAGAGCATGTATTTCTGCGTTGCTTCATGTAGGGCCAACAGAGAGAAATTCACCGGCTTGGGGACACAGCACTGCAGTGGACGTTGCCTAGGACGGCAGAGGATCTGAGACGCTCAGCATCATTCACACAGGCTGCTAGGCCTACTGATTTAATATACGTCTGATACGAAGAACCCATAAAAAGAGGACGTGGTGGTACTAACAGAAGAAAAAGAAGAGGATGAAGAAGCAGTAGCAGAAGAAGATGAAGAAGAAGAGGAAGGAAGAGGACGGGAATGAGGGGGAGAAGGAAGCAGAGGAACAGGAGAAGGAAGGAGATGGAGGACACTTCGACGTATTCATCTGGTGGATTCCAGATCAAAGCAGGAGTAACCTTCAGATGTCCAGCACTTTTAGGAAAGAATGCAGATCTAACACCACAGGAACTCGAAGGGGAAAAGAAAGAAACGCTGGCTTGTAAACAGATCTGGTAACGGATGCAGCAAAAGCGGATAACACAATAACCGATAGAGGCTGTAATAATTTATTCATTGAGACAGCGCGGCCTGTAAAATTTTTGCTGTGAATAGTGGCTGGGCGGCGAGATCAATGCGATTCTAGACAGACTTTGGTGTGCTTTGTTAGAACTAATGGCATATGACAGGGGGTAGCAGAATGATGCATATCATGGTATCTAGGCAATGGCCGTTTTAATGGTCATTTATAGCAATATAGGATATCATTACGGGAGTTAGATGATCTTTCATTGATGTTTTGTTATAAATGTAAGAGTAAGGAAAAATACGAAATTATATTGCTTTAAAAGGAGATTATTTTCTGTTATTACATTACTCCGACTACAGCCACCAGTAAGTGCTTGCGTCATCATTGTTATTTAGAGGGTTTTCACACATTTTCCGTTTTCATTGGCTATTCGACTGGAGCAAAATTACTAATACATCATTTAGCACTTTCGCGTGCAATCTTCCACGTCGAATCCACAGAGAGCTGCCCAAGAACTGCCCCATAGCATTTTAATATTTAGCAGTCGAAATAGGAAAGAAAATTCGAGCCGCATGAACTCTTTATGACCAGTAATTAATAATAATTATTTTATATGACGCCAAGATCTTATTGGAAACTTTCTATACCGTATTCTTTTTTTACACTAAAGGAGCTTGCGCATTAGCAATGGGATCTCTTACCATGGTGAGAATAACGTTAGAGCACTGGTGCTGAACAAACCCTTAGTAGCTTTCAACATGCAAACTTCATGTAAGTCTTAGGGATGGTGAGAGATCCTCTCTTAATGTGCAAATTCTTAATTATTATTTACAGTGTTCCTATTGTTGTGGTCGTTTTGTACAGTATATTTTGGCCCCACCTACTGATGCCATTATTGGTGCTGCTGCTGCAATTTTTGCTGTTGCTGTCCTTGCTGTTACAGATTCAGTGTTTTCTTTTGGGGGTGGGGAATGGGGATTCTTGTTATGTTGAGCTTTTCCAGAAGCCATTCCATGAATTCAGTGTTAAGAATTAACTGACACTGGAAGCGAATTTTCTCTTACGCTTTCTGTATCGTTATGAATTTCTCATGCTTTTGTGGACTCAATGGCATGCCTTCGTGCCGCGGGTACGCGTCTAGTAGGCACTGAATGCTATTCAGTGGTGAGTGAATGAAGGTATGAATGAAAGAAAAGAGAAGAGAAGTAAAAGAAAAAGAGAAGAAGAGAAGAGAAGAGAAGAGAAGAGAAGAGAAGAGAGGAGAAAAGTGACTGAGAAAAAGAGAGAGAGACAGAGAGAGAGAGAGAGAGAGAAAGAGAGAGAGAGAGAGAAAGAAAAGAGTGTAAGAAAGTGTGTGCAAGTGAAGGCAGAGTAATTTGAATCAGTGAACGAATGGAACAGTTGTTAAGAACATTACTGCTACTTTTGCTCACAGACAACTGAATGTTGTCTTAAGTCAATAAACGTATTGTTAGTGTAATTGTTATTGCTGCACCAGATCCCAGCAAGATTCCGCGCCAGTTCCCGGTCTCGTAGTCTAGCCATTATGTCGGTCTCAGTTCAGACATCGCCTTTGCTCTCGAGTGGAAAATGAGTTTTCATTTCCAAATGGAAATCATGTCAGAAAATGAGTGATGCGTACATGCCGATATGACAACTGCCCCGTGGCGTAATGACAGATCTAATTTTTATCTCCTTAAACTTCTCGACACCGAGAAGAGCGTGGATGCATTTCAAGATTAGTTTGAAGAAAAAAAACAAAAACAAAAAACAACTAGGCAAATAAAGTCGTCGTGCTCTGTAAAGTTACGCTATCTTCAAAGAGGTAGAAATGCTGACGACTAGCGAGCAGAGGCGGATTATGCAGATTACATGTCTTGCAAAGCTGTCCTCTCCTGGTAGAACAACGAGGACGGTTGTGCCCATTGCCAACTGACCATGAGACGAAACAAATGGGGGTCTCCACAGATCTGCAACTGACCACCGTTAAGTCGATATATTATAAAAATAACGTATGGATCATGCACGGCCATAGAAAACGTTGATGAAGAGGAAGAAGAAGAGAAAGAAGAAGAAGAGAAAGAAGAAGAAAAAGATGAAGAAGAAGAAGAGGAGGAAGAAGAAGAAGAAAAAGAAGGATATGACGAATATAACCCAGAGCCCCACCCGAAGGACTAACATTTTTAAATGGATAGAGAGAGGACATTGACCTCCTGTGCAGTGCCGTATCCGTCATGGGCTTGGTAACAGAACGTGTCTAATGCGCATCTCATGTTACCTGCAAATGACGGTCTCAAGCCAATCAAAGCTCCGAAGAAAAGCGTTATTTCCATCCTCCTACCCTTCTTTTCCATAAAAAATTACTGTAACCAAACAGTGCTGCTGAAGAGATAGTATATAATTTCCCCCAAAGCGGTCGTCCTATCTGGAGAGGAAAGGAGAGAGAGAGAATAAGAAAGAGCAAGTGGGTGTGTGTGTGTGTGAGAGAGAGAAAGAGAGAGAAAGCGACTGACACAGAGAGAGAAAGAGAGAGAGAGAGAGAGAGAGAGAGAAATAGGACACATAGTTCTCCTACCCAGGCCTACCCGGACCCTCAATCCGCCCATGAAGAGGATGTGCAACAAATTACTCAAGGATATTGATTCGACATAGCAAAGCAAAAGTCCTTGACAGCCTCAATCTACAGTAACACATAAGCAGAGGAATCATAATCCATAATTACATACACGCTAACGACTGAGAGAGCGTGGAATACTGACACAAGAGAGGAACAGAGACGCAGAAACAAGGAGCAAAGAGTCTGAAATCAAGAGCTGTGGATGGGCACAATATCAATCTACACATTGACATGGCCGATTTCAGTAGACGGCAGTGCGCCAGAAACTCTACTTTGCCAAGCGCAAAAAGAAGCACTGCATCAAGAAGGTTTCAGTGTAGGCTTAAAATCCACTCTTGGCCTGTCATTTTGCATGTACTTTTTGTCATGGAAGCATTCTGCTCTCCGGGAATGTTCTAAAACTAGCCTGTGTACCCGTCCACCTACACTGCGTCCGGCCAGCCAGTGAAAGAACTTAGTACTTGGAATCGACTAGCGATAGGCTGGCGAAAGCTACAGACAGCTATGAAGTTCAGGTGTCGAAAGAGCTCATTAACAATTTTTGGCACTCTCTTTGATTGTTTCACTTGTAAACAGTAGTGCAGTCATTCACCAGATACCTGCAAAGGCACAACTACAAATAACAACACTTTTTGTTGGTGTGAATTTTTGACTAAACTATGTGGTCTCTTTGCGCCGTTTTCAGTGTCACAAATTTGAGCTTGTTATATAT
>JAWQUT010000233.1:629999-670273 GCA_033807755.1 Ellobium chinense
ATATATATATACATACATACATACATACATACATACATACATACATACATACATACATACATACATACATACATACATACATACATACATTGACATATACACATACATAATAATATATAATAATATACTTTGTCGAAACAAAACAGTGGACAAGCAGCACAGTCTATATGATTAATTCTTAAGAGGCTTTTTATAGATAATTATCACCTGTCACCTGCGCCAGCAGAAGCAACAACAGCAACGAACAACAGCACAGCACCACTACTTCCAATAAGAATAGCGTATTAAATTTATATCGCATCTCAAAATTACACCGTTCTCATAGGGTTTTTTTTTATTGTTGTTTTATTGCCTTCTCAACTCCATCGGCTCAAGCCTCTCTAAATGGACCCCCTATCAAGATTTTCTATATTTCCATGATCCTAGATAAAAACACAGTTTTCATTTCCGTTACAGAGACGTTATTGTCAGTTATTGCTACAGAAAGGAACAAAACTCAGGCATCTAATATTATTTCATCTAAGAGGAAGTGAGAATTTCTTTCTTTCTTTCTTTCTTTCTTTCTTTCTTTCTTTCTTTCTTTCTTTCATTTCCATATTTCGGTGCCAAATCTTCCACTAGTTTTCCATCTTCTTCTTCTGCTTCCCCTCCTTCTCCTCAACGTCTTCTCTTCTTCTCCCTTGCGCCTAAAAAAAAATAATGCGTCATGCAACTGTTCGTTGGAGCAATTCCTTGGTGATATGAACGGACAGGGACAAGGTAGTGTTAGTGAGGGGAGGAGAAGGGAGTGGAAGGGGGGAAGGTGGTGTTAAAAGGAAGAGAAAATAATGGTAGAGGATTTCTAACAACTATTTATTATCCTTGTGTCACCCTCTTTAACACTGGTCGCATAATGAAACACAGCAACCGCAATAAACACGACACAACAACCCTAAAATTACACACTTTAAACGTGTCGCCAACACGGACAAAAAATATGATACTTCAGAACTTGCGCATTGACGATGGGATCTCTTACCATCATTAGCGTACCGGTGCCGAAAATACCCTTACAAGCGTTCAACATGATAACTTAATGCAATTCTTACGATGATAAGAGACCTCATCGTTAATACGCAAACTCTCAAATAATATCCCGAACACTAGAATCGAATGGCAAAGAGTAACACAGGGACTGGAAGTTGCAAAGAACAACTTCAACAAAAATGAGTGATTGTCAGTATCGTTAGAACCACATGGAAAAAAACAACAATAACAACAACAACAACCAATCTGACCTTTATAGAGATTCTGCAGAATGGGGCAGGGATTTGTGAATATTTTCGCACACACGGTTTTTCCTGATTTTATAACATGAAACCAGGAATAAACCCGAATATTTTAATACCCATTCACCGTTGTAGTGTGTGTGTGTGTGTGTGTGTGTGTGTGTGTGTGTGTGTGTGTGCAGAACAGACGTGGTGAGAGTAAAGATTCGCCTTTTCACTCATATTTCCACAAATAGCAGAGCCTTTGCTATAAATGTCATTTTCAGTATTGTGTCTATATATACCTGTGCACTGTTCAATGTTTATATGTATTATGAATGAGATGTATAACATTTTTATGGCATTGTAAAAGATGTCCCACCAGGGTATATAAAATTCCTGTTATTAACTTGTATTAGCTTGAATTATCGAAATATAAATGAAAAACCCATATCTTAAACCGTATTTTCTGTAAGGTCGATAGATGCCTAAAATCATTACAGAAATCTGTATCATTATAGAAGTTTTTGGAAGTGGTTGTATAGAAAACAGTTTACTGGCGCAGAGAGGCAAATTAAAGAAGGCTTTCAGTATTCAAATGGACCTGAGTGCTTTGCCCTTTCTCAAGTAATTGGACCTTTCCACCATAGAGAATGGCTGCTGCAGCCCACATTCTCTTCTTTTATTATGTTGTAAAGAACATCATGATGTAACGTTAGTTACCAAGATCATTATAAAAAGCACTTTAACGAAAAAATCGAAGGCAAAAGATTTTAATACCCAAAGGAGTAACTTGACAGGAGGATCGAGAGTGGAAGATTATTCTCCCTTCCCCCCAAAATTTGATAAAATTGTATTAAAGAGTGACTTGGGGGAAGGGGGTGTAGAAAGTCTTTTTAAACCTAGAAATCAGTCTGAGAAGTTTTTATTTGTTGCTGTCATTTTCATTACGGTTTTGATTCCGCTGTTGACAATTTTATAATATTCATTGGTTTGGTTCAGAACAGATTGATGAATACCACAAGTCTCCTTCCATATAGTAAAACATGATTTGTTGCAGTAACGGAGAGAGTTCTTGATCAGGGCCGTAGCAGCCTATTTGCAGCTCCCATTGTGCAGGTTGAAAAGGGAGGTGGAGGCTCACTGAATCAGAAGATCATGGTGCAAGAGCCGGAAGTATTGCTATAGCCGATACACCTGTTATGTCCCAACAATGTCGATAACAGTAAACTAAAATAGGCTCTTCCGAACTGTTGGAGGGAGGGAGCACGGGTAAAGGTGGGAAGGGGGCTCGACAAAGCCAATATCTGTGTCCAAATAATGTCGATAACAGTAAACTAAAATGGGCTCTTTCAAACTGTTGGAGGGAGGGGGCACGGGTAAAGGTGGAAGGGGGCTCGATAAAGCCGACACACCTGGTGTGTCCAAATAATGTCGATAACAGTAAACTAAAATGGGCTCTTCCGAACTGTTGGAGGGAGGAGTCACGGGGAAAGGAAAGGGCGGGGGGAGGAAAGGAGGCTCGACAAGGACGTGACGGCCTTGTCTTTTTTATTAAGTTTTAACAATCGCTGATGATTACATTGGACACAGTAGTGGAAGGCGCGTATCAATGGAACGAGAAAAACGCATCCAGGCGTCTTCTGGATGTTCATTTTGGGTCTGTTTGTTCGAGATGAAAGTAGGGAGATCTGTACAAGAGTCTGAATGAGACTCCTCAGAGAAAGGGATAGCACCGAAACCAGACATCAACAAACAAGCAAACTGGAAAAGAGAGCGAAAGATGGATCCTGAGAGACACGCAGACGAAATTGAAAAAAAACAACAAAAACATGAAGGACAGAAGAAACGTAGAGAGAAACATAGAATAATTGTAGAAAAAGTGGATGTCTGGAAAGGTCAAGCGCTTGAGGAGCTATACCAAAATTCCAGGCAGCGGCTAAACAATATCTCTTGTCCATTTTTTCCTCACAGAAACTTATAAAGAGGAAGCTGTTGTAATAAATATTTGTGTATAGAAAGTGGTGGGTCTATAATTTGTCTTCTTCATTTATCAGTTCCTGTTACATTTTAAGGAAGTCTACCCCAGGAATGGCTAGCATATGTTACCAGACAGCAGGGTCGGGCAGAATTGAGATCCTATGAAAGCAGTTCGTAGGCTCAACTTGATCTGAGCCGAATGGCTATTTTGGATGAGCTGATTTGGATTTGAACTGTGACCATTTTGAGTGTTTGATCTGAACTTTAAATTTCTACCTAAATTTCATTTCAGTTCACATCTACCTCCAAACTCAGAACCGAAAGCTAATTACAAAAACCAAGGGGACCTGATCTGATCTGAAAACTACTCAGTTTTCATAGAACTGAATTAAACTTGATCTTAAGGGTTTTTTTTTTTTTTTTGCCCTTTAGTAAACTGAACTTGATCTGAATTGGTATTCTGGTGAACTTGCTTAATCTTACCTGATAGTAGAGGTGGTGGGCGACACAACTGAAGACCAGGTTTAAGACCTGGACAAGGGTCAAGGTAGGAAACAGAAGCATGGTCCCTAATCCATTATAACTTATTGGTTCTGCTGCCTTCACATACAAGGGTCAGTAACATATACAGACTTTCCATGGACCATGTCAGACTGTTTATCTCGTAAGCCAAACTTTTTTCCTAAACCTAATCTTACACTGTCTCAAAGCCTAGCCCTAACCTTGGATAACCTAAAAGCTGATCCTAAATCTTAAGACACACCTTGGAAGAGCCCTAGGACTTTGCCAGTGGATCTAACCACACAGCGTAAAATAACTCTTTCTCTCTTTTTCTCTCTCTCTCTCTCTCTGTCTCTCTCTGTCTCTCTCTGTCTCTCTGTGTCTCTCTCTCTCTGTCTCTCTCTCTCTCTCTCTCTCTCTCTCTCTCTCTCTGATCTCATGAAAGTACGTCAGAGCAACTCACCTGATAAGGAGTGGGCCACGAGTTCTGGGTCAGCACCATTAAAAAGTTTGGGAACCATCCATTTCCTCTCGTTCTTCACGAAATAATATAAATCATCAAATGAAGGTCTGGAAGCTGTGAAAGGAATAAACGAAAATGTCCTAGAGTTAGTTGGTTACATGTTAGCCCACCTGTAAGCAGTAAATAGATCACTAGTGATCGATAATCATGATAGGGACAGTGATGACGAAAATGATGAGAAAGACGATGACGGTGAGGATGTGACGATGTTTTTGATAATGAAGATGGCAATAATAACGATGGCACCTTAATCAGTGACATTAGCCAAAAAAAAAAAAAAAGAAAGAAAAGTTTTAAAGAACCCGAAAAGCAACATGTAGTTTATATATGTTTCATTCCTATTGATGCATATCTATAACATCGTATTTCATAAAAATACAAGATTCTCATATAATATTTACGGTCTTAATTCTTTTGAGCTCACTGTGAACCCCAAAATATCTTTAGAGACACCTTACAATTCCGAAGAAAATACTACTACTACTTATATTTGACCTGAATTATGAAGTATAGCCCTCTATCGACCCATCTATTCATTTGTATGAGGCGCACAAATCAATGAAAAATTTAATGGAAACTACTGTTTACAGTTCCTGCGACTGTGACGCCAAAGTCACGCTTTGAAACCGTTCACACAGAACACGTCCCTCATCGCTTCTGATTGGCCTTCATCAATAAGTTATCGCATAGCATGACATCGGTTTCATATTGTCGTAATCATCATCTGTTTTGTTTCGGTCTTAATGCCTGTGTTCTGAAGCTACCGGTTAACTCCTGATACACAGATATAAGGTCGACTCCACGTAAACCCAATCTTAGTAATATAACTTTCGCTTTTTGATAACGTACTTAACAAAATGCAGTCTCTTATAAAATAAAGATGCCACTGGATAATCGCAACTCATTTTTAAACGCAACGGTTGCCATCCTTCTGAAGAGTTCCAATTAAATGGAGTAGACGAACTTACGAATATTCTTATGTGGGTTCTTGTTTTTTCACTGTGACGAGGCTTTTATCATTTACTTGCATTTCTTTTCAAACACTTGCCTGTATAGAGTAAAGTCATTTAGATAGGTTCTCTTTAACCTGTTTAAGCAAATGCTCCACGATGCTTTATCAACCAAGTTGTGGAATTCTTTTATTATGTAAATACATTATCCCGATTTTTAAAAAAAAATGCATCATCACAAGTACAGTTTCCTAGACAACACAGCTTACTCCTGCATGTCAGGGAGAATAAATAGAAGATATACCGAAAAATGTTTTACATAAAAGTGATAAATATTGATATGCCTAGATACGTACATGCTGTTTGTATTACGAGGCTCAACGATACCACACTATATGTTGTTAACCACGGCATGATCAATTTCGAAACTCACGCTTCTCCAGAAATGGAGTCAGGAAAATGGAAAATATTGTACTTCATTTCGGAATACTCTAAAGAGGCAACTTGAGAATGAGGTCGCGCAGACTTAAGACTGCTTGTATTATTACTAGGTAATAATTGTTGGCCGGTTATACGGAGCGAAAACTAACCAGGGTAAATATGTGCACGAAAAAGGTCATTCTAGCCAAGAGATGTAATTTTTATTGTATTATCGAGAAACAGTAAATGTGGCCAGATACCCTGAGCCGGTGGTAACTGAAACGGGGAACAGAAATTGAGAGGCTTCATAACCGTACACAAGACCATATCAAGTAGCCCGAATGCGCAGATCGGTAATGACATGGCCGACTTCCATGAAGTGTTTAATGTCGTAAGTGAGGAGATTTTTATTATCTTTAAATCACACTTTTATTCTCTAAAGGAAGCCTACATGTCCCAATTCGTTTCTTAGATTTCTCCGTACTTCATGATACAATAAAATACGCGAACATTGATTCATGACATCATCATTTGTTTGCAGGGCCTAGACTATATGAAGCTGGAGTGATGCACTTCCGCTAAAGACAGGCGGAAATTGCAGAACATTTCCTGTGCCTTTGTTGACGGCTGTTTCTCCTTTCAGCTTCTTCGCGCAAGTTTATGGAGAAATAAAAGCATCGTTAAGCACCTGCATGAATACATGAGCAGGCATGCACAACGTCAAGGCTTTCACAGAACTGCTAAAAATAAGGGTTCTGTGGGCCTAACCATCTTCCCTTACATACACAAACACACAACACACTCAACACCAGGATTGCGGAGGCTGCAAAGAGCACATCATATAAAGGACGTAAGAATTGATGATATTGTCGAAATAACCGTTGGATAGATGCTTTTGTTTGTAGCAGAAACAAATTAACAGTCTGCATCTTTAGTTAGTAATTATGGTATACAATTCATTTAAACCTGCAGGGACATGCTCTGTCATCTTAACGATTATGATCGAATTCAAACCAAGCCCCACTCGTATTTCCTTTTTGAAAAAAATCGTTCAAGTGATAGAGACTGTTTTCAGCATGTCTCACAACGGAACAAAGAGCATATGTATTCATAAAGAAATAATGAATGGGATTCTAATCTTGATGGGATACAATATTATAATATAAAATTTTCTTTCAAAAGATCAATACACCGAACGTGCGAAACAGATTTATCAACAGGGCTATCCGGGGCTTCAAAACGAAAGGTTCACTGGCAATGAAATTTGCATCTCATTTTCTGAACATAAACACGGAAACAGGAACCAGAATGATGGTTGGTGTTTGTAAATGAGTGCCCATTTGATTCATAATCAGAAGCTCACACATTCCCAGGAATTACAAAAACGTTATTCCATGGCGGAGCGTTGAGTGATTGCTCATCAATTTCTTGAGCATCAAAGGGAAAAAATACGACCCATTTGCTCTCTGTTTAAAGACAGGCGCAATTCCAACAAACGGGGACAAGATATTGCATGCATGTAGCAAGGTTTCAGTAAATACCATTACTCCACTGACAGTCCGCCATGCTGCTGATCGATAGAATACTATCACAGAAGACCTTGAACGGTGCATCTCGCCATTTATAATTTATTGCAAACTCCATATACCTATGGTAAAGTGCCCCCGTTTATCGGTAAAGTCACTCTTGGAATCACTGGTTATTGGAAGTGAGTTACGTATTTTGCTGCTGCGCGCTAGCCGCGGCGAGGAACTATGCGCAGCCTCTAGAAGTTACATAGGAAATTGGAATCTATTGCAGACATCGGAGGTGAGAACTCGGCAAAATGACGGCCACCACCTCCAGTTTCAGATTTGTATGTGGAACTTTTCATCGATGGCCATTTGTAGGAGGAATCTGTGGCAAAACTCAAAGATTCTTTGTATGCTAATAGACGAGGCAAAGATAAAAGTTTAGCAATAATGACTAGCAAGTCAGAGTATTCATTTCTAACGCTTCCGCATCAGTCCCAGCCATCTTGGCATACTTAAAGACTGCTACTTCCTTTGTTTAGAATCTTTGAGGGACTGCTTATAGAATAAAAATTCCGCCCCTTTCGGGCAACCTCAGGGACCCCCCAAAAAAAAAACAACGTTGCCCTGATTAGCGACTCTTAATGGTACGAATACTCACCTGCGTTGCACACTGCTGGGTTCTCATCGAAGCCGTCCTCACAATCCCAGGTGCCGTCACATACAAACTTGAGCGCTATGCAATTGGCGGATCGACATAGGAACGGCTTCGACTCGTCACAAGGATTGCCTGTGAAGAGAAACAAGATGAGAACATTAAGGAAGACGCAGAGGAGGTCATGAAGGCGAATGCCTTTCTTTATTTGTGAATAAAAAAAACAGTTAAGGTATAACGATATAAGGTTATAACGATAACAAAATGCTCATTACAAAGCTTTTATCCTTGCCTATAGCTGCCCAAATGGACGAATTGTATGACCATTTTCTTTTTCAGATCCCAGTCATAAGGTCTCTACCTCTAAGGAACTTTTCTGAGCGTTTACCCTTTTAGACTAGCTCTACTATTTTTTTCTGACTGTTGCGACATGCCGGACAAGCAGTTTCTAATTCACACGAGTACGGGATGTCCTTTCTTAACCCCGGCCGAGATTGCCTACACTACTTGCATGGGATTTCTTCATCCTAGTGTCTACTGAACCACGTGACCCCATGAGTCGTGGTTAAACTACGTCATACCATTCATGTCTAGACGATTACGTCATCAATACGCACTACATTCACGTTGTCTAGGGAGATTATACACCCATTCAAGGTGTCATCATTGAATGGACAGCCTCGCAATGAGTGCTTGGCTGGGTTCAATGCATCAGATAGAAAAACTGACGCGGATTCCCCATGTCTACTGCATGGCGTAAGAATGAATAGACAGAGAAAGGTCGTTCAGAGGTTCAGTTTAGTTGTAAGATAAGAATAAAGAATGCGTAACCTAAGCAATGAAGATGGATAATAGATAAAGATAAATCTGAAAATATATGACCGATTAATGCGGTAAAGGATACTCGCTAAGGGAATTATACTAGAGGGTGTGGCTTAGTCTCTAAAGACAAAAAACAGGTGGGGATAATTTTATTACGATGGATTATACTATAGAGATAAGATAAGGCCATAGATGGGCTGAAGTTGTGTATGTTAAGATAGTTAATAAGTAGAAATGAGCTAAGGACAAAAAGGTAGAATGGATGATGATAAAAATTACACGGTCATCAACATTCGATTGGGGATTGGATGGTGTAAGCCAAGCTGGATCTGCCTACATAAATAGAAAACTCTCTCACGCTGAGAGCGAGGCAACAGAAGATCTTTATAGGAAGACACCTCCGTCTAGGGCCTTTACTTTCCTGATACTTTAAAGAACGCTGTGCTATAACATTTTGATCATGGCATTCAAATGTCCTTCGATTGACTTTTTTAAACTATTAGTTTTTTGGGCTCGCGAAAGATTCGAACCTGCAAACACTATCCCTCTTTTTTAATGTTGATTGCTTGCTGCATGTACTCTTGGCAACCATGAAGCCATCATGAAAGTTACAGTTGTGAGCAGAACAGTGTGTGTGACAGACGGATATAGACTAGTATGCTGAGAGTATAGTGAAATTCACTGCACATAGTCCCAAAGCAATAGCGATCTATGCCACTCATAAAATATAGACGCACACTGTCTATGTGGCAAACCCAGTTCCTGAGCGTCCTTCTTTATCGTTGTTTTAGGATAATTATGCCAGGTTAGATGATGTAGTCTAGATCTGACAGAGTACGCTTTCAAATTGGATATACTTGGATATTAAGAAAAATATTATTACCATGATATGTGAATTATCATAAGCTGACATATTATACAAATTACAAAAGATACTGAGAATTGATAACTGACAAATGTAACATGTCAAAATGCGTTGGCTGGCTCTTAATGAAAACTTGGGTACGGTCATGAAAGATACGGTGTGACATAATGTTTGAATGAGGCATTTTATATTATATATGGGAAGATCTCGGTCAGAAAAGATGAGTGAGGAAACTTCATATCTTGCGTCAGTATGATTAAGTGCCACAAAAAATTGGATACCTGAGATGCAGACCGATCTAACCCACACACATTCACTTTCGAGAAAATCGCATTTTAAAAGTTCTGTGCCCTTCAGAAATTTCAATAATAAGATAAGATAAGCTAAACCTTTATTATCCAGATTTGGACATTCGTTTTCACAGCATTTATAACAATACAATGAAAAATACAAACAGATTAATAATGTTCACTCATACACACACATCCCTGCACCTATACCCACCCCTGCACACCACGCTTTACGTACAAGCATACCACATTAACGTTTAAGAAACACTGCTAAGGCGAATGGCTGATGGCAAAAAAGATCGCCTGTATCGCTCTCTGTGAGTTTTTAAGAATAATTGTGGGCTAGACCGGTCTGCTTCTCAAGTATCCATTTGTCGTAGAGATTCCGTTGAAAAAAATATCAATGGAGGAGGTTCCCCCCTAGCCCGCATGCAAAAATAATATCTCTTTTTTTTTCTCATTTTGTTGGTTAGACCGGTCTGCTTCTCAGGTATCCAATCTGAACTCTTAAAATGACTGTCACAGAGTTCATTGAACGACTGTCATCGATGATGAGCATAATTCAAGTTGATTAAATTAGGAATAGTTTTAATATAACATGCCCTATGTTCTTACACAGCCACCTATACAAACGTGAGGAAAGACACCATTAGACCCTTCCTGGGATATGCAAGTTAAAGCAGCCTTGTGAAAATAATGTGGTGGAGCTGATGAGTTTGTCTGGAAAGACTTTAGCTTCTCTGAGCCGTAAATTGATGTATGATAGCAACTTTAAATGATACCCGGGAATAGCGGCTTGCGAAATCTAAAGGAGAGATAAAAAAAAAAAAAATACTGCCAGACTACTGAAATGACAAATCACCCACACGCCATCCGTCACTTTTTTTCCCCTTTCTGTGTGCTATATGCAGGACACGTAACGTTTATCGCAGTATCATATAGTTCCATCTGAGATTCGAATTCGATCTCGGATCCACGAAATCTGGCATATTATTTAAGGACTCGATTCCAGATTGAGTTTCATCGGCCTGTTTGAGGGTCCTTAATCTTTTGTGTTTCTTTATATTATGGTTCAGGGCAGCTATAAAGAGCTTAGAATAAGATTAATATGCGCGATATGGAATACTGTGCAAACTTTGCTTAGAATGATTTGCAAAAGTATCGATTTTATTCTTTATCCGAAGTGCCAAAGAGAAAAATCCAAAACTCTGTTAACTGATACTTAAAAACAAAACCAAAACTATGATTGCTAAGAGTTTAAAAGAATTGGTTGTCTCACAAGCATTAAACATTTCAGTCAGTCGGTGTCCGAAGTCACGAATTCTCCGGTTATTCGAATACGGAATGGGCGAATCCCCAACTTGCCGGATACGTCACGACATCAGTATCATCCATACAATCGACATCAATCGTCAGACGATTCGATATTTACACACACAGAGAAACTTGCATGCAGACCGTCTTCAGATATTTGCGTTTTCCAGACAGATAAAGCGATGTGTAATTGGCACCAGTACATGCCGACCAGTCTAGCGATAACATTATCGTAATCGAGTTTGTCATGAGTAACTAGCATCACAATACATGTATTTAATATGAACAGCCGAATCTCGCAAGCATAGAGAAGTTCGGGTGTACTACTGCTACATTCAACGGTTTGCTGCAAGTTTTCTTTAAACGTTTTTGTGTCATATGTCTCTTACGGGCTGTTGCAGCATTTCAGGTTAAGAAACATGTTGAAATATGAGGAGGGCAAGCAACCATGCAAAAAGGGATGCATAGCTTACAGAGGACCTTCAGAGGAATATAACCCCCGTCTAACAAGTGTTTCAGCCCTTTGACCTCCTGACATTCTAAAGGTATACACAACATAATACCAGCTAACGGGACCTCAACCCCACCCCCACCCCCATCCTCCCAAAAAAAGGGGGTTGATAATATTCGAAAAAAAATATGTAACAGCAATAGTTTGGAAACAGTTTTCGATGGCTTAACATGGCAAAACCAAATATTGTAATCATGACGTCAGTATGACGCGACGAGTATAAAGTTGAAGTAAATCCAACGAAATCAAATTTATTAAAAAACATGTAAGCTACGCATTTCACTGATCTTCGCCTGAAAAGCGAAAGTTCAGTGAAAATGCCTGTGAAACGCGCGTATGTTGACATAGAGAACATTTTTCCGCAATTCACCGCCACATTTTGACCCTCCATGCCTTTTTTGAAGTTCGATTTTCTCCAAAGTTCAGTGTACACAGTTTCTTCAAAGCCATTTAGATCCATAATCATGCTCGCGACTCCGGAAGCAGTTATGATCTTGGCGCCTCCTCCCTTCACCGAGAGACGGCCGTGCTTGTGACGACAAGTGGTAATACTGGAGTATTTCGTGATGGGGAATAAAATTTACTGGTATGAGGAAATGATTGGTCACCGTCTGGGGATCTCAAGTAGACCAGACAGGGTCTGTGAGCTTCTGATGTTGGCATGCCGTGCTGCTTACTCTGTATAAATCAGTACCGGTGTAACTAACCCGAGGAAAAAGTCCACAGAAAGAGATGAAGAAGGAAATAGTTCTCCAGGGACGACATCAAGTGCTAGATACATTAATGATAGCCGGTGTTCGGCAAATGAAACAGAGTGCAACGTGATGGTGCGCCGAGGAGACGAGTCGCGATCACGGACAGAGATAAAGTGTACCATTTGCTCCGAAATGAAAGTTATTGAGTTAGTAAAATGAATGTGGTGAGTAAATAGAAGACTCGAAGGAAATAAAAGGGTGAGTCGGTTTGAGCGAAAAGGGTAATTCATCATCACACAATCTTTGCAGGAGAACGCGAAATACGCCTGCTCACCATAAAAGCAAATATTGCCAGCAATACTGAAGTTGAATTTCATGTTGAAACACCCCAGCTGCTAATTACCCAAGAGAGCCATTTAAAATGTGTGGTCACGTCATGAGTTCCTGTCAAACGACAAATTGGTCGGGAGTACAGATGTGTGGCTCTATCCTTGAAGAGCATTTTCCGCTTGGCAAACATAGCTAGAGAAAATTTATATCTTCAAAGAAAATCAAAGCTAGCCGAGCCCGAACTAATGTAATATTTGCTTATCTTTAGATACAAGGTACAACATTATGGCCCAAAGATCGGCGGAATGGACATCACTTTGATGCTCTAAGATGACGCATTTGAAGCTAGCAACAAATTCTTAGACAAAAGCTGAAGCACGGCTGAGTTAAGATCATGTGAACGTTTTGCCTCATATTATAATATCGCCGGTGGTAATGATCACTGTCATAAGTCCATATTGTTGAAGAAGTGACTTACGACTAATCAGTTTTGTCCGTTTTCTGTTCTTTGCTCGATACATTTTCCAGTGAAGCAGAAGCTGAACCAAAGCGTACTTATTGAGGGTATCTACATTATCATCATACGCAGCTCACCAACTAATTATCAGCTGAATCCTGTTCCTCAGGTGACGAGCCCAAGATAATTATAGAGTCTTGTTCAAGCTCTTGTACATATCGTTTGATGTACCAACATGTTACAGAAGTTCAAATCAAGCGTAACCGCATCAGGACATGCTACCTGTGTCAGTCAAGCCAAACCATACCAGATGTACGACCAGTGCTCATCCACCAAGCCACAGTAGGTAGGACCTGCTAACAGTGTTTAAGACCTACTAACAGTGGTTAGGACCTACTAACAGTGGTTAGGACCTAATAACACATTTGAAAAAGCCATAATAGGTTCTACCATGTTACGCAAGCCATAAAAGCCGGATAGTTATTCGTTTCAATCAAACCAGGAGAAAAGAAGTACTACCAATATTAGTGTTAACTAAGCTAGAATAGTAGGACAAATCACCAGTTAATAGAATGATGTGAGGCTCTCGTGCATGCAGTAGACTGAAACTACCGTTATTAGACAGGAGGACGGATCACCAATATTTATCGAGTTCCAACAGTAGGACGGATCGCCAGTGTTAGTAGAGCCCTAGCAGTAGGACGGATCACCAGTGTTTATCGACTCCTAACAGTAGGACAGATCACCAGTGTTAATCTAGTCCTAACAGTAGGACAGATCACCACTGTTAATCTAGTCCTAACAGTAGGACGGATCACCAGCGTTGATCAACTTCTAACAGTAGGAGGTTTATAAACCATAGCAGAGGGACATATTATTAATGTGAACCAAGCCATAACAGTAAGACGAACCACCAGCGTTAATCAAGGCGTCAGCTCCATTAATTTCGCCTTGTATTTTAAGTGGGTCTTTTTCTGCTTTACACATAAAACATGATATAAAAATCGAAACACGCTCATTACAGTAAACACGGGTGTGAATGTGACTACATAAATTGGACGCGAAGAGTAAATAAACTGCCTGGGTGCCATGGTAACACCAAACAGTGCACGACCATAGCTGAGGCCGGATTGGAAATAAGTTCGACAAGGATTTCATCCCACAGATTTTCATCCCACTGAAAAGTCATCAAAACAACAGGCCAGAGCTCAATACAAAAGGTCACTGACGTCAGGAAAGACCCGTTCGAGGCCACCGCTGCTATTAAAATGTCATGGTTTATTTAATGTCCACACATCCCAGTTTCTGTATGGGTGACACCAGGGGAAATCTCATGTCATTATGACCTTCTGGTGTTGATGCCGAGAGAACGAAAGTTCCGGAGTCCTCAAGGGAGTAAATCCTCATGGACTCCTGCATGTGCATTTTGCAATACTTGATAACCGTGTCAGAATTACTTGAAAAAGACATTTAAGTTCGGTGATGTTCGTATTTATTGAAAGGAGAAACTATTTGGATGAAAAATAGNGGGGGGGGGGCGATTGAAGAAGAATGTGTTTTTCAGAAGAGAGGCAGATAGGGGTTGAGGAAAGGGGCGATAAAAGATATGTGTGCTTGGTGGAGCTGGGGAAGGGGCAATAATCCATGAGCTGGGATGAGTTTCTTTGGCTGCTGTTGGAATAGGTCGAAGAGCAAATGCGAGCATGCCCTGAATGTCACGTTGCTAAGTCCAGAGACATGATAAGATTTTCATGAAATATTCATTCACCACAATCAGAATCACGTTTGGTATCAATAGACTTGTGTGTGTGTGTGTGTTTGATTTCCGTAATTTTAAAACCAGACTTTGGCTCTTCATATTGTGCCACAGCCAATTTAGGAACGGCTAAAGCAGGGCAGACAGAGTGTCTTTGAAACCGTTTCTGAGAGAGCAGGATGGGAGTACCTTGGCAATTGCAGTGAAATGAATAGTCAGCGAATTCGCTTTTAAAGTCCAGTAATTTGGTAGCGAGGTTTGGGACGTGGGGAAGTAAAGGAACCCTCATCGCTCCATCCTTCTTTCTCTCCTTTCCTCCTCTTCTATGTCCGTCTGTCTTTTCTCTCTCTTTCTCTCTCCCTCTCCCCCTCTCTCTCTCCCTCTCTCTCTCTTTCTGCTGTGAGGCTTTCGTGCATGCAGTAGACTGAAACTAATGTCATATGTGAAACTAATCACCGGCTCAGTGCAGGCCCTAACGTTTTCAGACAGAAAGACACGCTTAGTGAGCAAGTTGGAGCACTTTGCCACTCACTTAATGGGAATTTGATAGAATATATTACATGTGTTAGTGGTGACCGTTACCTCTTACATGTGAGGACCATCCTCATTTTGAGAATTTTGTAAACGGTCACAAGTTGGCGAAGTTACCATAATCTATGATACGCCGTGGTAAAGGCGAAATCTCCATTGTTATATACAGTATTGTAAATCTCAAAATAGTGTCTGAGTTAACGCTGTGATGCAGCTAGAGTCCAGGGCGTCTTGAAAATTTCTTGCGGAATGAAAATGGTCTAATGTTATCATGATTATGAAGGAAAATAGAATATGACTTGTTTGCTTTTAAAATATTTTTAGTTATGTAGTTCGTTTTAAACCTACGAAATTGCTAATTTTAAGCCAAACTAAATAAAAAAATGGTCCTTTATCCTAAACACAAAACAAAACAAAACAAAAACGAACCCTAATTGCTGAATGTAGTCGTCTTCATCTAATGCTTTAGAGCATCTGAGCCTTGTACTTAAAATGTAATGAAGTATGCAAACCCTTGTAATACTGCGCAACGAAATTTGCTGGTCCCGTCTGATTAAATTCACCGTTGGCACGCGATGCTGAAATCGGATACTCTGAATTATAAAATATCCTTGAATTCTGATGAGCTGGTGGGCGGTGATTTGGGGTCTCTCAGCTCTGATTGAAGGTGCGGCCTCTCAGAGCACATACGCCTTTGCTCACACCTCACTGCCTGCACGCCATGTTCATTATGGGCCGCTGAATGTTTCAGGAGGTAGCGTTCTCCGATCAAGGGCAGGTAGGCTAGATCTTTCTGATTGAATTGAGCTGTTTCACAATAACTGACCTACATTGATGGAATATAATTTACTTGTCTTCCATGTCCAGGGGACTGAACTCATGGCAGAAC
Source organism: Ellobium chinense (assembly GCA_033807755.1). Taxonomy (NCBI): domain Eukaryota; kingdom Metazoa; phylum Mollusca; class Gastropoda; order Ellobiida; family Ellobiidae; genus Ellobium; species Ellobium chinense. The sequence goes on from JAWQUT010000233.1 coordinate 646,247, forward strand.
GGATCCGATATATTAAAGAATAAGGACAGTAGTGTCATGTTAGCCCATATGCTCTGAAAAAGACTGTTATCTTTCGGGCTGGGCGTAATGTATGAGGGTTTGACCCAAATGTAGCAAACTCGATCCCGTCACGAAGTAACAAACCCCCATTGCATTATTGGAGGCTAGACATATTGCTTGTCCAACATCACAGATTGAGTATTCATTGCGCAGTAAATAGAGTGAAGTTAAAGGAGGTAGAGTTCTCAAAGCATGGGCAGGTAGGCTAGATCTTTCTGCTTGCGTGGAGCTGTTTCACAATAACTGACCTACATTGATGGAATCTACTTCACATGTCTTTCGTGTCAGGAGGACCGAGCTCATGCCACAACGGATCCGATATACTAAAGAATAAGGACAGTAGTGTCAATGTTAGTACATATCACCTAGATGCTTTAGGAAAGACTCTTATCTTTTGGGCTGGGCGTAGTGTATGAGTAATTGACCCCAATGCAGCAAACTCAATCCCGTGACGAACTAACAACCCCAATACTGCATTGTTGGAGGTTAGACATACTGCTTATCCATCAGTGTAGACTGAGCATTCATTGCGCTGTAACTAGAGTGAAATCAAATTATGCAGATATTGTTTATAAGTGTTAGAGGTCGGAAAACACTATCCAGGAAGTCATCAAAGTGTCTCAATGCGAGAAAACCGAGCGGAGTTGGAAAATGTGTGAAATGCAGTGTGGATGCCAGTTTGTGGTGAGTCTTAGAAAATGACTGATCAAAAGTATGTCTAATCTTGTACATCTGCAGTAAAAGACCTATATAGAGACATACTTGATAGCTTTTTAAAATGAAACCCACAGATACAAAGGGCCATAGTTGTGCCATTATGACTTTTTGGTGATAAAGACGACGTTGAGAAGAGGTTAATCCTGCAGCCAGTGAAACGAGTGCAACACATAAATACATATAGACAGACATATAGATATCCCTTGTGTTCATCATGAGCCCTTCAGCCCAGAGTTCTACAGCCAGTGATAGGAAGTAAAGTAAACGTTGTGATTCTCTCCCTTGGCTCACCAAAAATAAAGCCTATAATGATAAGTAAAATATTGGGATCACAACCGTGTTTCGTTAATCAGTAACGACATAAACTGGAATCCTCGTTCAACCATATTATTATGCATCTTACGGTAACCTTTTCTTCAGCTAAATAAATGTAATCGATAATCTGAAAAATCCATGTTCTCGAATCCCAAAATGAAAGATAAGAACAGAAATGTGATACATTTTTCTGTGCTGTGTATTCTTCGATAATCCGTATCCGTGGAATTGCTGTTTGATTGGGCTCCCGAGTCATAAATTTATCTGTTGTCCATTCATAATTAACAAGTTCAAAGAGAAAGTGATAGTTAATTTGAAATCTTTATCCGATCGAAGACGCATGCTCACCTTTGCTTTACTTCCAATATTTGATAAAATTGTTGAGGTAGCTCATTATTCATTGAAACGTACAAATCAACTGCGATCCATTAAGATATCAAGCAAACAAAAGGCCACAGGTACACGATAAGGTTAGAGTTGCATTTGAAAATCTGATGTGTACGTTGTAAATGTCACCGCCTTTACTTCTTATCAAGCTTCTCCACATTGTTGACTTTCCCTTCTTTTCCCTTCTCCGACTCTGGTTTCCCTCACCCCTTGTTCTTCATTCATTCATTCATTCATTCATTCATTCATTCATTCATTCATTCATTCATTCATTCTTCATTCATTCATTCATTCACTTTTAAATGCATCATATTTATAAATATTTTCGTGAAGACTTTTGCAAACTGCTTCAGACAAACAGGGATCAGGAATTGTGATATGTAAATAAAAGAAGCTCACGTGTTTTAATTATTATGTCCATCAATGATCGTGATCGTGAATTCAGAAAATTCCATGATCCAAACAGAATGCCTGGGAATCAAAAGATTCAACTGCAACTGTGATTATCTTAGGGGCGAAGGCTAGTCATTTTGACATGGTAATCATAGTAGAAAAGAGATGATGTAGTGGGTATTAGGGAGACTAACGTAAGAAAAAACAACAAATCTTAACCACGATTAATCATAAAATCACCAACATGGCGACAATGCATATCGGTTCATATCCCTCCTACGAGCCAGATTTGCACTGATGTGTTTTGTGCATGTTGATTGTTGACTATTCGGTTTAACCTCTAAAGTAAGAGCAAATGTACACATGTATTCAATGACGCGTTATTTGAATTTCCATGTTTTCGAAATTAAAATCTGTAGAAATATGAATCTTACATAATTTTGCATTAGGATCCCTCTTAGATAGTATAGAAGCCTTTTTTATGTTACTAACCACAGTAAAGTGAAGCCGGCACACCAAAATCAGATTAGACATCTGTTTTTATGATACCCCTTGCACCCCCATCCCAACAATTTCTCTGTCCTAGCCAAGGTCACTCTATTTTTGTTTTTTCAATATTTGGCTTTTGACCTTGAAATGACTCCGCTATCATCCATCTCACAGAAATCCCAGGTACCAACGATTTTTTTTCTTTCTTAGTGTCTCCAGAAGAGATTCATATCGGTGGTTTTCTTTAATCATTAAAAGTCCACGAGGTTCTGAAATCATATATTATGTCACCGTATTACATCTATCAATGATAAATACCATAGCTAACCTTCACCAGGGGCAGTCATTAATAATTATGAGCTTCTGTTGAGGAGTATCAGGTTCTGAAATAGGGCGAAATGAGAATAGCCCTGACATGGAACAAAATATTATGGTCCGGCAGTGACCTTCGTTACAAATATCCTATTACTAAAGCCATCCATCAGCTAAAAATATTTCTAATGGTAATTATAGTTTATCTGATTAGACCTTAAAAATACTAAATAGATCCTTCACTACTGATTATCTTTCTTTTTCTCGTCACAGAAACATCACCCAAGAGCTAACGACAGGGAGTGATATACTAATTGCCCCCTTTCCACCTCCCCCCTTCCCCCTTGCCTCATCACGACAAGACCAACACAATAACTTATTTGGAGAAAGCGCTATTTTCCACTTTAGCCTCTATAATTATGAGGGCCATTGGCCGTATTAAGTTAGGCACACTTTTAAAGAACCTTACAAGTTTTAAGCCGTTGCGTGTTGATACAAGCTCACCACTGATGGCATATGCACCCAGAAGGTGTGGCCACTCACTGTATGTAGGCCATCGTGTCGAAGTCGTATTACTGAAGTTGTCTTCTTGCGTGACTTCATCCGCTCAAAAGGCTCCTACTGTACTGTCTTTCTAGATCATGTCACAGATGCATAGATAGTGCTTGACGATGCCCCGGTTTTTCAGTAATCGAGATCACTGATTTACTGATTACTCCAGCGACTTGCTTCACAGTCTAGTAAGTCTGCATTGTTTTGTTCATAAACTTTAAACCGCGTATTTTTTTTCTTTCGCCAGATAGTTTCTGAGATAATACAGCAGAAATGTCGGGATTTTCACCACGCGCGAGACAGGCTTGCAGACGATTGATTCAGATAGTTTGCGCATGTGTGTGCACCAATCGTTTGTTAACTTTTTTTGCTTCATGATGGCATGCAGCATGAGCAATGGCGGCGGACAGAGGATCAAAGTCCCGACACTCCACCGGTGTTTTCTCAGAAATAATCAGGCGGAAGGAAAATGTAAGCTGTTTAAATTCTTTGGAAAACTATTGTGGATTATTTAGAACTGTGAAGCAAATATTGACCCCTGTCCCTTTAAAGCGTATATTTCCGAAATAGTTGATGTAGTAACAATAGCCATTAACGCATGACTACTTAGTGGATTGCTAGGAATTTCATTTATTCACTCATTCGTTCATTCATGGATGGTCCTGCAAACAATCATTTGCCTTCCAGAATTCGTGCAGCGCACATACATATTCCCGCTTTCTTATAAAAATTTGATGAGGCATACTGGGGACGAGATCTGGCAGCCAATATGAAATGGAGCGTTTACACAGCAGCCCTGTTGACCCAAGGGAAGATAACCCTTAACATGTGCTGGCCTAGGCCGAAAGGGGGTTAAGCCTGGATTCCCCCACATCACTCAGAGAGGGATTCGGTCTCGATTATAAGATGATTGGAGGGTCAATATCAGCGATTATTGAGCTCAAACAAGAACTTTAAGACGATAACAGGCAGGCAGACAGGCAGGCAGGCAGGCAGGCAGGCAGGCAGGCAGGCAGGCAGGCAGGCAAGCAGGCAAGCAGCGGGCAAGCAGGCAGGCAAAAGGGCGAACAGACAGACTGACAGAAAGAGAGACAGACAGACAACTAGGCAGGCTAACAGATAGACTGACATTCGGAGGATGGACGGACGGATGGACGGACAGATCTATGCACACAAAGCTGGGTGGTTGACAACTTGGCTGGCTGGCTTAACAACAACAACAACAACAACAACAACAACAACAACAACAACAATAATAATAATAACAACAACAACAACAACAATAACAACAACAACAACATCATCATCGTCAGCATCAACAACAACAACAACAATAAACAACAACAACAAAAACAATGTCAACCCTAGTTTTTTTGAGAGCTGCAGATGAAATTTACTGATATTTGTCTGCTATCATGAAATCAGCAAAGGGCTTTTACCCGGACTTTGGTGGGCTTTGACAGAAATTCCTCACTGCTACTTGGCATTCCATTCCACGCTCTTTACTGGGCAATACTGGGACAATACTGGGCTTTTATCGAGATTTTATTAATAATGAGAATTTCAAAAGTCCTGTATCCAGGCAGTTGCCTGCTCTTGTCGAGCGATTTCAAATTATTATTATATATCAACAGGTCATATCACTCAGAAGCATTCTCTATAAGCACCACGCATTCTCCATTCTCATTTCATTCGGCAGGTCATATCACTCAAAAGCATTCTGCATTCATTATCATTCATTAATCCATTATCATTTCATTGTCTCTTGCCAGGTGCGGATTTTACAGACAGTGGAAAATAACAATGAAATGCGTTCCTTGGACACCAGCAAAATGACCAAGATGGGAATGGAACCCACGACCTTCATATTGTTATCCTGAGTCCAATGCCGTAACCATTCGGTTACTCTGCTCCACTTATAGTTCATTTAAAGCTGCATTTCTAAATGCTTATATTCGCTGTATATCTATTCAGAAGAATGGGCGACGCAGTTGTGATGACCACATTGAGCACTCACTAGCCATATTTTATAGACAAAAAAACCTGATGCTGAAGACTTTTTCAGAGTGATAGGAATAGCCAGGTCTGCAGAATAAATCTAGGTAACAGAAAGAAATCATGAATCTTCGATCATGTATCGGCTTCATACGTCAAGGTGAACATTGTCATTTAAAACAGCATTATATTCAAGCTTAATGGACGCTGTAAAATGGAAAACTTTTGACCCCAAGAGGCATTTAATGATGATGGTGATGGTGATCATAACGATAATAATAATAATAATAATAATAATAATAATAATAATCATGATAATGAGGCGTTTCAGTCCCAGGCAAGGATTATTCATAGCGATAATCGAACCCATGATCTCTACATGAGCCAAACGCTGTAACCATTCGGCCAAGCTGCATGCAGCATTTGGCTTAAAGTGACAAACTGTAATAGGAGCGAGCATCTTTTGCCGTCTCTCTGGCTTCTCACTGTCTCCCAGAAGAGCTGCCCGCTCTCAGCACCAGCACTAGATCTAGATCAGTTCCGCTTTTAACCAGCTGGTCTTCCGACTAATGGTTTCTGCAACCAGAGAATACGATGATCCTTCAGACACTTAAAAGAGAATACTGGAGCCATCGCCGTCCCATCGACCCATTGACACCTGTCTCACTTTGTCCATCAAAGCTGGATGGCGAAGTGGGCGGGAGTCAGAAAGTGCAGGGTTAAATTAGCTTTATTGGTCCATTTAACAGGTAGGCGTGTCATGGAAAAAGAAAAGATCCATTTGTATGGGGGAAAAATGAAAGAGGAAGAGAGATACGTAGATAGAAAATGGCTGAGCAGGGCAGTGGGACGGAAACTGACTCTGATGAGAGTGACTGGAGACAGAGAGAGACAGACAGACGGAAGACAGAGAAAGATGGTCAAAGGGAGGGAGAGAGTGAGGAAGGGGGGAGAGAGGGAGAGAGAGAGAGGCAGAAAGAGAGAGAGAGAAAAGAGAGAACGAATTTGGGAACAATCGTCAGTACCACCCCGCCGCCATCCACATACTTGGAGGGTGAGAAGCGGAAAGTCTATCTTGTTGAAAGTCTAGATTTGCGGCAAAGTAAAATTTAGTCTACTGAAACAGCAGGAAAAACCCTAAACAGCTTTGATATACTATCTCATTTAACACCTTCTCGTAGGTGATACAAAAGTTAACGTTCTCGATCTGTAGTTTACACTTACGTAACACATGATGATGTATTTGTCAAACTCCAAAAGATCAAAATATCACAAAGTCAGAAGAACGAAGGCTTTCTGCCTTAAATGGAGAAATGTATTCTGAGATTGATTAAAAGAAAAGAGCCGTCTCTTGGTGATGCTCGGAACAGAGTCGTAATGTCGCCCCACCATCTTATCCCAAATTGATTTTTTTTTTTGGGNGGGGGAGGGAGCGTTGGCTTATTTTGAATCTTTATCCCATTGATTCCTCCTTCCACCCCCACCGGGATGGATTTGATTCTCAAAGAGACACCGTGCCAGCCATGAAGGTCCCATCTACTTACTAGCAGTCACAGCTCCAATAGGCCAGTCATGAGTAACAATTCGAAATTTGACTGGGGCTTATTTCAAGCATTGCGCATGGAGCTAAATGAACAGTGCAGTGGTGGGCAAAACATGACGGCTACACATTGGCAAACAGTGCTAGGCTCTCATTGCTAAGAACAGGTCGAAGTCTGATCCTCAGGCTTCGCAATGGACACTGCAAGCTCATGGCCCAACTTCACCTTTTGGATCTGAAGCCGAACCTACTGTATGCTTGCGGGACAGCCCGCAGACTCCTCGCTCAGCACGTCACATGAAAATGCCTAGTCTCTGCTGCTCTAAGGAAAGAGTTCTGGCCAAAGGAAATAACTTCTGCTCCTAACCTATAGGTTGCCCCTGTAGACCTGCAGAATATGGCACAGTTCCTGACTCAATCTAGTGTTAAGGCATGATCGAGGACTGAGGAACACAAAAGAAGAAGAAGAAGAAGACGACGACGAAGAAGAAAAAGACGAAGAAGAAGAAGAAGAAGAAGAGGAGAAAGAGTGGCCATTAGGTTATCCTTGTCATTCGTGCTGAGATATAAAATCGTATTCCACAAATCAGGTCATTGGCCGATTTGAGTATCTTCTTGCTCTTAATTTTGAACCGGTTCTATTGACAGTATCGAAATTCAATTACCATATAAATTTTATTTTAATATATTACATCTCTTCAAGCTAGCTAAAAAAAAATCATCCTGTTTTTCCTCAAATCTCATTTCCCTGTAGCACAACGTTAGAGAGCGATATATCTCTTGCAATAAGGCAATCAGTATGCAAGCATCAACAGGCCTCTGTGAGGTGCAAACAAATGGCAGGAACACAAAGAACGCTTCTTAGAACAATCAGAAAGAGAACGCTTAGTTCTTTGGGCATATATATGCAGAAAGGGATGTGGTGGTGTGTGTATGTGGGTGAGGAGGAGGAGGAGAGAGAGGGAGGTTGGGTGGGGTGGGGTGGNAAGATAGGGACCTAAGTCACTCGTGGAAAGATTAAGGGAAAGAGAAACATAAGTATGTAAAATACCTGAACACTCGGACAAACAATGGCAAAATGTGAAACATCAAAAGTTTATGAGAACAGCAGAGGATGGGAGTGACTGGAGGGCCATGATCATCAATGTCTGCTGCAAACCAGGCTCTTGAGGAGAAGGAGAAGAAGGAAGAGGAGGAGATGGAGGAGAAGGAGAGGAGGAGGTGGAGGAATAGAGTCTCCCATTCACATATCCATGGTTTTACACAATCCTCTCCTTAACATACGCTTATTCAGATATCATTAACGACTGCATGAAAGGCTCTAAGCAAGACTGGCGTCCTGAAAGTGACCAAAATGGCTGCTGGGCTAGGTTATTGTAATACAGTACTGTACGTTTATTCAGTGTATGTTCCATATCCACTACGGTCCCACCCCACCTGTGTCAGCCAATGAAAAGAGCAAACACATGAGACAACATTCCCAAGCGAAAAAGCCTAGATAAGAATTTCTGACTTCACAAAACTTTAAATGTGTACTATCCCAACCCAGCAGCAGCTGTTCCCTCCCTCCTCCCCCTGATTGTGCAAATATGTATTGTACCTCATGAACATCAAAAGGGGAAAATTCTCCATTAAAGTTTGCTGTATTGGTAAAACATGTATCTTCTGTCTACCTTGTCTGCCCTTTCCTCCTACCTAATAATCCCACGCACCACTTCACGCCTCTCAAAACTTTTTTTTTTCACGAAATCACATGCAGCACTTTACGTGGAATTTCCCAACCATCGCCAACCAATGACAATTTCCCAAGTGGCTCTTTTTAACAGCGCACTCAGACGTACATTCAGCCTCTCTCATTCACAGGTTTGGTCCCATGCACTTTAATAGGATGGCAAATGAAATGTCTGAACGAGTAGTCATTGATCATATTGGAGCCATGAAAGACGATGAAAAAACCGGTTTTTTTGGGGGGGGGAGGGGAGGAGAAGGGGAGTGTTGTACATGACATCATTGTCCAACAGTAGTGTTTGAGCAAGTTTAATTATATTACACGAGGCAGGTATATCTCCCCGAAATTGTTTCTGTCATAGAATGAAAGAACCACACTCTCACTGCCGTACACACAGTTAAATTCGAAGAATCACAGAATTATAACGTCTTCTCTGTCATAGTTTGATACAACCGCAGACCTAGCCCTGCGAGTAATCAGGGTCACAGCATGAATAAAAAAAAATAAACTCGCTCTCGCACACACTCACAGTTAGTGATCAGCATATCTATAATTTCGACATACAGGGATCTCGATTCAGTATCGGAAATAATATCGAAGTCTCGCATGATGCGGAAGTAACGAAATTATCGGAAGTATCGAAAGTATCGGAAGAATCTTTGAAGTATCGAAATGGCCACGAGGTACTAAGTTTCAGAACAGACACTTTTTATACATAGAGCTTGAAAACTGATTATAACCATATAGGTACCGGCTCATCGCTACCCAAAACATACGTACTGGGAAGTCCAAAACATACGTNATACGCTTCCTCTATAAAAGTAACATGGACCAGTACACAAAAGAGCGTAATAGGCTAACCTCTCTTTCTCTCTATTCCCCATTCTCTGGCTGCGAGGGTCATTGCCATGTTTAGTTTCTGCCTGATCATGAGCAAATTCCCGGCGGTTTGGATTATGGCTGAGATCATTCCCCTAGCTACCAAAGCAGTCCACATCCAAGTGCTTAAACTCCCCTAGCTCTGAGTATTGTGAGCTCTCCCCCCCCCCCCCCCCCCCCNGGCCGACTAAGATGGGGAAGGTATTGAGGGAGTAGGCCTGAGCAGGATTCGGATCTGGAACTGGTAACTGTGACTCCTAGCTCTGCGATTCCAAGAAACCGGTTCTCGCTCGGATTGCGCTACCTAGAAACTAGTTCTCGCTCGGAATCGGTTCCTTGCACTGAGATGGCTCTCTTGTCCAGACTCGTTTCCATTCATATGTCATACGCTAGATAAGTCTAATCATGTTGCTAGGCTGACTCGGAATGCTGACAATGAATGCCATCTTAAATGCCCAGCCACTTTGCCGTAAATCTAGACTTTCATCAAGATAGACTTTACACGTCTCACCCTCCAAGTATGTGGATGACGGGGTGGTGCTGACGGCTTTTCCTAAATTCTTTCTCTCTTTCCTCTCTCTTTCTTCTCTCTATCTCCTCCTCCTCCCTCCTTCCCTCCCTTTGACCGTCTTTCTCTGTTTTCTGTCTGTCTCCCTTAATCTCCAGTCACTCTCATCACTGGCAACATGAGAGAGTGTGTGCATGCTAAGCTGGCCAGTGGAAAACCAACGCACGCCACTCCAACTCATTCTCCGCTTCCGTTGCTTTTTTTTTTTTTGGTCTAGGATAAGGAATCGGAATTGGATCCGCATTCGGATTCGCGAGTACCTATAGTAGCCCAGTGCGCTAAATGCGGAGTAGTGGACACAATCCTGCCCAACATTCACTAATGTGTGTGCTCATACACACACGCCCACTCCCTTTTCCCCTCCATACACACACACACTGCAGTGTTGTGAGAACCAAAGAGCTCGTTTCCACTCACAGAGTGATCCTGTCATTTCATTCTCACAGACACGCATTTCCTAACACAATAGCAAGACACCCTGCCATAGAGGTTAACTGATTTCCATTCAGATCTTGCTCTATCATCTTATTTTTTTGCAAACAGAATAGCAAAAATAAATCGATACGAGATTTTTGTTATTCACATTTAGACGCACCAAGCCACACCCGCGAGCAAGGCCTATTGAATGCATAAAACAATGATTTTTAAAAAGAAAAAAAAAAGATGTGTTTTTTTCAACAGCGTGTTTACACGGACTGCACACAGTAATCTCCCCCCAATTGTGTCGTGTATTTAATTATTCACGTATAGCTCTCATGCTGGAAGTACGGAGGTTAAATTTTAATGTACTTCCATAGAGGGAAGTAACTTGACATAAAAGACTGACCCAATCAGAACGAGGCGCATGTGCCGGTACTGTACAAACCATTTACAGTCAATTTCATTCCTGATGCTCAAATGACACCGCCTCTAACCAGTTTTCCAATTAATAACACTAGTAGATTTAAAAAAACAAGCTGACACGAATGTTACTTTTTATTGCTAAAATACAAACCACAAAGAATAATTAGTTACCGCGCTTTGTCGTAGGGTTTAATTGCTCTCCAGCCTGAATCCCTCGTTTCTAGAGTGATGAATAGATGAGTGGAGGGAGAGATGTAAGGGAATTTCGAAATGCTTCCGCGAGGCGCGCATTTGAACTAGTCCACTTTGCTGAAACACTGTAAATCTGTTCACAAAGTGATTGAAAGCTGATTTCATTATTTGATCAACTTTGAGAGGCAGGTCTTGATGAGGAATTTTACTTTTTCATCCAACAATAACTGGATTCGAGAGTCTCTTCGAGACTGCAACAGGCTATAAGGAGCAGTATAGCTCGTAGTACAAAGGAAACTGAGTGAGTGAGTGAGTGCGTGAGTGAGTGAGTGAGTGAGTGAGTGAGTGAGTTAGTGAGTGAGTGAGTGAGTGAGGGAGTGAGTGAGTGAGTGAGTGAGAGAGAGTGAGTGAGTGAGTGAGTGAGTAAGAGTGAGTGAGTGAGTGAGTGAGTGAGTGAGTGAGTGAGTGAGTGAGTGAGTGAGTGAGTGAGTGAGTGACTGACTGACTGACTGACTGACTGACTGACTGACTGACTGACTGACTGACTGACTGACTTTGATAGTGGGAGCACGAGAAAATGTATGCATCCAAGGTTAGCTGACCCCAAAACTCATTCATAAGCCGCCTGCTAAATGGCGGAATTATGCATATCTCTTACACCACTGACGCACAGGGATTCTTGCAGACAAAAGTGCATGTAAATACAAACACAAACAAACAGACTAACCGACAAGACGACGAATAGGCAGGTAGACAGGCTGGCAAGCAGACAGACCATAGAGGCAGACAGATGACAAACATGTAGGCAAACAGAACCAGAGACACTGTGCCATAAAGGATCAGCCAGACAAACAATCATTGTTGCTATTTATGTACTGTATAATGAAGTGATCCAATCACCCAGTAACCTAGTGGTACTATGTAAACAAGCTTACATTCCAGGCCACCCCACTCCACTCCACTCCACCTCAACCCACTCCACCCCAAGCCACCCCATCTGCAGAGCAAACGGTCGTCTTGGCAGTGAGACACATACGCGCGCAGCACCACAACGACAACAGCTCCCACCCACACAGCAAGCAATACTTGTGCATTAGGCCTAATGAAGTGCCTAAAAAATTGGATTGGCTGAAACAGAGATATAGGATTCTCCGGAATGATGACGTCGATAAGGCAGATGATGATGATGATGATGAGGACGATTGAGTGCTGGCGTTCCCCCCTCGGGGGATTCCATACTTTTAATTGATAACAGTGCTGCAGCGGAGTAGGATAAAGGAGGTTAGGTCCCAGGGGTGTTCCCTCACTCATAGTTGCACAATAGGCGTGGCTGAGCGCGTCCCAGAACTCAATAGTTTGCCATTAGTAGTTGCAAATAGAAAAAAACGGAGAGGGGGGATGAAGGGGCAGGGGATGTTTTCCCATGACTACAATGGTCCAGAGGAGAAGTGTGTTTGCAAGCACTGCAAGGGAGGCCATTCATGCCATTTCTCGGTGACATTTCCGGTAGCAGCAAGGGGTGAACCACCCAAGCGACCAAAAGCCCGCCCGACAGACACGAAGACAGGCAGGCAGTCAGGCAGTCAGGCATGCAGACGAGCAGGCAGGCAGGCAGACAAGCAGGCAGGCAGGCAGGCGGTCAGGCACGCAGACAGGAAGGTGAATAGACAAACTGTGGGTGTGAGAGTGAGTGAGTGAATGTGAATGAGTGAGTAAGTGAGTGAGTGAGTGAGTGAGTGAGTGAGTGAGTGAGTGAGTGAGTGAGTGAGTGAGTGAGTGAGTGAGTGAGTGAGTGAGTGAGTGAGTGGCAGCATGTGAGAGTGTATACATACCAAGCCGGCCAAACCCAAAACTCTTTGAGTGAGTGAGTGACTGAGTGAGTGAGTAATGAGTGAGTGAGTCACTTACTGGGTACTTTATTCGACAAATGAAAAGCAATAACCGTACTTTACTTTGAGTAACATATTCACAAGAGTGCTTTAACATATCTTGACGATCTGTCGTTATGAATATTACTAATGATAAAACCCCATAACAAGAAGAAAGTTAATAAAAGTCGTTATAAGCGTTCCTCGGCATAAAATTGATCAGAATTAAGTAATAATTTTAAACTCAGGTAAACCAGTGCTGAATAATGTACATAATAAAAATTATCAAGCTGTGATGACCAAATAGAATGCCCCCCAAAAATTCATCACATGTCCATCTAGCTAGAAGACACCATAAAGATATAGTTATGTGAACAGACCCAACAACTTAGCTTCCTTAAAGTAACCTATTGATTTAGACCTTTAGGTCTTCTATGACTTCATAAGTAAAGATATAGAATGTTGGTGTGATGCAAACATATGGGCCAACTTCAGCCGCTGTTGTATTGTTTGAAACACACAGCATTTTAATGTTTTATGTTTACTGTCCCTGGTCATTGACATCCCGAGATCTCTATGTATCGATCCCTCATGGACTTTCTTGTAATCTGATGCCTTGAAGCGCGCTCTTAAGGATAGCTTTGAAGGTAATCATTTGATTTCTTTGACTAAAATCGCCCTTAAAGCCTAATCTCACCTCTAAATCCCTAAGTTGAGAAAGTTTTCCACTCAAGTAGACTAATTTTCTACCCACTTAAAGTTGCGTGGAACAATCCTGTAAGTGCATATTACTATTATATAATGGGATGTTGAAAAGAACCTTCAGATAAAACTCCTTGTTTTTGAAGACATAAAAACTAAAACAGGAAAGTGTCAGGGCACTGTCTTCTGCCAGCTCTTTCTTTAAAAAGAACGGCTCGCTGTATTGTTTGCGTCATAACTCTTACTCGAAAATCAGTTATAGGTCACTGAATTTTCAGAAAAACATACAAAATTGGAATAATTATCCTGAAACTAGGTGCTCTGCAGTAATGTGTTTTGGTCACCTAGTATCTTTCCCATTCTTGCATGACCAGCATATTTTTTTACCATTTATCTTCTTCAACTGTAGGAGTTCTGTGATGAATGTAAACGACAACTGCCAACATTAATAAAGAGGACAGCAATAAAGAGAGAATAAACTTTACAGTGCGACTATTGTGAAGTTATCGCCAAGAAAAGTTTTTTTGAGGAACTGGAATAATATGGAGACAAAAAGCACTGGGAAAATGTTGGGGTCGACAGGAGACAGACAGAAATGAAGAGCAATTATTCATCTACGCCAGCTGCCATATTACCTGAAGAAGATAACTGCCGGCAAACTGCACAGAATGTGATATAACTACAGCAGGCGATCGAAACCTCAGGCCTCATTTACACATGAAAGATATCTCGGTGAATTTTCGCAGTACTACTTTTGACTAACCCAAAGGCCAATTTTCACCTACGACATTGAATACTATCTCATTTGCTCGAAAAAAAAAATGATATTATTATCTCGGTGAACTTTCGCAGCACTACTAATTTTTATTAAGATATAGTTAGCATTACCTCATTTGCTCGAGAAGAATTGGATATCTTGGTGAATTTTCGCAGCAGTGCTTTTGACTATCTCCGGGCTAGTTCTCACCGAAAACAGTGAGCATTACCAAAGTTATGTTGCAGGACCGCAAGGTGCTGCAAAATCCGCAGGACAGATTTATCAAAGTTTAGCTCATTTCCTCTAGAATAGCGGACGCGCGCACTGAGTGCTGGAGTCGTAAAGACAAAGACACCTCATGGACTTCAAACGACCGACCGGTTTTTTGGCTTCTGAGTTCGTGAGGTCCTACTGTATAAAAACACTGGTACTAATTGCTTTGTCGACAAGTACATTCTACAATTACAGTTCTATGCTTCTCACTACCGAAGTTAATCTTTCAGGTTGTGAACTTCCAGTCTGCGAGGACTCCGTTTTTGCCAGGGGCTCTCAGTCAATGAAGCCAGTAATCAACCCTAAAACTAATCAGGAATCTCTTTTACGTCATCACTGATGGCACTTGCACCCACCCTAGCCCGTTTCTTTCATCCTTCTGCACCCCTTAACTCATTCCCACTCCTATCCCACACTCCTCTCCCACCATCCCTCAACTCACCACCCAAACTGGAGGTCATTGACTGAGTGGCCGGCCGGTGGTGAGTGAGAAGTGCAGTGTTAAGTCGGACAGTTGGAATGGAGACCATTTCAGAGATGCATGACTGAATCCTTCCGTACTGTATAATTGAATCTTACTAGATGGACCTCGCACATTTTGGTCCCTGGGGTACAGACAGACAGACAGACAGACAGACAGACAGACAGACAGACAGACAGACAGACACAGACAGACAGACAGACAGACAGACAGACAGACAGACAGACAGACAGACAGAAACCATGTAAACATACATGGATGCATGTGGTAGCCATACATCACCATCTCTCAGTCTCTTTGAATTTTGCTGGGATCAGTAGACTACTTCACTCTTCATAACATCCATGGCAATTCCATTCGTAGAATGGGGAATTAGTCCAATAGTGCATATTACTGCTAAACCTTATCGCCCCCAAGAGAGCAGAGGGCCGACACAGTTCTTTCGCAGTAAACCCTGTGGAACGCCGTCGACTTAGCGTAAGTCCATGTTTCATCAATTTGCTAGGGCTCATTATTAAGTGTTCTTATTTCATGAATGTTTGGTCTTCCCGCCGCCCATTTACATATTATAATACACAAAATTTGTTCCCAGGCGATAGCAAAATATGTCATCGCGGCCTTAAATATTAATAACTAAGTCGACTCTGCAACTTTGGGAATAATAAGCAGAACAATTCCATCCCCCATTTGCGGACATTGCCCTGGACCACTTGTTCTCTGACGCAGATCCTCAGACAAAATGATTATCTCAGTATTATTTCCTCACAAGACAATGACTTTGAGAGGACCTGGACGTCTTGCTTCGTCCGGTGTACAAACGAAGTGATCAATCATTCTCTTTGTACGATCGTAATACACACCAGTTAGCGTGCATAGATTAGGAAGTGGATCAACTTCTCGATTTTGTTCACGTATGTCGTCAGACACGGGTTTCGACCTCTTTCCTTAACCATCAGCGCAGGCCCTTAGGAGAGTTCCATGAAAGTGCACTTAAAACATGCATAAGCCTAAATCTTAAGCTAAACCACACTTAGGCTGCCTGACAGATATTACGTAAATCTGACTGTTTGAATTCCTTCATGCGTAATATTATACGTCGCTCCCGCCTGGTTTGGTTCAGGGTTAGCGGCAGGATTAGAAGACTGAAAGCACGTGTGAAATAGTTCCCAGACAATGATAACGTCTAGGATTGTTCCAACTCTCAAGTTTGTCTTTTTTTTTTTTGTTGAATTTTCTTAACCCTACCCCTAAAACTTTTTCCCCTCTAACCTAAACCCACGCTCCTGAAAGAAGTGACCTGATATATTGCCTCCACAATATGCTGGCGTTCCGGATTAATCAAAATGCAGGGCAGTGCCGTGAGCAAAAAACCCAACCCTCTGGTATGGCCACCTTTGGTTCTATGTGGATGGAATGAAGAGACACGCTAGTCTAATGCAAGAACTTTACCAGAGCATGAATTAAATTGATGCATTGGATACGAAGGCAGTAGGCGTAATCATTACTTACAAACATCTGTCTTCGCCTTTTTGGTCCATCCATCCATCCATCCATCCATCCATCCATCCATCCATCCATCCTTTAGCTAATCCTTTTCCTCCTTTTCGTCCGTTCATCCTATCTGCCCATCAGTCTATCAGCCCGTCATTCAATCAAATCAATCAATCGTCCCATCAATCAAGGTCTAGAAACCTCAGGAGAGTCTACAGCTAATGCCCCTTTTTTGGCTCCACGGTGACCCGTGACTACTAATAATGTAAACCAAATTCGAAACTCCAGCTTGGAGTACCCGTGGGGACAGCTACTTAGCTTCAGATGAACAACACACTGGTCTCTGAGGCCTAAGATCTCAGACCTTCAGCTGTGAGCTACACAGCGGAGTGGGAAGGAGGGCCCGGGGGGGATAGAAGAAAGGCGGAGGAAGCAAAGAGAAT
Source organism: Ellobium chinense (assembly GCA_033807755.1). Taxonomy (NCBI): domain Eukaryota; kingdom Metazoa; phylum Mollusca; class Gastropoda; order Ellobiida; family Ellobiidae; genus Ellobium; species Ellobium chinense. Next base: position 663,233 of record JAWQUT010000233.1, read on the forward strand.
AGAAGCAGGAAGTGAAGGTGATGGAAGAGATTGCAAGTTACACGACAATAAAGGCAGAGAAAGAGAATTTAATTAGAAGGGTATGATAATGAAAACAAGAATCAGACAGTAAAAATAGTATACAAGCTATTTGTGGGGAAGAGAGGTACAGCAGCAAAAAAGAACGTCACCGAAATGCATTTCATAACTAGACAATGCTATTAGAATCTACTAAAACATTCTTTCAGGGTTCAATACTATGCACGATCGTACAGAATGGGTCACACATTGTTGAAAATAATGTTGCCTCTTAAACCTGTAGAATAAACTAAAACAAGGTTTGAAGTCTTTTCAGTGTGATGGGTGTGACCACTTTCCATCAGCTTCGATTAGTAGAAAACTTCAATTTCTTACATTTTCAATGCTCTTATTTACGCACTAGACTACACAGGCTGTTAAATATCACAGAAGTCTTGTCATCTTGGAAAAAAAAATGTTAGCAAAAATGGATTTATTGGCTGAAAGAAACAAATAAATAAAAGGAATGTGGCGCTAAAGCAGGTAGAGGGACATCAATAAATTTCATCCGAGTTCTCAATCCTTAGAAATTCCAGATGTCATGCAACGAGTGTTCACAACAAGGATCTAATCAACCTGAATCCACTGCATCTAACGGGGACTAAAAAGAGCTTTTCATGCTATATCGTCACAATTCACTGCATCCATAATTTCTTCTCATGCTTCGTTGCGCCCAGTAATATTATAATTATGTTGCTATTCGTTGCAGGGAATGTCATCCAGTGCACTTTGTTTTCAGATGTTGTGACAACTTTGTGGTGTGGATTGGCAGGGCACTTTCACCTTTAATCTCGGGTTCTGCACACTTCATGTATTTTGGCACGGCTGATTGCGTCACACAGACCACCCTTGACCACAGGTGGCGGCCTTGTTTGAGAGGCGGAATGGCTAACGCCTTTACTTTGTTTACAGTAGAACAACTGGTTTTGTCAGGTACCTTGGCAACTGGTGTAAGCACTCATAGGCCTCCACCTTTACCAGCTGACGTAAGCAGTCATAGGCCTCCACCTCTCCAACTGACGTAAGCAGTTATAGGCCTCCACTTCTACCAACTGACGTAAGCAGTCATAGACCTCCACCTCTGCCAACTGACGTAAACAGTCATAAGCCTCCACCTCTACCAACTGACGTAAGCAGTCATAAGCCTCCACCTCTACCAACTAACGTAAGCAGTCATAGGCCTCCACCTCTACCATCTGGCGTAGACGGTCATAAACCTCCACCTCTACATGTCATCTGTCACCTCAACATTTCTTCAGTGCTCTATAAACCTGTTAGCTTGCAAGTTTAGTCCATGAAGAGGTTTCTATTTTTTTTTTTTTGTGCTGCTTTTCTCTGCTTCGTTTATCAACTAGTTTTTCAGTTACTACCAAAATGCTATTTTCTTTTCATTACATGTCTTATAAACATGGTCGTAATTACATCAATCGCCTCTACCCCATATTACTATCAGTAACCACTTGCGAAGCCCCATCCTCATGTATTACTCCACTTCGTCCCTTTATCTCCCCCACCCTCCCCCTCTCCTCTTACCCCCCTTTCGCAGGGACTGTCGGTAACGCCCTGGCTATAAATTAAATATGAATATTATTATTCCCTTTAGCCATGGAAAAGACCACACTTTTTTACATATTCAATGCTACTGTACTGTTTTGAATTCAAACCTTCCTCGGCATTCTTATTTACTGTGGTTCTAGAAAAAAACTGCCTCAGTTAGATCAGCTTTGAGCATTGTTTTGAAATATTGGTCTATCGATTGTTATTGCATTAGCCAATAACTTCAAGCTTATTTTGGAATCTACATCCTCATAAATAAGAAACTTCTCGTGACAAACTGTAGGCAATTTAAAAAGCGTTTTGGCCAAAACTCGGTAAATGTTTTCCAAATAAAGAGAAAAATGATATAAATGCAGTTGCTCTTTCCTGTCCTATTTTTATTTAACTCAAAATGTCATAACTGGTAAATGAATTCAGATATTCAGCTCAGTTTTGTTTAAATTGGATTTAAAAAAAGAAATTTCATCTCTGAATAAACTATTACCGCATGTTTCAACGAAAGTGCGTGTACAGGGTTTTGGGAAAACACTCTTCAATGATGAACGTTTGTTATTATGACATTCGTGCCGTGCTGTAAATTTTTTTTTTTTTGGTCTCGAGATAATGCAGGTCTACTGTAAGGTGAAGATGATGTTATGCAATACCATCACTGAAGAGGAGGGCAACTGGAAGGGAAGGTGACACACATATATAATTTAGTCAGGGAAAAATCCCAGGAAATTCCATGTGAGTCAAAAATAAAATAGGAGTAAAAAAAGTTACAATCGCATGATTATCTGGATACATTTGGTATGATAATGAGTATGGCTTGAGTACTGTCTATTAGTCACTGTAGATTTGCAACCATAAAGTCTTCGACAGCCATTTGTATGAAGCCAAAGCTCCTGAGAGTCATGCCTGGAAATCTTGTCTGTGTTTGAGTAAATGAGCACTTTTGCTCTTATATCTGGTTTTTGAAAAATAATCTAGAAGAAAAAAAGCCATGTGCGCTCGCGTTGTATATGTATGTGTGTGTGTGCATGTGTGTGTGTGTGTGTGTGTGTGTGTGTGTGTGTGTGTACGTGTGCGCACGTGTGTGTGTGTGTGTGTGTGTGTGTATACGTGCGTGTGTTTGTGTGTGTGTGTGTTTGTGTGTATGTGTGTGTGTGTGTATGTGTGTGTGTGTGTGTATGTGTTTGTATTTGTGTGTGTGTGTACGTGTGCGCACGTACGTGTGTGTGTGTGTGTGTGTGTGTGTGTGTGTGTGTGTGTGTGTGTGTGTGTGTGTGTGTGTGTGTGTGTGTGTGTGTGTNGTGTATACAGCAATGGCTCTTACGACATCAACGCCTGCAACCAACTGATCTTTGCAGTATGCCATGTAATATTCCGACCCTCAGTCTAAACAACGAATGAAGGAAAACATGACTGAATGAAATTCTCTCACATCACTGCAACAATGGGCTACAGCAACTGCCTCTGTCATTCTAACAATGCTGTCTACCAGTTCATTCGAGCCAACATGCAAAAAAAAAAAAAACCACACACACACAAAAAAAAAGGCTAAAGGCAAAAGAATGGGAATCTGAGCTTGATTTGTGTCTGATCAGTCTATATCGATTTTGTTGAAAACCCGAGGGCAATCAGTGATGCACATCCTTCGCGCCTGAGTGAGCACCACTTTCACTCTGCGGAAGCCTTTTTTTAAGCTCAGTGCCAATAATTGCCAGTGCCTGTCTATATAGTACAGTGTGTCATTTGGCTGCAATACCCTGATGAACCGCCAAAATCCAGATTTTACCGAAGAAGCAAAAAAAAAAAAAAACCAAAAAAAACTGTCTAATTTTTTTAAAAATTGCACTTGTCAAAGCTATGCTTTGGAAGTAGCTTTACTGGTGAATGTGGTGCAATAAAGTTCAGTGTATTGATTTAGAACTTACTATGCTACATTCCAAAAGCAGTTTTATCAGTTTTTGCCACTGACATTGCTTGGTGCGAAAACCAGACATCGGCTCATGTCGAGAATAAGCACTAACTTCCTCATTCGTTACAAAGTGTGAGGTGCTTGAACAAGTGCATGCAATATTCCGAGATATGCTCCTATCAGTGAATTACTGTTAGGAGTATTTTGCAGCTTCCTATCGTACCACAAAGCTGTTACAGTTAGTGAGGTTTTGACACAGTATGCACGATATTGTTTTGCGCTCCAAGGGCATCAACTGAGAGTTTGCCCATTGACGATGGGATCGCTTATCATTGTAAGAATTACTTTAAGTCTCCATGTTGAACGCTACAGAGAATGCGTTCAGCACCGATGCAGTTAATGTAACTTTTACGATAGTAAGAGATCCCATCTTTAATGCGCAAGCTCTCAATAATCGAATTCTAATCAGGGTGGCGTTTATTGGGGTATTACATTTAATCGAAGAGAACTTGACGAAATAAATATTCAGGGGGACCGGCTGAAAGAATTTCGAAATTCGTGTGGTATTTGTGACGCCAATCTAATACATTATCCGTACAGAGATAGAGATTGGAGCTACCAGTGGCCAAAATGCATAATCCATACGTTAATTAACGCATTGCGTTAGCTACAGTCAACACTACTAATGTTTTGGGAGTTTCCTGTAGTTACCGAAGTGCGTTAATTAATGTTAGGATTGCATACGACTACAGGACTTTGGAACACATTGACGAGGCTTTCGGGTCTTCTGTATCAGAAAATTCGAGAGTTCTTACTGAACAGGGTAGCAACTGTTTGAAGACACCGAAAATCATGTTTAAGGGCGCACAAACAGTCAACTGCGCAGAGCTAGAGAGAGAGAAAGAGAGAGAGAGAGAGAGAGAGAGAGATAGAATGAGAGAGAGAGAGAGAGAAAGAGAGAGAGAGAAAGAGAGAGAGAGAGAGAGAGAGAGAGAGAGAGAGAGATCAGAATGAGGGATTGGGTGAAAGCAGAGAGGAGATGCAGACAGAATCATATTGACAGCACCGACACGACTGATGCTGAACCAAACGACGACAGACACTTCAAGTAGACAGACATTATTGTAGAGACGTGGCAGGGCAGCTGAGCTACCTTGGGAATGCCGGATGTGCAATGGCGTTGCTTCCGGTACCTGATGAAACTCACCTGCAACAACATGCTATCTTTACTCGCCTTTTTAAATTCCTAGTATGGATTTTTGTCTAATACTAGGTGGCCCAAGTTCTAGCAGTATGTTTGTCAGTCCATTCTTTACCGTGGACCGCTCTCATTATGCATGCATGCTCATTAGGGCATTGTAAGCCACAATTCCTGCGATCATTATTCCCGCTTTCCAGTTTTCCACTTCATAAGAATATGACTGGTTCATTATCGTTTGTTCCACTGACTTTTATTGGCAGGTGCGTCGTTTACTTTCGGAACCGAGATCTAAGGACGCAGTCACGTTGGACTACTATTTTGCATAAATCGAAGTTAGCTTCAATTAAAGATGACCAGTTTCGAACAGTCTATCGTGCTAAAAAATACCCTTGCGTGCAATATTGCTCAAGGTATGCTGCCTCACGCTTCAGTCTTAAAAAACCCAAGAATGAGTAAAACCAGTAGATACAAAAAAGGTATAGCGCAAGGGTTGTGTGTAAGGGGGGGGGGGGGGGGGGGNGGGGGGGAAGGGGAGGGTATGGATTATTATTATATTTGCATGAGCACTGGCGCTAAAGGCACATATATATGAAAGAATAATTAATTCATGGTCTGCTTCTATGCCTGAGTGAAGTGCTGGAACTGAAAGAGCTGCCTTAATGGGTCGTGCCCCAGATAATCAGATGGAGACGCCATCAATTGTTACGACCGTTAAATTCCTTTACGTAAGATAAAAATGGGGATTATGTTTATGAGCCATTTATTTTAGCCATTTGAAATTTGGAGTTCCCGTTTGGCCCAGTTTAGCCAGGTGGAAAACTATTTTTTGCTTAACTTTTTTCGGAAAGGTCAATTTCTTTAGTAAAATAAGGGTAGGGATTAGGGCTGTGTTGGTGATATTTGTTGTTTTGTTTTGTTTTGATTGTGGCGTGTTTTGAGGTCATAAAAACACACATACCCTCAGGCACATAGACCAGGCTTAATTAATGGACCAACAAGGAGTGGCATAGCTGGCAAAGTCTATTTTTAGAACAGATGCAGCTCCTGGGAGCTCCACTTAAAGCCAGTGACATGAGGTGATAATTATGAGCTTCCATCCAATCCACCCAATCCACCCAATCCACTCCAGTCCAAACTACCGCACCACTACCACCCTATCACACACAATGACGACTACAACAAACACTACTATTAATCTTCACATAGGCAACTAGCCAAAAGACCCCGAATTCACGCTTAATCGCAACTTTTAGGGAACATGGAAAAAAAGTTGCGATTAAAAAGAACTACAATCATCCACTGACTCTTTTGTAGAGATAAAGCATTATGCCGTTTAGTAGGTATTGCCGTTACAGGGAGGCTGCGATAATCCGGACTGTATTTTCCCCACGAGCAACCAACGTCAGTGTGGGCATCATTGCACAGAAACTAGAGTTTAATACAGTACTGACATTTTACGTATGTTCCCAGGCATCAATCACCTATTACCCAGCTCCAGTATCAGCCTGTCACTAGCATTCTTGCTGCCCGTCCAAGGTTAAAAGTTAAGTTTCCTACGATGTTTATTGAATGCAATTATTCAATCAGTGTGGTGTTGTCTGCAATCCTACCCCCGACAGGTCCTTGTGCTTACAGCAATTTCTATTGTATCACATACAAAGGACTGACAGGCAATGCGAAATGTATAATACGCATTTAGAATGTTCGTTTGTAGCTGTCTGGGCTAATAGACAGACAGACAGACAGACAGACAGACAGACAGACAGACAGACAGACAGACAGACAGACAGACAGACAGATAGATAGATAGATAGATAGATAGATAGATAGATAGATAGATAGATAGATGGTTGGCTGGCTGAATGGATGGTATTAACACGGGTGGGTGGATGGATGGATGGATGGATGGATGGATGGATGGATGGATGGATGGATGGATGGATTGAAAGATGGAGGTGCACTTACGGAACTTTGAAAGAATTTTTGATATGTCGAGTAAATTACAGGTCTATCTTCAATATTCTGTCATCCTAATGCTCATCCAAAACAAACGTAGAAGCAAACGACCAAACAGGCAAACAAACAAACACTGCATATCTAAGTAGAACTAAATTAACACACATTTATATCAGGTCTAGAAATAACATGGAATTTGTCCAATCTGTTCCATTCAAGATTTGACTCGAAGATCGCATGAATAGAGCAAAACAGTATGGATATCTAGGCATCTATGTTAACAGTTCCACCGTTTATGGCAAAGAAACTGGTTGGGAAACAAAACGTCAGAAATGGAAGTTTCCTTGGTTTGAAAAGTAACGGATTTGGT
>JAWQUT010000233.1:671282-681615 GCA_033807755.1 Ellobium chinense
GGGTGGAGGGAGGGTTGGGGGGATGTGGAGGATAAGCTTCGTCCAATGAAGAATGAGAGAGAGCGGATATTAACTAAAGGTCAAAGCCAGATGAAGTGGCGTGCCGGAACCGGTTTCAGGTGGTTGTGGTTGCGGATTATATTCTCTTATCCAGGCTAATGCCCGCCCACGTGACTTCATACTATTGTTACCCCAGCAGGCCATATCGCTTTAGGACTCATTCAACCCTCTAAGGAATATACAGTGCAGCTGCCATTTGGAGGCGCTGATTACTAGCATTCTGGTAATTATCTTTCGCTGCCTATAGCCAGGTACACATTACATTCGGATGGGCTTAGGAAAATGTGGATGAAATACTTTCACAAGGCACCCTAAAACACGACCATGGTCGGAAATCGAACCGACGACCTTTAAGATCTTAAGTCCAACGCCGCAACCATTCCAAACGTCATCCTAAGAGCAGTACGTCCTGACACGAGCAGCTATAGCCTTTGATGAGAAACTCAAGTAGCCCTTGCCAATGACGTGAATAATTACAGCCGTTAAGCTGTGCAGCTGACGCGGTATTCAAACACCCTGCACACCCATCACCGGTACTTACATAACTGTCGTAGAATGAATCAGTCACGGGCATGACTTTGACCTATTCATGTCATTCCCCCATCATCATCATCAAACAATCGAGCCATTACTACTTGTTTCATAACAAAAACAAAACCTCCCGAAAAAAAATTCCGACTGACATTTAGAGCTCAGACTATGTTTTTTTGCAAAAAAAATAATAATAATAAAACTAAAAATAATATGAGGGATGTGAGAAGTCCATAAAAAATCGATAATTTTATTGATTTGACCTAGTGGGTGGTCTTTCTGCGACCTGGCCGTGAATAACACTAACCCTGCAGTGGATTTCGCAAGATTCAACTGCACGCTGAGAAACAGCTAGGGGAAGAAAACATTTCTTTTTTCTTTCCCCTAATGCCAGCCCCAATGAAAGAAAGCGTGACAAGAGACAGTTCAATGAATAGGTTAGAGTTATTGTTCCGGTGGCTAGTTTTTGCCTTCCACCTGGTTCTTTAAAGAGTGTATAAAAGGAGAGGAAAGGCAAGATGGAATACTTCACTATTTTGAATTCATTCGCTCGCTTCACATCCCAGTGCTATCTATTCCAAAATTTCACGACTGAAGAATTTCATATGCCATACAGTCTTAGCAAATTGCTAATTTCCTGTCCCTGCGAATGTTATGGAAAAGAAAACTAATATAAAAACGTTCAGTTTTTGAATTGAGTCAAGATAGTGTTTATGGTCATTCACTATTAACGAGGCTTGACGGGACAAATCGGATGGCCAAGCTTAAGACAAAAACAGGCAATTTATAACATAATTGTTACAGAGAGTTTGGCAGAATAAAACAAAACGCCAAACGAAAAATTTATGTTCTTTTGTCTCGTAGAGTAGTTCGATGGCAAACCTGGCATGAAAAAAAAAAGTGTGACAAGATCTTATGAAGTAAGTATAGTGAATAAAGCAAAGCTGTTTCAGGAGTAAACACTTTTAAGGGATCCAATCGTGAGTAACAGGAGAGATTATGCTCTAATTATGATAACTTTAACGGTTGCATTACTGTCATTGGGCATGCGCACACAGGATTTCTGTTCCATAATATGAGGCATGCGGAGAGTACTTCCGCTGTAGCCTGTAACCATGGTGAAAGCACAATCTTTCCAGTAACAGTACTCTACATGGCGAAGGTCATGTAGAAAAGTAATGTGCACATGAGCACAAATTAATTCAGCGGAAAATTTAGGTTTTGTTTTGGTATCGTACGGAGACATAAATTCAATAATAATAAGGAAAAATCGCTCACAGCTAACTCAGTAGTAGTGAGACATTTGAGTAGTTTGTTCAAAAATGAAAATCAAACCAAAACAAAAACCAAGAAAATGGAAACAGTGAAAACCTATCATTAATGTCTGGAAGCGTAGTTCGATAGCAGACTCGTTCAGTGAAACGAAACAAAAACAACAAAACGATGTCATGAGAGAATACAATGAAAAAGCTGGGATTGTTCCGGTTGTTCTACCTGGCAATTCAGTCAAGTGGTAATGCATTGTCATATTTTTTTTTTTCTTCATTAGCCATTTGCTTGACAGCTAAGCTATGCATTGTTGGATCGATGGTTTGTAATGTGTTTATAGGAACTAGATGTAAAGTAAGCTTTAGGAAAGAGATTATCTTGTAGTTACTAAAGAAGAAGAAGGAGAAGAAGAAAAAGAAGAAGAAGAAAAAGAAGAAGAAAAGGAAGAGGACGAGGTATGATAGATAGGCAAAAGGGAAGTAGAAGAAAAAAAAGACTAAAGGCAGCAATTAAAGCTGGTGGAAAATTTAAAAAAAAAATCTAAATTGCAAGAAAGAACCAGTGAGAGAGAGAGAGAGAGAGAGAGAGAGAGAGAGAGAGAGAGAGAGAGAGAGAGAGAGAGAGAGAGAGANAGAGAGAGAGAGAGAGAGAGAGGGAAATAGAAAAAGTAAAAAAAAGTGAAAGAAAACTTGACAGAAAAATGTATGCGTGGGTGTGTGTGTGTGTGTGTGTGTGTNGTGTGTGTGTGTGTGTGTGTGTGTGAGACAGAGAGAGAGAGAGAGAGAGAGAGAGAGAGAGACAACGAGGAATCATCGATAAACCTAGAGGGAGAGGGAGAAGGAGAGAGAGAGAGAGTGAGCAATTTATAATACCCAAATACACGTATCCACAAACATTACGTTCAATGAACCCATTCACTGCGCGCATCACAAATAATTATTTTTTAATGAGATAGTTTCCAGTCCGGGTTTCACTGACGCTCTGAGCTGGTCACTAATTAAAGCACATGAGAAGATGAGCAGCTTTTCCCCCCTACATCGTTATTATTTTACTCACCTTCGCACATGCCACTCCTCTTTTGCGTGAGGAAGGAAGGTCTGTGAAGGGCGAGGCGTGAGAAGTCTATTTTTAGTCCGTGTGCACATGTTAAAATGATAGCGATAAGGGTGACTGTGGCGATCTCTATTCTAACCCAAGGGGTCATCTGAGGATAGAAAAGAAAGAGAAAATGAATGAATGAATGAATGAATGAATGAATGAATGAATGAATGAATGAATACGGGATTGGATTTACATTTTTTTGTTCTTCTTTGATGTTCTGTTCTTTAAGAACGCTCTTGGCTCTCAAAACCGGCTTACCTCTGACCCATGGCCGACCATGTTACGGCCGCTTATGTACACGCGAAAGGTCAAGGAAACTCTCTGCCTATGTTAATTAGGTGGGCCGAAGGTTGCGTTCGTACTGTTACAATGCCAGCGGAGACAATTATATAATAGAGCATCACGAAAACTCGAATATATGAATTAAACAGGAAGTAAAAGCAAAACTTCTGTGATGATTTTAAACTCCAATAGATAAATATCGATATATATGAAAGGTTCATGTACGTATCTGAAGCAGTGAAACATGTTGGTGGGTGCAATCTTGTTTCCCGGTTTACTGGTTATAACAACAGGCTTTATCAATAGGTTTATTTAATTAACATTATGTCTGTAAACGAATCTAATTCAGTATTATTTCGTGTATATAGTAAGATGATGATGATGATGATGATGATGATGATGATGATGATGATGATGAAAATGATGACGATGGTGATGAAAACGATGATGATGATGGTCAGATGATTTTATTTTCTGCCAAGACACCATCCAAAATTGTATGTATTAAATTGGCTTCCTTCATTCTAGTTTTATTCACTTACGTATATGCAGTGCGGATTAATGTTTTGTAAATAGTGATAGTGGTGATAATAATGCTGCTGATGTTGTTGTTGCTGGTGATGATGATGATGAAAAAAATATTATGATATGAAAAATAATTAATACCATTTCAAAAATTACACGTCCATACAGTTATAATGATTTTAGTAATCCGGAGGTTCCACATCCGCAAATCAATGTCGGTCAACTGGTTTGGACTTCTTCTCTAATGGGGTATATTTTAAAATAATTTTTGCTTTCATGCCAGGAGCCAAGCGAGCACAGCTGTCGCCTGTCCTATTGAATTGGCTACTTTCATGACCAGTGTAGTATAACAGCATTATATAGGATCAGAGCTGCAAAGAGAGAGGGCATGAAGATGAACTACTTTTCGTCCTGTTGACATAGCCTTAGGTCCCTTGTGAGTTTTCATGATGAGAGGTTCAAACTGTTAACACACAGCATTAAAATATACTAGTAATTCCCCAATCATACCGATTTATTTACTATGACTAATGAATAATTTTTCAGTGGAAATGGTCAGGGCTGGGCAAGTTCACCAAAACAATAAGTTCAGATCTAATTCAGTTCAGTATGGGGAAAAAAAACACCAAAAAACATCCTAAGATCAAGTTTAGCTCAGTTCCATGAAAACTGAGTAGTTTTCAGATCGGATCAGTTCCTCTTGAGTTTTGAAATTGGCATTCGGTTCTAATTTTCAAGGTAGGTGTGAACTGAACTGATAGAAACTGATAGAAAATTGATCAAGCACCGAAACTACTGTTCAGACTCAGATCAGTTTGTCTAAAATAGTTGTTAAGCTCAGATCAAGTTCACGCGTCTGAACCGAATTTCACGAACTGCGATCATATGATCTCAGTTCAGCTTAACCCTGGAAATAGTAAACGAAATTTAGGATTGAGCTGATAATAGTATAACGCTAATAATAACATACAGGCTAAAGTTTTTAATTTGAGCATGTGTAACCTCATACATTCCACTTCTGGGCAGTTATGTAAGATAACTGTCAGCCATTGGATAACAACGGTAGTGGGTAATGATGACAATGACAGTAATTTTTGTTTTAATTTTTGCGCCCGAGAAAGGACTCCAGTACGAAAATTTATGTTTTAAATTTCTCAAATTCTTACAGCCTGCCTTATTTACTTATTTATATCCAGTGCGGATTAATGTTTTGTAAATAATAATGACAACAATGATAATGGTAAAGACGAAGAAGAATCATAATGAATCTACTGAAGGTTGTTTTCACGTTCATTTGTCAGACTCGCACGGCAACAAACTGTAGCATGTAAACCTACTGTATGAAGTGAAGGCGTCCCTTGTCTCTTAAGTGGCGAGTATTTGCAGCATTTACTATAATTATTAATACTTCCAACCGTCATCGATTCTTTTGTATTTCGAGAATGGTCTGAAACAGGTCATGATGGACGACACCAATACTTACTGGTTCTGTAAGTCTAATTCAAACACCAATTTTATTAATAATAATACGAAGGTGGGCATAGTATTATAGGCCAGACGTTGAAAGTCAAGGTTTAGTATTATTTGTCTTAGTTTAAGACTAATATGGCTATTTACATAACGTGACTTTATACGAAGACTTTAACTTTAGCTTTAAATAATGACAGGGTCAATAGTGAACAGTAGCTTCAAATGTCATGCCGTATTATGAGAAAGCAAAAATTAACCAAAAAAAAAGCAGCGTGGTCGTCTCGTAGACACTCTGTTTTATATATAAATCTCGTCTTACTGGGTTTTTTTAATGTCCACTATTTCGAGACATTTTGATGATGTATATGTTTGGGTCATGTTATGTCTTGGTTAACATCGAGTGCCCGTAACTAGTAATTATCATAAGTTAACATGTTTAAAATATCTTCAAAAGAAAGAAATAATCGTTTTTTTCTTCTACTTTGATGTATTTAATGTCCCCTAGTGCAAAAGACTTATTCAGAGACAAGTGCAACTGCACTAGGCATCCTCTCTGGTACCATGCGTGACCCTCCGCCTCCACTCTTGCGTAGACTTCGAGAAATCACCTCAGGATAAAAATACAATGCACAGTCATTGCGGATACCAATGTTACTATTGTTATAAGTAGTTCTTAATGAGAATCGAAAATGTTCTTGTGGTATTCGAGTACTGCTCAGTGGTAACCTGAAACGTCCATGTTTGTGTCAGAACAGAGCAATGCCGTTCTTGAAAACCGGCAACATTATGTCATTAAGTTATTAGCTCGTTATAACATCAATTCATAAGAATAATGAGTACTTCTTTTGCCAAGTAATCTCGAGGACTATGTGCCGGGTCGCTCTACTGTAAGAAGACGTAGCCAACAGAGAGAGAGAGCGAGAGAGCGAGAGAGACAGAGAGAGAGAGAGAGAGAGAGAGAGAGAGAGAGAGAGAGAGAGAGAGAGAACAGAAAAGATGAAAGCGGTAAAGGAGAACAATAGATAGTAAAAAAGCTAACTTTTATGACGGTAGTGGTTGTGGTGGTGATAGTGATAGTAGTAGTAGTTGTGGTAATAATTATAATAACATTTGTAGGTGTACAGTGGTAGTAGTAGAAGATGTAGTAATAATAGTGGTAATAGCAGTTGTACAGTAGTAATAGTACTCATAGTAGTAGTAGTAGTAGTAGTAGTCATAATAGTAGTGGTAGTAATAGTATCATCAGTGGTAGTGGTAGCAGTAACTTAACATTACAGTGTATCACATAATTGATGTGTGAAACATTTCTCATCTCAGCAAACTGTTTTGAGTGACAGATGTCTGGCTTAACCAAGATGTGAGATACTGACAATGACTTCCGCATTCCACGTCACTAAACTACGTCACTCTATTCATGTCCAGACAACTACATCATAAAAAGGCGCTACATTCAAGGTTTGTGACACCTATTAGAAGGGCAAATCACTCATAGTGTACAACCCAATTAATCCGCTAATCTATAANAGATTACCCACCCCCAAAAGCGTGTTGAATACACACCAGTCTTAGGCTGTATATATGTTTATAATGAATGTCTGTGTGTTTGTGTGTGTATGTAGGTGTGTTTGTGTGTGTATGTGTGTATGTCTGTGTGTATGTGTGTGTGTATGTGTGTGTGTGTGTGTGTGTGTGTGTGTGTGTGTGTGTGTGTGTGTGTGTGTGTGTGTGTGTGTGTGTGTGAGAGCGTTTTTTGTGTGAATACGGGTGTGTGAATGTGTTCAGTTAGGCCAACTGCCCATGCTTTTGGACAGTTGCCCACTAGAGTATGATTCAAAATAGTTGAATATTAACTTACTGGGTAGGACACATGATACCAACTAACACCGATTATGATATGTGGGTTATTGTATAACAAATTTTGCCGCAGTACAGGTTTGTTGTGTGAAATCATTTTGTAAATTCGGTAAGGCCCTTTTATTCTGAATGGGGGTGTTGGGGCGGGGAGGGGGGNGGGTGGGTAAACTCTACCATGAGATCGAACATCTCTGAAAACTTGAAATCACGCATGTCCCAAATCCCAATTGCTATGACAGGTTGTAACTGCGTCGAATGGGCCATCAGGGACTCACCAACAGTTCACTAACTCGTAAAAGTTATGCAACTTTCTGTGCGTTATGGTCTAACCCTAAATTGCCCTATGGGCAGGTATTTGCTCGTAGGCAACATATTATAATTATAGAGGAAAGGATGTCTCTGAATGTCTTCAGGTAACAACACAATCTTGAGTCCGCACACCTGTCATGGTACATTCCTTCTTCAAAATGTAGATTTGAAGATAATCACTCCATTCACAGAACTCCAACTACAGAGCACTTCGCCAAAATCTTGATCAAAGTAAAGCCATCTCTATAATTCTGATAACACTGGCAATGCAAATCCGAGTTTTCTGACGAATCTCTTTTTGCAGAAAGAATCTATTTACGGTTCATTCCAGTTTAGGTAATGCGAACAAATGTAGCTACACTAGCTGTGGCTGACTGTATAATGAAAACTATTAGGCTTCTTACCGACTTAGTAGGTTAGATATCTTAGCACATCTGTCACACACCCGACAGGCTCATACTACTACCTGTCAAGGTCTTTCATGTTTCAATCAATGTGAAATGGTCCCTTGTATCAAAGAGTACTTGAATATTGACACCCCGAACAATAGCTGCCAGATTGCAAACATACTTCATCTTTCACTTTGGCCACATTCACACGTGCCCGAACATAGAATGCATGTCTGAAACTGTCAAAAGTTAGTGATCCAACATTATGATGCCATTCATCTTGGGTAGTTGTGAAATATGATGGTAAGAGTTTCATGAATTAACCAGTCCTGGAAAGTAATGTTCCTGTTGACTTTATGAAAGTTTCAGTATTGTTTGGTCACGAGAGCATGTGGCCAGAGAAGGGAGATAATTTCCGTTTTAATTTGAATTCACCGATATTGTTCAGGGTATGCAACTGTAACTTTTGATACTAAGGGTCATTTTACTTACTGGAAACACAGTGAGCCTTTAGAGTAAAGAGAACTGGCCTGATGATTCTTTGTGTTTTCACATATTGGTCACACACTTGACAAAGGGAAGAGTGACATATTTTCTCGGAAAGAATACATTATAGTAATGGAATACCTCTTGATAATGCATGTTTGCACATAAATTATCCGTGTTATAATTAAAATAAATTATGATATTAAAGATGTGACCATTTTCATTACACATCGAGGCAAAAAATACGCGCAAAACGTCATACACGTTCCATGGAATGAGCCTTATGCTTTAAGCACTCCCTTTGTGTATTTAATGGACTGTACTAAAATTGTAGGTTAGCATTATTATATAACTACCATCTGACACCAGCCAAACGAAACGTCACAACTGAATTTTTAGATAACAGTGACACATGAGTATCTTTCACTATTAATAACATAACTAGCCTATCTGGTAGCTCTGAGAAATTAACAGAAAATCTCGGTACTTAAGAATCAGTTTGCTTCCTATAGATCTAGTATACTTATATGTAGGTCTGTCAATTATAGATGAGGGAAACATCTCTCTAAAAATTAAATGCACTGCTACATGGTTCCTTTTACTGATGCTTATTTACCAGCATGATATTAAGCTCATAGAATCATTGTATCTTTTTTTTTTTTTGCCTTAGAGAAAAACAACCAAAAAAAAACAAACCGTCGTACAGAGTGAACTTAAGCTAGTTTCGGCGATTTACTGAGGGAACTGGTGTATTCACCCTGACACACCAAACTGTTAAACCACTCTTTTTTTGAAAGTGTTGCTGTACTGACATGGTACGATAGTTTGGAGCTGGATGTCGGTTAAAGGGGAGCATAAAAAGTAACGGGCATTTTCAAGGACAGTCACGTCCGTGTAAAGTGTATAGCACATTTTAAAGCAAATTTACCAGGCCCAAAACAAAGTATTTCAATTTCCCTCCTACTCTTGAGCAAGATAATTATTATCATCATCATTTTATGTACATCGGCACTTTTATCAGAAGCAATGGCTATTTCCAAGAGAGAGAGAGAGAGAAAGAGAGAAAGAGAGAGAGAGCGAGAGAGAGAGAGAGAGAAGGAGGAGGGAGGGAGGTAGGGAGGGGAGGATGGGGATAATGGGAGACAGACCAGGCAATGAATCATTAATGAAACCATGAAAATTGCCGGCTAATGAAAACAGAGCATCATTATCATTTCTTTTTTCATACTCTCTTTTTTTGCATCTCTTAAAATACGAATGCAATATTGCTTACAGCGACGCTTACAATAGTTATATTAAATAACTCTTCGTCTCCCTGCCAAAACCGTGTGCATTACAAAGCATGCATTAGCAAATACAAGGGTTATTGCACTCAGACGACAATATTGCTCTCATCTATTATGATTTATTCATACGCTTTCATCCCCATCCCTTTGTAAAGTAATCTTTCGATGCCATTTCAATTTGGTTCCTGACGTTATAAAGTATTAATCTTCTGTCTAGAGACAACGGGGTCAGCAGGAGCAATTGAAGTTTCTTTTTGTAAGTTTTTTGAAAAAGAAAGAAAGGTGAGAAGTAGAGACAAAGAAAAGCATGGGAAAGAAACAGAAATAGTGAGAAGAGCAGGAAGAAGAAAAAGAAGAAGAAGAAGAAAGTCTCGCCGTATTGTCTTTTCCTTTATTCATTTGATTCATTTGAAATAGAATGAGATGACAAAAGAGGAGAGATGGTATGAAGACAACGAAAGAAATTGATTGCCGGAGAAAATGAAAATGAGCAAGAATGAAATGATAAGATATGGAGGAAGAAAGAATAACAAGGGGAACGGTAATGTAGAATATCGAGGAAAGAAAAGAAAAAAATGATGAGGAAAAGATTTTAAAGAAAGACTGTGGAGAAGAAGGAAAGAAAAAAAGAACAATAAATAATGCTATAAAAAACGCGAAAAAGTAAGTGAAAAAAGAGTAAAACAAAAAGAACCACAAGCTCAACAACAATAGCAGTAACAACAACAACAACAACAACAACAACAACAACAACAACAACAACAACAACAA
>JAWQUT010000233.1:683841-706831 GCA_033807755.1 Ellobium chinense
CGTGTGCGTTCAAATTTCCAGTGGCAAACGAAACGCAATGTCTTTCCGGTACGAAATTTTAGTTTTATTTGGAGGACGAAATGGCAGAATGAATGCCGGAAACAAAGACAAAGAGAAAAATGCGGCACAAACTTTGTAAATTGATTAATCAAATCTTGCAACTTCCGTGAGCAGACAGTGATGCTAAACATTCTGTATCGGATATTGTACATGTTGACGCTTTCAGCCGAATTTTACAAACAGCGGTTTTGAAGGTTATGCGTTAGGAAGGGAGCGTGCCACGTCCCCGAGCCAGTCTTATAATATATAGATTTTTGCACGGTGACAAATCTTAAGAACGAAACTGTCTTCCAAGGGGGTGGAACTGCTATACATCGTAAGTATGGGAGATAACAAATCGAAAAGACTAAGTTTGAACATGAATGTCGCATTATACCCTACACCATGCAGCACTACAGAACGTCGCACACAGGACATAGAGGGAAGGCAAAACATTTACTGTAATTGGCATAATATTCAATGTTGTTCAGCAATAAATGATCCTGACAGAATGAAGTCAGAGAGGAGGGAGAAGCGGGTAAAATAGTTTGGAGAGTAAAATAAATATGTTCTCTAATGCGCAAATTTAAAAAATTCACGGGCTGGCCTGAAGTGCTTCCGTTTAAGCATTTTATTTCGAAATATTCGTGAATAGGAAGAGCGGTAAGGGACGGTACCATTTTATCACATTGGCAGGCAGGAAGGCAAGCAGGCAGGCAAGCAGGCAAGCAGGCAAGCAGGCAAGCAGGCAAGCAGGCAAGCAGTAGATAGATAGATAGATAGATAGATAGATAGATAGATAGATAGATAGATAGATAGATAGATAGATAGATAGATAGATAATCCAAGACAACAATATCCAATCACTTATAAAGGACCTTGAGGATAACGTTAACAGCGACACGCATTTTCACTTAATGGCTTTATCGCACAACGCGCACGCACTAACACTGACTGTGTAGAGATGACCAACCAGGCGGGCTTCAGCAATCACAAGAGAGAATGCGGAACCCACCACTAACACGTCAGAAAGTTATAAAATTACTTACGCCATTAATCACTTACCGCCATTCGCTGACAGCTAAAGCACGCGAATAATCGCAAGAACAGTTCCCTTTACGCTGAAAAGACAGTTGTCCTGTTTTTCCTTATCTCACCCCCTTCCTCTTTTCTCTCTCCCTGACGGATCCTGATCTCCCTACAAAAGTCTCCAGATCAATAAAAACATAACCATTTGTCAGCAAATCCTCTTGTACGCGTGTACGTGTATAAATGATACAGTCATACCTATGAAAGTTTCATCACATTAAAAACAATGCAACACAAAATCATTAAAGACCCGCCTGCGGTAAAAGGATAGGATAGACGGGACGGATCACGTCACTTATTTGAATTCTTTCTCTTGCTTAACATCGGAACGCTGCTTTTTCTAATCCAGAAGTAAAGCATGAAATGCTTTTCAGAGAATTTGCAGGCCGCTAGCTTACAGTCCCTCTGAACATGACTGTAAAGGGAATTGATCTAAGGTGTGAAGTATTAGAAATATGAAAGCAAATCCATTTGAGTCAAGGCAATGTCCACGATCATATTAAAGGCGGGCTTGTCTACTGTTGATTACTGTTGACGCAGCTTTAAAGGTTACGTACGAAAGAAAATTCAATGTTTAGCAACGGAGACCACGTATAATTGGAAACACACTTGGAAGCATCCAAATACCATGCACGAACAAAATATATAGACTTGGAGGCATGATATAGGGGACAGTGTATTGTTAGCCAATGGAAAGAGTCCTGATGGTCATACCTCGACAAATTAATTGAATGTCATACGTGGCAGGTAAAACCATATATTGCAGGCCAGAGGAAAATGATCCTAAACATTTTATACGAACAAAATCCAAGACGGCAAATGGAGGAAGCAGGACTATCGTAATCCTTGAAATGATAAAAAATAATTATCATATCTACATGGACAAAATAAAAGAAACTGAATCTGGACAGCTGAGACTGAGACCTATTAGTTAAGAGATGGGAAATCTGTTGGTGAAAATATCTTTAACGAACTTCGCAGAATAAACAGTTCGGACGAAGATGAATGTATGGAAGCAAGGAAATATTGTCAGAGAGCCTCTCCCAAAGCGTAAAGTAATTTTTAATATCATTATATTAAAAACGCAGATGGCTTGATATAACGACATCAACAGCTACATCTAAAAAAAACCTGTTAGTTCTTGTGTGTTACAAATCCTGACATTTAAATAGACACTGTTTTCATTAAAGAAGTCACTTTAAGATTGGATCACAGCGCGACGTTTACCAACCTACACAAGAATTGCCATTGTTTAATGTGTTATGAATATATTGCTAAAAGAGCTGACTCTAGTCTGGCTCTCAGATTGACAAAGGTTAAAGTGGGAGTTAATGTTTGCAGGTTTGCTATCAAAGGTGTACTCAAAAGGACAAGTGGCGTCTCTCTATCCGTTGTTCTTTGAGAATGGCAAGTCAGTGCAAGTCAGTGAAGAGGCAAGTTGGTATGATTGCCATAAAACCCAAGATAACGTCATTCTAGTGCACCCTATTCAGTGACGCTAAGAGTGGAACAACATTCTTATTGTGTGACAGAGACAGTAGAGATGGCTTGACATAATGGCATCAACGGCCAAATCCAAAAACTGTCATCATTCCAAAGGAGGATATACTTAGAGATTGATACCTGAACGGTTCTAAGCCTTAAAGTTCTAAGTGTAGATTTTCTTTCGCTCATTTTGACACTCCGATACTTTTTGATATTTTCAAGATTATAGATACGATCGATACCTCTAGACTTTGCACTGAGGAGACCGGTGGCTAATCTGGGACAGAGCATCAAAACTGGAACGAAATTACTTTCACGCCTTTCGATACCGCTGCACTTCGCAATTAAGAGGCCGGGTACTAATTTGATACTGAGGATCCGAAAATGATCGAAAATAGTTTTGATACCTTTGAAACTTTCTACACTCCTGATACTTTTTGTATATCCGATACTGAATTGAAGTTCCTAAGTAAAGACAGTATCGACACTAAGAAATCATAGTGCCAACTACTAACATTCTAAAGGCTAAGTGCCTCCGAGAACTAGTAAGACCTTACTTTTTCAACTCTGAGTTCAGATATTGAGGCTATAATTAGCATAAGTAATAACGTTTAGACAAGCTTATAAGTGCAATATAGGTTATGAAGACTAAAACCGCTGCCTTTCTGGAAACCCTTCGAGTACGGTACCCACACTGATCAGCAGTACTTAATTGCTTAGTATGCTGTACTTGTGTACCCAGTACACGGTGTTTTAAGCTATTTTCCGTCTCACGAATGTCTTACAACGGTATTAACTTAATGGTTGTTAATGACCACGGCACAATACATTTAGACAATCATAATTATGCAATTCAGGAAGTTCGGTCTCAGCAATAAGACTCAGCTGCAAGAATAGAATTATCATTGGTCTAATTAATTTACACTTTATCTTCGCCCTGGCATTACTGCTCATAAATAGCTCTTTCGCTGATCTCTGCGTTCTCAAAGCATCTTTTGAAGAAGGAGACGAAATAAACCACGGTTAATTAGCGTTTTAGGGAGGGAATTAGGAGAAAAAAAGAGAGATAGAAAGAACTTGATATAAAATGAGTGTAGATAGTGGGTGCATGTACTAGAGACAGTACAGCAGCCTGCAATGGTTGCTTTTTTTTCAGAAAACCTTAACACACCCATAGCGTAACTGCTTCAGGAAAACGTGGGCACTCATCATCATCATCATCACCACCATTCTTGTCATCATCATTATCATCATCATCATCATCATTTATCATCAACAACAACAACAACAGCAACAGCAACTACAACGAGCAATAACAACAGCAGAAAAATAGAATCATTCTGTCTTAGGTTTAAAACTATCAATGAATTGGATGAGCAAAGATCGATTGTCACCTTTTTTCCCAATCCTCTTCAAGATTCTGTTCAATTCAGCGGCATAATTATTATTTTACATGTTTCAGGGCACTAGCCATAGTAAAGTACAGCACAGTATTGATGAGGGAGATATGATACAACGCAACAGCAAAGGGGGCAGGGGATGATATAACACGACAAACATAATAACTGAGCAATGAAGAGAAAGAGAGACAGACACAGAATGCATAAAGACAAAGAGGACGATATGATATATGAATAAAGGAAATGTCAAACAGAAATAAACAAAAAGGAAGAGAGGCAACAAAATGAAACAAACAAGGAGGCCAAGGTATGAGAGACACAAATTAATAAAACTAACATGATGGGGAAAACCCTAGATATGAAAGAAAAATTCAATAATTTCAATCATTACGCGCTTGACATGGGTAAAATAGATGCCTGTCTAAAAACACTTCAAGACACTATTGTCCCGCAGCCAGCGGACAGCGGCAGGAAACGCTATCAGCAATTTGCGCCCTCAAGGGAGTTGAGGACAATATTGGACGCGCCGGCCTGCTGAGGTCATAACGATTAGATGAGATGTCACGTGCTTGTGTGTACAATACGTTTAAGTGGGGTGCTGAACGTGCATTGCCCGAAGATATGATAGATCTTGCAACTAATCCTAATCATCAAGACGGCCTTTCGGCGGTGTAGTATGACCTCTGTGTTTTTATAACTGAGCAAAAGATGGTACCGGAGTTCCGAGAACTACATTTCATTGTTAAACATTTCGTGTAAAGTGTGCATTGTAGTGTGCAGTTCGCTGGAAAGGGGTATCTGGCATCATTTTGACGATAAAAATGATGATGAGATTCAAATTCATGGATGCTGGTTGTACTGCCTTCTCCGCACCTGCCAGTTTCATAGTTCCACTATCTCACCGGACCTTAAATGCGAAAATCTAGTCTTATTCTTGTGGTAGTTGCAGATTAGTGTTTGAGAATGTGTACTTTAAAAAAAAATATTTATGACTGTTCCTAAGCATGAACATACTTAGTAGTTTTTGTTTTTTTTTTGGTTTGTCCGTGTTTGCAATGCCAACTTTGGTACTTTTTACAAATATAATATAAGCCGTGTATATGCATAGTCCAAACTTAAACAGGGTACTTTTGATGAGATTCATATTAGTTGTGTATGCATCGTTCAAAAATGGTCCTCTTTATAAGTATCAGAAATTGTGTAAATGCATTGCCAGTATGGTGCTTTTTTTACAAATTAATATTGTCTTTATCAGTGTGTATACGTATTGCCCCACTTGGTGCTGTTTACAAATATTACTAATGCATGTAGCCCATTCAATATCAGAATGACCATTATGAAGACGCCTGCATCAATGACGTCATAATAAGTACGGTGATAATGATAAAAAGTTCAAGAAATATATTATTTTCAAAAACAATATCATCAAAGAACATAAGTGTGGTGCACAGGCAAAAAGAACATAACAATCTACGGGACAGCACAAGAACAGATGAAACATTGTGAATACAAACATATTACTTCATAACGTAAATTATCATTCTAATTATGCCCTATTCTACGGCAGCAGCAAAGCACAAAAGTACATAACGCATTCTTAAGAGCCAGCCCAGGCTATGAGCGTTGCCATAATGACAACCGCAGACTTCTCACGCTTAGGAATTAAGAATGAGTACCACGATATTTATGTATTGGAACTTAAGCTCATAAACAAAACGCTTGATAGTCAGTAAGAGGGAATAATGGAGGAGAAATTACATGAGTGGCAAGTGGCTAAAGACATTGTTGAAATTATAACTAGCCGGGCAGTCCACGGTCGATGGCTATAGCTGTATGACTTCGAATAAGATCTCATCTAGCGTATAGGGTGGAACAAAAGACACCGATAGCTCTTTCTCATGTTAAACTCCACAACAGCGGATACCCCAAAACTGGGTGGTGTAAACCAGTATAGGGACACATAGCCCCATCCTCCAGAGAAAACGTCCTTTCATTGATTGGGGTATTTGGGTGGATAAAGATACCACAAAAACACTTCATCCATAAGTATGATCTTTATGCCATTTTGCCATTCTTGTCAAAATTTGTATCAATGCCTCCATCATGATGGTCTGAAAATCTTCAAAAAAATAAGTCTAAAGCATTGTTTGCATGGGACTTGGTGCACGATGCACCACGCTATGTATAGTTCTAGGGAACAGGACTTACGAGGGCTCGCACTATGCACCTAAGTGGGCTTAATTATATATTGCGTGCCTCGTACGGCAAGTAGGAAACGGGCAAAAGTGATGTACCAAAAAGAGTGACGCTGGTGGCCGAAGAAGTATAAAAAGACTTGGGAAAATGCCAGTCGTGAAAACGTAATTAGAACTGGCTTGTCCACTCTAGACCTTGTGCTAATAAGGCTATTTTGCCGATACTGTTTTACCCTCATCAAATCCCTATTGGATCATGTCTCTCCCGGGCTGCAGTTTCGCGACTCATTTCGATGGCGCGGTCGAAAGTAGGCCAGCTGCTCTTATAGCATCTCCCCAAAGACTTTGCAACCAAATTTTCATGCGTCCTCAAGTCTTGTGCCGCGCTCGCCGTCTATCCAAGGGCGGACTGGGAAGATTCAGGGAGTTCCCTGGTTCCTTCTTATGGTATTTGATGTAACTCGGCGATCGCTACGAAATCGACATGGGGTCCTTGTGGACATTCTGGGTCCCAATGAGTGGTGGGCATTATCGTTTTTGTGTGTTAAGAAAACTGAGTCGGTGTCAAAAATTAAAGCTCTGAAATTTCGATACTGTATCGTTATTTTCTATAAAAGCGGAAACCGTCTTAAATAAAGTATCAAAATGCCCATCTGATAATAAGTATCAATATCGAAATAGAATTGCTATTTTCAATACCAAAGAACCAGAATCAGGGCTAAATACTGTGATACTTAACAACGCAGCTATGGACCCACCACTGGTCCCAGCTTGAATGAATGGAACATGCACCGTGCTCCTATTTCACAATATACTGAAGATCGAAGAAGGTAAAGATTCCAGACAAGTATCTTTTGGGGCACGGTCCGCGATAACTGTATTATTTTAACATACATGCCCTCCCACTTCAGTAACCTCTGTGCCGCCCATGTCTTCTCCAACGAAGTTCCTCTTCGATACAGTACCACCTACGTTATAGACGACCCCGATCCCAGTAGTTCCACTAAATAAACTTGTCATGTTTTATTGCCCCGGATATAAACAGTGGAACAAGGCATAACGTTGAGTGCATCTGACGAAAGAAGTGCTCACTTCTCAATAGTATGGCTTTCTGTTTGAATACACACTTACGCTTTTTCTCCCTCTTTATGAGCCTTAGTCTTCCCATTCTGGAATCTTACGGTCATTATTATCTATTATTCTGGAGTCTTTTTGTTATTTTTGTTGTTGTTGTTGTTGTTGTTTTAAGACCTTATACCTACTTCTTATAAAAAAATGAGTCATTAGCTTTGGCTAATGGTTTCAAACAACGCAAATCTGACAATCTTGAACTGATATCGATACCTTATCGAATACGGAAGCTATTCGATTTTTAAGAATAACCGTTCATTTTGGATGTTGCAGACTGCTTTGTCTCCATAAAAAGACTTAACTCCTTAGCGTTTTACAGAAGTGGATATACCGTCTTTTAATATAGAAAAAAAAAAGGAAAAGGAATAACCATCGTTTACAACTTACAATGTATGTGTTACAAGGAAATGCAGTGAAGATAATTGATTATTGTTGCATGGTACACCGTCAACTTTCTGATACTAATAGGGTATTTCTCGTAGAACGATTCGTGTTATCCGACTACATGAAATTAGGATTATCGTGCGTAATTCCATGAATAGTTCTGCAATCGTCACGACAAATCAAGGACAGACGAGGAAAATCACATGTAATATAATTATGTGTCAGTGTGAGTGTTTGTTCAAGTGGAGAAGGCAACACAAAAAACACAAAGCGGAACAGGAGGGCGTCAAAACACGAAGCACCATAACCTAGAATGAAGGATGGAAAAGTCTGTTTACTATGTCCTTCTCCTCATTATCAAACTAATTATTATAATGTTCGTGATAGCCGTCGATGTTTTGAATATTTTTTTTTTTGGTTTCATTTTGCTATAAGCTACAACATAATTGTGGTGTGTCTGGAATAGAATTATTAGACATGGAGATGGATGAATGTGAAAGAGCTTTATCATCACGCTCAGTCCACGTTTGCATAAGTCATTTCTCTGAGATTTTGAGAAATTTAGCGCTCTCAACCTGTTGCTCAAAGGAAAACATTGAGGCAGATATAGTTTCGCATCTAAAATTGAGATATAATAACAAGTCAAAACTCTGCACTGTTTTAATAGGGAAAAGAAGATAACCAGAAGATAAATGTTACATGAACAACTCCAATCATCAAAAATATGACTTAGGCAAATGTGAAATGAGCGTGACGTTCTGCTTAGCTGAAGTAGCGGCTAATTATTTTCACGATAACATTGACAACAAGCACGAAATCATTGGTCGTCACGAAAAAAGAAGAACATGCTGAGACCCACATTTCGTTTTGTGTCGACGTATAAGGGTGTATACCACACACTCATCGATCAAATGTAACTGTTGGTAGATCCCAGACTTTTCAGTCGCTCCTGAAAACCTGGGATCTTATCGTTTTCTCGAAAGTCATCATGCATTAGCTCAAGAAGAGATTCTAAACGTCCTAAACAAGGTGTTAAAGATTTATAAGGAATGTTTTCTGACAAAATGACTATGCGCGATCTCATTTTCCTCCAAACCTCATTGTTTATGGGATATAATGTTATTCGTCGATCCGAACTAGTGTCAGCTTGAGCATTAACGAAGGGTCTCTTATCATCGTAAGAAGAACATACGTATATTGGTGCTGACTGGATCCTAGTAGCGTTCACCATGCAGAGGTAATGAAATTCTTAAGGTAGTAAAAGATCCCATCGTTAATACGCAAACTCTCATATATGAGAATGGTGAGGTTAACCGTGTGCCATGCGGTCGTTACCATTGGAACGCATGCTCTGATGTCATTTTACCCCCAAAAGAAGACTTAATTTGTCAACATCCTTTTTTTTTTCACATAGCACTCACAACAACAGCACAGGACAAATAAAATGAGGCATCAACCCTTTTTTCCCCTCATTATATCTAGCTTACTGAAATGGGAGTAAAGAAACGACTTTTCCTGGAGTTCAGACTTGCAGCTATGACTTCACCTCAGGAAGCCTCGCCTACAGAGTGAGTAAGTAAAATGAGTTAAGATTGCCTTGACTCAAATGGATTGGCATCCATACTTCAAATGTTCTACGTTTTAATACGAAAATTGTTACCTGCTACGTTCGGAGAGGCAGTGAAGTAGCCACCTGCAAAGTTTCTACACAATATGAAGTGCGTTACTAAAAAAAAGTATTAAAAATTAGAAAAATAGCGATCATGCCTCTTCCTTTATATCCCAGAGGGAGCCCTGAACTCTGTAGACTTAGATATAATAGTCTAAAAAATATTACTCATTTTATAACTAATCCTCTTATTAAATTATCCCTCATACTGTTTGCCTTTTGCTCTATTTCAGCCAATAGCTTTGTGATTGTATGACATTTCTTAACTGCTCAATTTGAGTTTGTGCATGACCGTCCAGGGAATTACTTCCCCTTGCCCCGAGAAGAGCTCTTCATTGTAATAAGGGTACACAGGCCCGCCTTTTGTTCACGCAACCACGCGAGATTTTGCAGGGCGCCAGACAGCAGCGTCTTCCAGCCCGCGTTCGCTTGAATGGGCATTGATTAAAAACAGTGATTTTCAAGCTAAAGTCGGAGGCATCATCTGCTCAACAACCCTCCATGGCGTTTTCACAGAAAGCAAGGGTCCAAGAGTCTCGCCGCACCGCACTTCTTTTCAAGCCACTTCTCGGTTCCAAATCAGGAGATATTGTTTGGAATGTAAGGGAGCGAAGGAAGAGAAATAGACTTGGTCGAGTTACCGCGCCTCCTAACACTTGTCAAGAGTACATTGGAAGAAAACAAATTGATGAGGTCACTATGCCCAACGTTTTTTGTTTTTTTTTTTGGTTTTTACTTTTTAGAGGAGTGAGTGAATCTGTAAGGTTGGGTTTTTTTTTGTTGTTGTTGTTTTTTGGTGTGGTGGAGGAGGGGAATTTGGTGGAGATGACGTCACTGTTGTTCAGCCTTTTGGTGGGCAGTAGAAACACAATGCCCGAGGCTGGAATAATCTAAGACAGACTGGGTAATTGCACACAATAAAAGTATTCTACAGAATGGACAAAAGCTATTCCCGGGTGTTTCAACTCTTCAGTTCCTGAAGCTTGAAGATCGGTTGTGACCAGAATAATGGTCACGAGGAAAGCGTTTTTTAATCTCATTTCTACTGTCGTGCAATAGTGTATAAATTTTCTTATCTCTGTGCGTTTTGTAACATAGTAAGCGTAAGACTACCCAGTTCAACTGTGAGATGCATAATAGTGTTAACAACCTGACCAAACTATTACAGTTCTGGCCATTTTAGCATTTCTCGGGGACAGCATTGCGGCTTGGGAGACAAATGTTGAGGTTTTCTGGAGACATCATTGTTTCGAATCATAAAATAATTTTTCTGTTTTGGTAAAACCATTTTTTCCTACCTTAGAGAAAAAACTCCTTACGAGTGACGACACTTTCCCCTTTGATTAGGTATGGGCCTCATGTCATTTTTTTCCCGTCATACAAAGGTCCAGCAGCATATGTAGCCTTAGAACGCCAGACCATGTTAATCCGGCCCTCTGGATGGCATTTTACATTTCCTATTGAGGATATGTAGTATATTATGTGGTAGAGGTATTAGAGGCAGAGGTTGAATAGAACATGGAAGAGGAAAGTGGACGATGCCGCTTGGAAACAGAAAAGGATCACTGATTATGTTGTGGTTTTTTTTTGTTTTGTTTTTTTCATGTGTCAGTGGTATTGGATCAGGAGAAGGAGATGGAAAGACTTCTGAAATTTCTCGGTTACGATAAAACATGGGGTCCTTGCTCAAGAACAGACTGAGAATCCTTGGAGATATGAGAGGCAATTAGGAACAAGGCATAAAGTGAACAGAGCTATTCAGTGAAGGGTAAATGACACACCCAGGGTGGCGGAGGGAAGGGGGCCTGACAGGTCTAGAGGGCAGTGTAGGGAGGGGGAGGGGAGAGTAAGAAAGGAGAGAGCAAAGGTCATCATTATAATAGAGGAAAGGCATAGGAAGCCTTGCAGAGGTGGCGGAGGGAAGGGGTGGGACAGGTCTGGGGATGGTAGAGGGGGTGGGGTAATAACGAGTGCAAATTATTTCATATTGTAGAGTAAGGGTATGACACGTCTTACAGTTTTATAGAATCTTGAATGATCATTGGCAAAATCGTTAGTTGTCAGATCATACTTGGAATCAGTCATCGTTCAGAAGTTCAGAACTAGAGAGGATGATAATAATATAAAAGAGGGCGCGGCGAAGAGGTGCTGTAGATGGCAAAGATTCTGCCAAGTCATTGTGATTGTCGTTGAGATGAAATATTATTTTAAAAAGGAGAGAGAGAGAGAGAGAGAGAGAGAGAGAGAGAGAGAGAGAGAGAGANAGAGAGAGAGAGAGAGAGAGAGAGAGAGGGAGGGAAAAGAAAAAAAGAGAAAAAGTTAAAAGAAATAGCAAGAAACGGTAAGAAGTACTGTTGTTTAGATCTTTGAAGGTACAAATTTATGCCTGTATCTGAAAGGTGTAATATGCAGCTGCGTTCAACTTACTTTCAGCTCTTGTTAAACTTGTTAAACTCAGTGTGCTGTAACTTTTTCCCATATAGGTCTAAAATGTTTTACTTTGCAATGGCACTTGAATCACACACTGACAGATGGAGCTGCCAAGTAAATGAAAATGCTACAACTAATTGACTACTCGTACATCATTTCTCTAATTTTATGGGGAATGCCATGCTCAGACAAGGATGCATGGTCGTTTTGCAAGACTCTGATCCTTAATGTACATTTTACGGATAAGATTGCGCGTCTTGGGGGTACACCGCTGGCTATCGTGGGTGTCACGACATCACGAGGCAAATCTGCTGTTCATGTTTAAACCATCGCTAATTCCATACAAAATAATTACTACGATTATGTCAAAAGAATTGCTTTGTCGGAATTGAGAGCTTGCATATTAACGGTACGATCTCTCAGACCTTATCATTGTAAGAATTGGATTAGTGTGTATGTGTTGAATGCGGCATTAGTAGCGTTCAAACATGCAGAGTTCATGCAATTCTTAGATAGCAAGAGATTCCAGTGTTAATTCGCAAGCTCTCAATTACAAATCTACGGAAGCATTACGATCTGTTTCCCAGATGTCGCAATACGCCATCATAGGCAGGTAACATAATATACTCTAAAATCTCAGTGATTGGCACATAGCAATACTGAGTCAACAGGCGCGGCTGCCTTAGACATGCCGGAAAAAGGCAAATGTGATTCACATGGAGACATAGGGGTTGCCTATCGATGACGTTATTTAAATAGAGAATGGCGTATCTGTTAGTCTTTTTTCTTTTCAAATTCTGTGTGCCTGTGCCAATATAACCAGTATGCTCTTGCCAAAAACAATACCTAATGTTATACCAGAACAAAGCAACTCCCATATTTTATGTCTGTAAACTGCCATGTCCATCCATGACAACTGCAATGTATATATGTCAAGCCGCTATGTCATGCCAAGAAAACTACACAGCGCACTAACTGAAATAGCTTTCCTAGTTATGAAGTATTAAATGTCACTTTGTTCTTCAGATTCTTTTACTTAAGTGCGAGGGTGAGAGGATGCACCCGATTACACATGCACAAATGAAATATCACAATGAGAGGTCAATTAGCCTTACTTAAGCACCCGTTATGAAGTACATGTACAGTTATATACAGTTCTCCCAGTTCAACAAAGGTCACGGTGCACCTGTAGATCTTGCTTCAGAACAAATCAACAAACATTTTTTTGATTTTTTTAAAAACTGAAAAAGATCTATACATGTAGAGTTGTATAGTAAGTGTGCAGGCGTAAATAACAGCAGAGGCGGGCATNTGTATAAGAGAGATGTTTTTAAGTGATCTGGATTTCAGTCAGAAAACCCCCTCTCCTCCTTCAAACTGCACAGACTAAATAAAATGTAAGCGGAATGAAATAGATCTGGTCAACCAACACCCCATTTCCCCCCGTTCCAGCAATTCAAACATACACAGACCGTACACTTTACATCAACGTGTTGGTTATGAACGATATTTAAATGGGAGTGTGGGAGTTGGAGAGGTGGGGGAAGGAGTAAATGGGAGTGTGGGAGTTGGAGAGGTGAGGGAAGGAGTAAATGGGAGATTGGGAGTTGGAGAGGTGCAGGAAGGAGTTACCAGCATGCGCTAATGGTAGGAGAATCTCGATATTAAGCACACTTTTAATAAGTATATTTACCTTGTTACAAACTTCACATGGTCTGAATCATCATTATTCTATTATTTCATTTTCAGGTGGATCTCTATATTAAGATACTTCAAATAACAGGTATATTCTTTCCATGCAGTATGTCCTGTGGCAGCGTTGAAACTTATACGGCTAGGGAGCAAAGACAAAGATTCCCAAAATGAGAACTCTGTGGTATATTTGTGAACATATACAGGGAGGTGCATATGAAAGCACACGCATAATGACAAGGCAACATTGATGAACTTCACTCCAAGGCTGAAAACCTTTGAAATATGAGTGGCTGGCATGGCAGCAGTGTATCGAGACTTAATTCTTTAAATCAGACCGTATCACCTAAGTAAGGCTAATGAAACATAACGATTTTGTTCGTGGATGGTACCTGTTTGTCAATATCAATGAAGTTAGTGTCACTAACTACCAAATAAATGAGATTTTCCTATTTGTCTGGAAGAATCTTCGTATAAGGAGAGTGGCCTTAGGGAACCTTGAATACCACAGATAATTAGTCAGTCGTAGCCAGGATTCGATAGGAGGGAATGATTTTCCTCAGCACATTCCAATAAAAGATTTCTTGAAGGCGTCCAGCATATTCACTCAATTTCATTGAAACTCTTTTTACGCTCTTTGCAATAACATTGTTTGTTTGTTCATCGTTCATTCGTTCGTTTCTTCGTTCATTATTTTGTTTGTTTGTTTTTTGTTTGTTTGTTTGTTTGTTTGTTTGTTTGTTTGTTATTTGATTTAGGGTTTTACGGCGGGTCAGGAAGATTACGATTACGGTCATATTACGTCTTTCTGATTGTGGGACTAAACTACCAATTTTACCAGAACAGTGGCACAACGTGCAACCAGGACCTCCAAGATTTTCGTTCTTATTCGAGAAGACTGGATGTCGGCTTTCCTACTCTGAAAGCCAGAGCGTTTTTCCCCTAAGGGCTTATCACTAGACATACACTCCACTTTGCCACAAGAAGTTAAGTAACGATACGCAAAAAAAACCCAACCAACCCGGCTATATGGTAATCTAGGTCAGGCACGCTGATGTAAGCATTAGAAAGATGTCGGTCAGTGTGAATGATGGATGGAGCAAGTGATGCATGAACGTTACTTGGTTACTTGCAGGGCCAAAATCCCCATTCCTCCCTTTTTAGCCCAGGATGTGGCGACATTTCTTGGTATTTTCAAAACATGCAAAACGAATGTGACACAATTTCAGTTTGGACGCGTTCCACCAAAAGCATGAAACGGCGACAGACAACAGACACTGCGAAATTTAGCCAAGTCGAATGCTGACCAAACTAAAAGAAAAATCCATTTATCGAAAGTCGATAAATTGATTTGATTCAACGCTGGAACATTGGAAATCGCTTTGTAATATAATAAAATTCTACATGTCCTGAGTTTCGTTTGAATAGAGCTGAATACACCAGACAAGAAGGTATTGACAGGCTTGACTTAAATGAAAATGAATCTCAAATAGAACACCCACAAGTGAAATTCAATAAATGTGCTTCTTAAAAACAGTCCATGTCAGTATGTGTTACCTGACAGAAATCCTTTACGTCTTTTAGAGTCGGTGAATGTTACTAATCTAATGAAGCTCATAGAGCAATGCGTTTTGAAAATTCCATCTGCAGTCATAAAAAGCATACGTTAATAAAAAGGTCATAGCTTGTTTTGTAATGCAATGTATAGCTAAGATCACTAGGACCAGTTAACAATGATTCTAAAAGACAAAAATGCACAAAACAGTATGACAATACCCTATCATTAAATTGCACAGGTATTATTCAGGCTGCCTAACTGATAGGGATAACTAGTGTTCACATGGTATCTTCAAGCAGAAGTCATTGCTCGTGGAAGTGCCAGAAAAAAAACCTCAAACCGGAACTTAATAAAGATTTCCAGTTTGGCCCAAGAAATGCAACCTGGCACAATGCCAACCTTCCCATTTATTATTACATGTCATGTAAGCTGGGCTTCCTGAATATTGTGCAGATTGACGTAAAAGTTCCATGCCAAAATCTAATCTGGCAAACAGGTTAGCCGCACAGATTGGCCGGGTGTTGCTGGCGGAAATCTGGGCTTGACCCAGCCATTTCATTTCCCCTCCAGCCTTGTAACATGCTCACTTCATTAGTGGCCAACCACAAGCCAGAAGCTTCCAAGTAGCAAAGAACTTGGTCAAGTCATGAACGAGGAATTCCCAGACGTGTGCGGTCACAGTGCGGGGCATTATTTCGAAGTATATTGGCTGTAAAGAGAGCCAAACTAATTTTGCTTTTAGCGATTATTGCACAATAGCTGATGTCAGTGACCTTTAGCTACAGCTCAGTGAAAGTGGAGTTTTGGATTAGCGACTTCAAAAATTGAGCGAGGCGTGCGTGGGTGGCAGCATGAACAGATATGAAGACAGACTGGCAGTTACATACATATCCCTTCCCAGGGCCAGAAATATATCACAAACTCCAAATATACCTAATTGCCTAACTCTGTTGAAAGTGTAAGGATGCAATAACATAGGATCGAGTCTTTAAATCAATAAACATTGCAATGAAAAATTTCAGGTAGTGACATCTTATTTCTGCTATTTTTGAAATGTACCTGCCTCATGGTTTAGCTCTGCATTTTTATATAATGTCATACCAGCCGCTGTTATAAATCTATGCTTTCAGGGAGATTTTATCTTCGAGATCATCTCTCTTACGGACTGTTATGACAGAGGCAGCATGCGCATATGGGCAATTCATGGTGTTGCCACCTTACTTTTGTACGTAACGAGCAAGATGTGAATTTCACATCTGATTCACGCTAGAAACGTGCAACAAACGCCAAATGCGTATGCCTGCCTCTATAATGACAGTTCGTTAGAGATCTGAACTTTGAAATAAAAGCTCTCTATTGTTTTTTAAATCGCTATTTTTCTTCAATGTCCATATGTTTTGCTAGATGAGCTAATAGAGTTTCTTGATTCTTGTATCTCATCAAATTTAATCAAACTACAACGCCTACGACGCCTTCAGAAAAATTATAAAATAGCACACAGAGACAGAATCAATTTACGAAAGGTTCAAGAAATGCTTGAAAGCAAATTCAGTGCTTCACACACCCAGTTCAAGTTTTCATAGAAAAAAGTGATGACGACTCTTGTCACGGGCACTGCGACACAAAAGATCCATTTTCAGCTCACTGTGATATGTGCTGACATTAAAGTGCACAGGGCGTGTGTATTCAGTACTAATGCTAACGTCGTCCGACAAAAAGGCTTATGTTGGTCTTCCCGCCAGACTATTTTTGGATATTCCTGATGTATGTTAATGTTCATCTTCCAACAGCAAAGTTTTACGGAACTATGAAGGACTTTAGAGAGTAACAGAAATTCGGTCATTATTTTGTTGAAGCAAATAGCTATAATATTCAAATAGAACCATTACATTTTATCAAGAACACTTGGCAGAAGATACGCACTTTTGTCAGGAGAGGTTAATATTGGATGATTGAAAATGATCACATATAGGAACCCAACCAACGATGCTATAAAAGAGGTCTGTTATAAGCAGGAGAGGCAAAGACCGTCACAGTGAAAGTCTTTTTTCTAATGGATAGGTTTGGTAACGTGAAAACAAAACGCTAACTTTGGCAAGTTTTGTCTTCCTATTTCGTCGCCAGTGGGACGCCAGGATATCTGGCGATGTATCTGTCTAGCTGTCCTCCCGTCAGACTGTCTGCCAGGAAGCCTGTTACTCAATCTATTCATTTCCTCTCTCTCTGTCTCTCTCTCTCTTTCTCTTTCTGTGTCTGTCTCTCCACACCCACTTGCGTTGTTCTATACTGTTTGTTTCAATGTTTTCTTTTCTCCTGCATTCTCTTCTTTTTTTAAAGTAATTGTATGAGTCTTCATGGTCTGATGAAGAAACAAAAAAAAAAGCAACTATGTGGAGCAGGGTGCTATAGGGCAAGCTAAAATTACTCAGATAAACAAAGATGCCACCAACAAAGGGCTGCGACATGAAGTGTAAGCAAAATTGTTCCTTACTGTGAGCTGCTTGAGTAAAACAAATTAAATGTTTGTATCCAATCTCACAAACGCAAATGCCGCCATATAAGGAATGGACCAAGCCAATCTCTTACGCTCCTTTCCAATGTCTCCACCAATCAAAATGAAGGCGCGCGCGCATGTCCACCCACAGCCGAGCTCTCTTTTTAAGCCGTATATAATCCAACTCTCCACTTTCACTGATACGAAAACAAGAACGAGGGGCAAATGTTTCCAAATGCATGTGTCAAAGTGATGAGCACTCTGCGTGCTGTGATTGGACCTGAGCATGACGTCATCTCATCTCATCTCCTATTTGAGATAAATCAAGAAATCCTTCAATCAGTCTTTTAATGCTTTGTATTGAATGGAAATGCAAGAAAAGGCTAAATTGTGGGGTGGATTAAAATTTAAGAAACTCAATAAGATTATTGAAGTATTTTTTGAGTCTCATCTCATTCTACTTGTCTTCTAATATTTGCACCATTCTTTAAAAAGTTTTCAACTTCATCACCATAAGAGCGGATATCGGCGTAACGCCGTCATCAACCACCATGTATCTTTACCATGTATCTTTACCATGTATCTTTACCAGAACATAATGCAGTCGGCTCGGCTTGATCCTCATCCGATTAATACTAACTTCCAATTAATCACAACAATTTCCAGCTGATTGAATACTATATATACTATATATATATATACCATTAATATTACCCTTCATATGTTAAATAAGCATAAATATTTCATTTCAATATGTTAGTAAGTATGTGCCCTCAATGTTCACTATTTTGAAATGTATTTTTGTATTTGTTTGCATTGCTCTAGTGCAGAACTCTGCAAGAGCTAATAAACTGAATTGAAATTGAAATTGAAATTGGACGCCCCATCCCCCACCCCCCGAAAAGAAAACATGTGCTTAATTTAGAGCTCAATAACTCCAGAATGTGTGAAAAAGAAACCGGGATAACATTTTAAGCGCATCAAAAGATGAGTATTATCTATAACTGTTACAAATTTCACAGTTAGTTGTTACAATGCTTTTCAATGAAGTGCCCGAGGCCAATGTGTTAGACGCAAAGCTATTATGCTCTTGCTAGACATACGTTTTTATTTATTTTAGCTCTGAAATAACAACAGCACCTAGATAACTAACGTATTTTGCAGCATTAGCCGACTATATCCATGTGCTACTGAGTGCCAAGTTTCAGTTGCATAAGTTCTGAGTTATTGAAGTTATTGAACTTCAGAATTATGTAAAATATTGTTTGAATACCCGAGGTATATACTTTAGTAGGAATTCATGGGCAATCACTATCCTTTTATAACTGCGACTCTTCCCATGCTCCTGAGGTGTTGCTTTTTTTGCTGCCTGCACAATACTCTCATTAAGATTAATTTTCATCAGTGAACGGCAGTCTGCCAGAGAAAACAAAATCAAAATATTATTGGACCCAGATGCATATAAAAATTATAAAACAGTTATGCTAGACGAAGCAAGCAGCCCTACATGCTTTGTGAGCTGATGAACAAGCTCGTCATGTTTGCGGTTGCTAAGTATTCCATTGTACACCGTAACGAGAACTTCAATGTGCGTGTGTCAGGAGCATTTGTATGAGTCGATGTACACGATAAACGCCTTGATCATTTCTAAACACCCGAGGTTCTATTTTTCTGAGATTAACTTTTCGTGTAAATATGAGATGGCTTGATTGATGAGAGGGTGGGTAACCGTGTAGCTTCCGAATACGGGTGCACCCAATATCCTGCAAACAGCCGTAACAAACAGGAAATCACAATTATGCGTGAAAATGGACGCATGGATCTTTAAAGTGATTGATATTAGAGGCGATAGCGGGGCGTGTCGGCAAACGGGAGATTGTCGTCTGGGCAGTAAACACACGATTCCATAACCATGCTTGTCTTGGAGAGAGAGGGAGTAAACACCGAGGGGATATTTTCGAGATGGATCAAAACAAACGGCGGCAACAGTGACGTTGCCAAACTGAGAACGGTGACGCTATGGTCCCTGTAGAGTTGAATACATTTGTAAGCGTCATATAAGAAATTTGCTAGGCTTGTTTTTGTGTCTTTTTGTGTGAATGTAAACAAATCAAACCTCACAGAGAAATAGTATAACCCCTTTGTACGTATGACGTCAAAAGTACGTCCCTACACATTATCTTACAAATGGCTCTGGGACGCAGCGGTTGGTTCCGGAAGTGCCGTTCCCGTGTACGTATGACGTATCCGTACGTTCTATAAACTACGCATGTAAGCACTCTTGCACACAAGCTAATGAAACAATGATATCTTGATGACGTCCGAGCTTATAAAACCAAGACGTATGAAAAGGGTTTAAGTAAGAAAAACAGTAACACTTTAAGATAACATAGCGCCTCTTACTCAGCTAGCTTCCATCACCGTTAATCACCACACATTATCAAAGATGATGTAAAAAGTATATAAAGCCAATCGCAGGAGTTCAATACTCTAAAAACTGCTCAGACATGTTTGGACGTCATTGTTTTCCGATATTGCATTCAAGCCTCGACATTACACTGATTGAATGGACAATGGAAATCATTATAAGTCATTATGCAGCATATTGTAGCAGACCTCCCCCGTACATTCCAACTCAAATTGGCCAGCTCTTTGGTCACTGACGTCACGTACAAGAAAAGAAACGGGAATCAGAGGGCATATCGACTTAACCATTTGGCCTACTCAAGCTGGTATGTGGGCGGGATGCCACATGCTTGCACAAGTGGTTCATGCATCGCATTTTTGTGACAAATTCTGCTTAAATTTAAAAGTGGGTTTTACGGGCATAGGACTTAAGTGCCATAATGTTAAAATTTTAACCTATTCGCTCAGTACGCATCTCTCTCTTTCTATCTCTCTCTCTCTTTCTTTTTCTTTCTCTCTCTCTCTCTCATTTTCTTCCCCTCTCTCTTTTAAATGCGACCTTTCATTTTGCTTTGGGAAACGATACCTATATTTATGAGAACCCGCGCCTCTCTGATTAATATCTAATATTGAATGACTAGAGACATAAATATGACAGTAAGTGATGAAAGGTCGTTCTCCGATCCAGAAAGTACGTCTGATCCCTCTGGCAAAATGAAAATGTCCTAGCTGTTATTGTTGTTGTCATCTAGTTTAATAGCAACTTTCCTCTCCCTCCAATATCAGCCTCCGTAGATTAATGAATTAAAACAATATGTCTATGTGTGTGTGTCCGTGTTCAGAGTCAGTGTAAACTCATCAACTCATGAAGGTAGATCTAGACAATTCGTCAACGTCTGATGTCTTTTTATAGATCGTCTGTTGGTGTTAGTAATTTGTGTCAAAGATTCCGAGGGAACTATGGAAAGTGGCGTGGTGCGGGTTTCACATAAATTTGAAAAAAAAAAAAAAGCATATAGAGAAATGCAAGTTATTAAATGAAAAGGGATTAACCAAACAAGTGAAGAATCCTCAATTCCATGCACTTTGCTTTAACTTTCAAGCAAGCATTCTACTTTTATGAATAGTGTAGTGACACGAAAATAATGGAACATCCAGTTAGCAATTTTATTATGTACTGGAGTGTACGAGCCACGCCAAAGTCAGAAGCGGACTGTACGAATGATAGCAGGTTATTATTAAGTCTGAGCATGGATTGTATCGCTCTAGGGCAGAATTACGATTATACATAGTGTATGCACTACATCTTTCCCATTGCAGCAGTAAATCTAATTTACTATAGGTAGAATAGAAGCACCTAAACACATCTTCTAGGAATGCTCCAGCCTCTCAGCCTTGAGAAGCGAAATCGGGAAATAGCAGTCCAGAGAGAACTCTGGGGAGACATGTGGCCGTATGCATAATACATAACGCTATATAATGTACTACGTTAACTGCAGTGGACACTACTGATGTTTTGGGAGTTTCCCGTGGTTACGGCTGTGCGTTAAGTAATGTAAGGATTACGCATACGGCCATTGGTCGACGTACAAAAGACAGCAGTCTTCATGGACAGAGCTGAACTGATGGTATGACTAAGGAACACAGCACAAGAAGAAGAAGAAGAACATTACCGGACAGAATGTTGTTATGATTTTGCATTCCATTTCGTTAGGTCTACAAGTACATCGGGTCAACCAGCTCAGTTACATTTGTCCGCTATGTGGGAGCGGGTGGGGGAAAGATGGGAAGGAGGGAGGGGAGCGGAGCAACTCCATGACTATGTTTGGCTTTTCTCCCACCAACAGTAAGAAAAGCTGAAAATAGAGAGCTCGAATACAGGAGCCATCAAAAATGTTTGCCGCACTTAAACATACTACAGACAAAATAAACTAAAACGAACTTTCTACGAACTGACTACGAAAGAGTGCAGACCAAGAAAAAAAATGGAAGTGATTTATGTCATGGTAGCGCTACGTCATTCTGTCTGCTGTGGTTTAAAGATCCCTTCCGTGTAGACAAAGAAGGAAAATGGATTGTCTCTCGTTGAGGTGAGCGTCAAACTTAGCTCAAGTGAGAGTGCTGGAAGAGGTGGGCCGAAACCTTAATTTTTAAGTATCGCGATGCTCAGCTTTCACGCTCTAGGTATCGAAAATGTCGATTATGTTTCGATTCTAATAATTAGTATCGAGTAGGCATTTCGATACCTTCGATGCCTTTCGGTACCTTGTGATACCGACGGATGGCTATGCACAGGTGAGGAGGCCGGTAGATAGACTGGTACTAGGAAGTGAAAGAACATCGAAATTATTTTCTCTGCTTTGGATAAATTTCGGCACTTTCGATTCACGTTGACACTTGACACCCCTAAAGTTTGCCGCTTACATCAAAAATATCGAAAAGGTATCGAAAATATAGACCTTAAGTTCCGATACTGACATGACTATTATGTATCGATATTAAAAATGAATCCCGCCCACCACTAGGGGGTGGTGAACACAAACATATCAGTCTGAACAATGGCGTGACATTTCACCAGAAATGTTACAAACGTCATATTTATGTGAATTACACATTGTGTGGCATCGGCTGTCTAATCCTGAAATGATATCATTATTATGTTCCATCTTCGACAGACAGGAGAGGGCGGCATGAGAAGTAATGACAACCGGGTGGCTCTGAATACAATCTTTAGCTCGGGCCACGTATAATTCAGTCTTCCATTTTTCTCGTGCCAGTTTTGAAATAAAGTCCATGCTTGCATTATATGGATATTCAACCGCGTATGTTAAGCATACCGGTTATAACTGATGCTGATTAATGAAAATTACTGAAATAGATTGAGTTTAAAGAAAAAAAAGGCAACGAAAGAAACAGTTTCAAGTTAACAATCTCGTGTCTTCAGACGAAAAAAACATGCAAAATCGAAGGCAAACAATAATTCAAGGGTGAAAACCACAGAAAAGAAAGATGTTAATC
>JAWQUT010000233.1:707151-709651 GCA_033807755.1 Ellobium chinense
GACCGAAAGCAGAAGCGTATCAATGACAGTCCTAAAGGCGCCAGTCTAACGAAGCCTTCGGATATATAATTCATCTACCCACTATCTCCTCCTGAATAAAACTGTCATAAACACAAGAAATGAAATATCGCGGGGCCTCTCCATGTTCATATAGATCTTTTTCACTCTGAAATCATTCGAAACGTTCATCACAGAAAGCCAGGATCGATAGATTCGGCTTGCCCGGAGACCCTCTGCGATGCATGACGGTATCGACACTACTTCTGATGTACCTCAGAAAGATCGGTTTGATTTTGCTTTACCCGGACAACACCGGTTTCGATTCTCTTTATTCGGTTAGCGAATTATGAAAAAGAAAAAGTGTTCAGTCAAATTGCAGGTTTGACTTACTCGCGGTCTGTTACATCTGAGTAAACATCTCAAAAGTTATGTGGTTTTCCTTCCCTTCTGAAAACTATCGTTCCTTCAGCAATGTTACAGAGGAAAGACACTCCATTACTGATAAAGTAGTATTCGATACAAGCCTACGAAGAAATGCTAGCGTTACTCATGGGGATTATTTTGCCTATGACTTACTCACAATCTTCTTCGCCCTCTCACAGACTTGCTCACAGCGACTGACCCTAAATGGAATGGCGAAAATTGGGATAGGAGTTGGCCGACACAAAAAAAAAAAATGGGAAAAAAAAAAGTTGGTAATACTCTGTTTATGTCCGTGATCCCGGAGACCCAGTGGAAGAGCGTTGACCCGATGTTGAGCTTATATGATTGCATGAGCCAACACTTTCCAGTTCGATCCATTCCACCACGTTATGGTTTGCAGCATGGATGTGAATTCTGGAAGAGGATCAAAGGAGCGTCATTACGGATATCTTCTTATCCATCTCTCATATTTTTATCTATTTTGCCTTGTAAATAGGAGGCGATGACAAACTAGAGAGATACCATTATGCTTCTTCCCATGTTTTCGTACTTCACAAGCAGCGCCCAATCAGATCGCCATTTTTGTGCGATAGAAAAGAGAGAGGGAGAGAGAGAGAGAGAGAGAGAGAGAGAGAGAGAGAGAGAGAGAGAGAAAGAAAAAGAGATAATCGTAAGCGGTACTGCCACAGATAAATCTGAGAAAATAAACTTCTTTTCTTTATTCTAGTCAATTGATACTCTTGCTTCATAATGTTCCGTTTCAGTACTGTTTTCTGTCACAATGAGGGTTGTTTCTCAGGCTCTGCCTTGCCCTACAAGAAAAGGCTCTCAAGCCAGCATGCACAAGTCATTAGGTATGGATTCCGGTGTAATGATAATCTTAATGATACTTACCTACTTCTCTGTCAAACTATTGGGTTGAGGGATATGGTGATTACATCATAAAGTTCTATTCTTTATATCTTCTAATTCAATTCTAGTACAACATGTTCGGCATCTACATTTCCATGAGGATTTATAAAGTTTATCCTATCTTATCTCATCTTAATACTTCGCAATTCTAAAGGGAAAAACAAGAAGGGGAAAAGCTGGGTATAGGGAATCCTCGCCTATGCGTCTGGGAATAGATTTGCTTTGTCTGTACCCATCTCAATAAAACAGACAAGCTCAATCATGTGGGACACATTGCTTTATCACACAGACATAATAGATAAATGTGTCTTCTGCACTGGTTATCCCTACACAAGTAAACGAACTTGCATGATTGTAAACTGTCTGTAGATGCTACTCGTTTGCATCTGAGGGCTTTTTTTTTTTTGAAGTCAC
This sequence comes from Ellobium chinense, assembly GCA_033807755.1. NCBI lineage: Eukaryota > Metazoa > Mollusca > Gastropoda > Ellobiida > Ellobiidae > Ellobium > Ellobium chinense. The sequence goes on from JAWQUT010000233.1 coordinate 708,901, forward strand.
TCGCAAATCTTAAAGGGCAATGGCCAGAGAGGCTCTATAACCGTCCAGCCGTGAATGTATGTAGGTGGTGGCTCATCTGAACTCTTCTAACGGACAGGATCGTTAGCATCCAGTTCTTCTAATTTCATTCTACACAATATGCACGATAAATGTGTTTCTCTCGATGTTTATACATCTAAACTAAAATAAAAATTGCGTCTTTCACGATGTTCACACGTCTTCAAGTAAATCAAAGACGTAATTTGTGAATTGTCTGAGGAATATTCATATCAGCAGGGAGCTGTGATTTGTGCGGTGATCAAAGCTGACAATGCATGATCGTTGAGGGAATAATCCCAGGCTCTATCTGAAATTATCATCCTCGGTGTTGCAGGGAAGGATAATGAACATCATTTTCATCTAGCACAGCCATTGCACAACAACTTATGGATTTCTGCTACGGTGGGATGAACATCACTTCAAAAACCTCGTCTTCGGGTGGTCAATTTTGAAAACAAAACAACATAAAGCAAAAGAAAACGAAAACTCCGCATGTAGGATGGGCAAATTGAAGGTCTTTCTGTCAAATATTACAGATATACCGTGTTTATGAAGAATGTTTTGTTCAAGATCTCCGAGGCATTTTGAGCTACAGATCGCCCTGGGTCAGTTGTGTCGCCGGCTGAGACATTTCAATCCAGATGCTGTCAGAGAATGTCTGGTCATCGGGTGCACATACTTGGAAGGCTCCAGTTTTAGCATGTGAGCGCTT
>JAWQUT010000233.1:714651-728412 GCA_033807755.1 Ellobium chinense
CCATTACTAACAGTCTGGAAATCATAGTGGTAGAGTAACGTACATTATAATGAAAAATTATTGAGAGTGAAAATGCATCACCTGGGTTTGATATCTGGACTATGACAATTTGTCTATTTTTTACCGGGAAAATGTTCTCACGATATGTTGGTTTCGCTTTGATCTGACCAAAAAATATGCTGCAGCGACAATGGGATGATATTACTGAAATACCGATTTTCAGAAGGGAAGAAAAAAACTAACGAGTCTGAGAATGTCAATATTCCATATAAGCTCACAGTGATATACAGTGTCTGATTACCATCATCAGCTTTTCTGGAAACTTTATGTGACAAAACCTGCCTGCTATATTTCGCTTTGTCAGTGAGAAATCCCCACGCCTAAAAGACATGAGAAGAAGGCGTTTTGCAATCGCGCCGTTTATTTAAGGTGATAAAATGTTTTATATAAAACAGTTGCGTACAACGACATTTTACGCACGAAAAAGTTTCACCATAACGATGAGCCTCTCCCACTCTTCCTACTCCACCTCGACATTATCCTCTTCCTCCTCGTGTGTATGGTTTTTACGCAGGCGCTTGAGAAATGTGGCATATGTACGCATAGTATTAGCCTGGAAATGGCTACGTAAGCCTTGGCCAAAAAAACCTCCAAAAAACAAGAAAATTCTTAACGGACGTCCGTGCATTTTTTTTTTTACTTGTCTATAAATGTCTCTGACGTTACTATAGTAAGTGGATTTACTGTAAAGCCAGGCAGCAAAATAAAGAAACCAAAAGGTGCCAAGCTTTACAAAGAAACAAACGAATACGTTTATGCTTTGCCAGATGGATGTTCCTCAGCAGCAAGGAACTTTTCATTGCATTGCTATAAATGTCGATGACGTTACTGTAGCAAAGGGACTTCTGTAAAGCTAGGCAGCAAAGTATAGGGACCCAAGAGGTACCAAGCTTTACAATGTAACAAAATATAATGTTAACACTTCGGCAGATGAATCTTTCTCAGCAGCAATGAGCTTTTGATAGCCACTGCTATACATGTCAGTGACGTTACTGTAGCAAAGATAATTGCTACAAATCTATGTAGCAAAGTAAAGGGATCAATTCAAGATGTGTAAATCTTTACAAAGTAATAAAAATCAGTGTTTCTCAGTAGCAATGGATGTTCTTCTCAGTAGCAATGAACTTTATTTGCCATTGCTATAAATGTCAGTGACGTTACTGTAGCAAAGAGAAATGTTGTCAAAGCTAGGCAGCAAAGTGAAGGAATCAAGACGGTCAAGCTTTACACAGTAACAAAATTGAGGCAGATGAATATTCCTTAGCAGCACTGAGGTTTTCATTGCCATGTAGCCCGCCCCTAATAACTTTGACTTTGTCTTGCACTTTCTCCCCCTCCGTCTGCCTGTCTGTCTCTCCGTCCGTCCATTTGTCTGTATCAGTGCGAATATGTCTTTTGTTAACACTAAACATTAACTTACCTCAACAATGAAGAAGAAAAAGCACACGCACGGTCTTTGTTGTAATATTCGTTATATAGCTATTGCTGGGCAAAGGCTACTATAAGGGCAGGAAGCTATATAGTGGATATCATGATGCGTCTCAAACTGACGCAAATCCATTACTTGTTGCCACGTGTAGCCTGGGTATTTCACCTCTTTTTAGCTCTGACGTCATCTCATCTCTTAGCTCTCTCTCTAACCTCCTCCACAGGGAGCACTCGGACACTGGGCATTGCAACATCAACTGAGAATAGGTTATCTTGGTAACACCACTGAATCATTACGGCAATTACACTCATTACATGACTCACTCTGTCCTCCATCTTGACCTTGTACCAAGTAACGGAAGGCGCTGTTGCAATGTCTGAAAACAATACCAACCTCGTCTAGAGTGTGCTAACCTTCGCGTGCTCGGCATCTCCCATGGGCGTTGCATTACGAGTATATATCCTATTGTCTGTAATTATGTCTTCCTTGTCTATCCCCAAGAGAGCGGATGACCAACGGGGACGCCAAGACCAAGGCATCCTGCCCAGATACTTATGTGGGGGAAGGGGGGTAATGATGATCTCTTATAGATCCAGAAACTCCAATTCCCCTCTCGCCCTAAAATGACATAAAAAAGTGAAAAGGAAGAGTCACTGAAACCTTCCCTGCCCCAACTCAGCCACCATCGTCTCCAGAGCGCACGCACTAATGATTTCAATGTGTAAGTCCTTCTCTGAGCACATGAGCATAAAGAAGTAAAAAAAAAATGCGCAAAGTATGCATTATAAGCCAAATCACGTGTCCCACCTATCTGTCATTTCCTCATCATCTTGCCCAAGTCTGGGCTCTAGGAATCACGCCAGTACTCAGAAAATGCTGCCAATGATGAGCAGCAAAGTGGCTTAATGATGGTGAAGTTTATTGGGCTATTGATCCAGTTCTGAGCAAGGCACTTTTCTTAGTGTGTGGGTGTGTGGGTGTTTGTGGGTGTTTGTGTGTGTGTGTATGTAGGGTGGGAGGGTGTGCGAATTACCATAACTATTATTGTTCCCTGCTGAAAACGGAAAATTAGAACCCCACTCCGATGTAATGATGAAATGTAAATCAAGCTTCGGAGGCCTCTGACCCGCCCGGTAGTGCTTCCTTCCAGTACAGCCACCTTCACATTGGTCGTATCGATGTTTTCAATGGCAATGTTATGGAGGCATGTCAAAATACCATGGACCGAGAAAGGAAAGGGGGGNGGGGGGGGGGGGGCAGTTGGCTGGGAAAAAACACAAAAACCCAATCCCCATGAGGGCGTAAAATGAATGAGCCATGGAAATTTCGTTACGACTGGTTAAATAACCTGATTTAATTTATTTTTCATTACGTTCTCTCAAGGCTCTGTGCATGTAGCCTTCAAGGTCGTTCAGCATGGAGGCTGGATGAGGAAGTGGGGGGTGGATACGTAGATATGAATACCGGTTTCGGAGCAACATTGGGGTAGTGTAGGCGTTGGGAAGATGAGAAAAAAAAATGAACGAAGTCATCAAGTAGCAAGAAGACACAATATAATATGTTTGTACTAAACTGGGGAGGGGGTGCAGCTTTTTAATTATGTGTCCGCTTGGTACTAAGAGAGCACCAGAAATTTAAAGCACAATCGATAAATCTTCAGAATGTGAACCGGGTATTGCTGCGTAGGGGCTCATCTCCATCGAATCGGTAGGTCCGGGACTGTGAGTGCGGACAGGGGCAGATTCCCTATCAAATCTTACAAGAGTGCCCATATTTGGATTGCCTCCGGAGAAAGGTCTTGCCAACAGGGGCCGTCGTCGAAACAAAGGTACGAGGCTCAGAGGCTGATCTGCAGGAAATTGCTGACTTTCTGGATCAAGCCGACACCGTCATGATAGCATGGCATATTCAGGGGAGGAAGAAGAAGAAAAACAAAAAGAGGAAGAAGAAGAAAAAGAAAAAGAGGAAGAAGGAGCCATGACTTTAAAAGGTATTATCATTATTAATTGTTTTACACTGAAAACATAATTATGTCGTACTGCAACAGGTATATTATATCACATATAAGAAAAATGGCGACTGGCTGTTGTCCCATCTTCAACACACTTCCACTCTCAAGTGAAGTGTGAATGCATGCACACACACACACACACACACACACACACACACACACACACACACACACACACACATGGCGATTTCAATATTTCCGCTACAACGGTTCGGTAATTTTAGTTTTTGTAACATTTTGTGATGTCCCCTTTCGACATTTCAATTTTTTCACCCAACCCCTTGGGCATAAATCAACAAACATAACATAGTATCTACTCCTGTTGTCGATAACGAAGTAGCCTTGGTTTAGATTAATGAAAAAGAAGGAAAGCTAAAACTGTTTAGTCAATATGACTGTTTTGGTTCTTATGTCGATGAGAAAATATCAAGCTCGTAGTCTGAGCAGTCATAGCGGCAACACTCCTGTTCTCAGGCCTCAGACCCCAGGCGGGCTCGCGCGCGCGCACACACACACACACACACACACACACACACACACACACACACACACACACACACACACACATACACACACACACACACACACACACACACACACACACTTGTTGGAGCTTTACCGGGGGAGGGTGTTAGTAGGGGGCATTTTAGGACAGAAGACTGAGGGAGACCTTTGCCAGTCCAAGGCCGTGTAACCCCCTAGACCTCCCCACACTCGAGGGACCGTAGAACGGCCAGGAATTAATCATAGTGTATTTATCTTGGGCGTAGATATTCATACACGGGGAGCCCGTATAATCAATCTCGTTTTGCCAGCGTGTTGTGAAGTTGGTAGATCTATGATAATAATAGGTTATGCCATACCATACGCTGAACATATAGCAGATCTATATTACAGAAGGCTAGTATTGGGAAAAGAAGAAATATATACTGGTACTGGAAAGAAAAATGGCAGATAGCCTATAGGGCTATTGGAAAGAGAGAGGACGAGAGACAGGAGAGAGTAAGCTTGCTTGCGCATTGCGGGGGCGGGACGGAAACGGGAGAGACAGAAAAAGAGAGAGAAAGGCAGAGAGATAGGAGAGAATGTTATTAGGAAACATGGGAAAGAGGGAAAAAGAAGTGGAAATGTGGTTAGTGGACTACTATAAAGACAGTAGAGAATGGATGGAGAGAGAGAGAGACACAGAAAAATAAAAACATACTAGCTTACTCGAGCAACACAAAACATTTTCTTAAAATACGCAAAAACATAACACATTTATCCTATAGGGATACAGAACGCGATAACGACATGGACTAAAACCATGGTCAGTCAACCTGCTAGTCAATCCCATTCAATAAGCACGACATACTTGGTTTAAATATAGGACCAAGCACACACGCACACACACCTACACGTCTATACACACACAGACAAACCCTCCATTTATGTCAAGAAATCGAGAGATTTTCAAGAGAATGTAAGAGAATCGTTTGGGAATTTAAAAAGAAGAAAGGGATAACCGAAACAATGTTACAGGTACCTCACTGTCTGCACAGAGTGATGGACGATCAGCTTTGAATGCTGATTTGTTTTCCAAGCATTGGTTTATGGTTAAGTTGATCATTTATTTCACAAGGGCGTTATTCTGTTCATAATTTCTATACTGTATTGAGCTTTATTATGTTAATGAGTCATTGCAAAAGGTTTGTTACTGGAAAGTTTGAAAAAAAAAATTTTAAAGGTATTTAAAAATGGATTTTTCAACAAAATGTTTCATTACGTGTCTGTATTATTCTGTATTAGATTTTATTCGCAGCATGCCAAGCCGCTTTGCCAAGCCTTCTCTTGATTTTTTTACGATTGACCTGCTCTTCAAGTGCAATAAGCCTACACTTGTGATCGCATTTTGTGTGACAAGGGAGAATGTGACGTCACAATATCTGTTCAAGGCCGATAACAGGATCCAATGAGTCCCTCATCGCCCAATTTCACGCCATGCAACTCGGTCGGCATCCATGCATACTATTGCACTAGCTTTAATGAAACATTGACCAAACAAGAACGCTGTTCGCACGTCATAGAAATTTGAACATCCACACAAAAGAAGTTACTTTTAGCTAAACTGCAAACTTACATGATGCGTATAGCCCAAAAGGAAGTGCGTCACATCTCCGTTCATTGTTAGACCGTGTAGTATAACGGGCCATTGTTTGTAAAATACAAAACTAATTTGCTTCAGAGAAAACGGAATTTAACTGCATTGCTCCAGACGAAACAGAATTGAACCGTTCCAGACAAACAGAATTGAACCGTTCCAGACAAATAGAATTGAACCATTCCAGACAAACAGAACTGAACCGAACATGAAATTTATAGAAATCCCCTTCATGTCTACATTACTCTCTTATCTTGTTAGAACCAAAATTTTAATCAAAGGCGTTAAATCCGTTAACCTCTAATCTTACTAGCGGTTGGTACCATTCATTACCATGAGCCAGTTCCTGACGATTATGTTTACAAAGAAAAAGACTCAACTACATGTACGACTTTACACTGTAATCTTCAACTCGGCACATAACATCCTAATGAAATAAGTATTCCGTGCAGACCTTTTTTATTATACGCTGACCAAGTTCTGAACATTATTTGCAAGTCGAGACACGTTAAAAGATGCTTTTAGACTTGTTGAGAACGTCTCATTAAATGTGAACTCCGCCTGCACTTCACACTTTCCATCCTTTTAACTTCTTTGCATTATAGTGAACAAAGGACATCACTGAGACATCTTGTTTTCGTTCAATCCATTAAGAAGATTCAATTCAATTAGACAATCTCCCTTGTATTTTGCACTTTCCGATCTCCTTTGTTTATTCATTTGCATCCCTTCAAGCAAACATCTTCCGCCCATGTGTTCTTCAGTTCTTATTCCCACCTCCTCCGTCTCCACCCATTTCTAGCAATATTTTTTAGGGATAGCGTTTTATAGTATCTTGCAAAGACGACGCAAGTCACATTGCCCTGACGGAAATAACGAGGGAGAGTCAAAGATGTTGCATTTCAATTCGCGTTTTTTCTTCTTGGACCCCCTTGAAAGATTCCCTATCAGGCTGGAGCGGAAATAAATTGTTCCAATCTCTTAAAACAATTTCTGGATTCAACACAAAAGGAGAAAAAAAGAAACACAGAGGAGCATCACCTTTTCCCTTCTCATTTTTTCCCCCTTTTTTGTTGGAGTTAAATTATGCAAAGCTTAAAAGCACGGCAGACGTCCGCAATACCGGAAATTACCGCAGAGCTTTCTCACACAACGGAGAAAAGTAAATAAATAACTTTGACACTTCCACGGAGTTTAAATGTTCCCCTAAAAATCCTTTTGTACTCTCATTTTCCTTTTCCTGCAAAAGTGTGAAATGGGCGTTATTTTGTTGGGAAAGGCCAAAATGTTGTGATGAAAAGCAAGCGAATTGAATGGGAAGTGAACTAGATCACCAATTTTATATTTTCTGGTGGCATTTAGGTAATAATAATGCTAATGGTCAAATCATACATTTATGAGGACATGAAAATGCACCCAACCGTCACAATTGGCAAAGAAAGGAGAGATATGAGACTGAAAACAGCCATTACCTAGTCTTTAACCTTCAAGTACCGTGCAGCTGTGTAGCGATAAGCTAAGATAAGAATAACTTTATTATCCATAACATGGAAAATTGTCTTGGTTGCAGTACACACGTAATAGTAATAACATGGATCACGACATAGCAAAAGACAGTAACATTCTTCGCACGCATCCAGATGTCCAGAAACCTGACATACATACTAGTTCGCAGTCATCGTCACAACAGAAAAAACAAAAAACTCACACGGCAAACTTGCCCATGGACTAGATTACTCAGCCACCAGCTACTCTACTCCCCACCAATCTGAACCTCATCCGGGCGCGTCCATTATTTTCAATAACAAATGAAGTCAATAATGAAGACAATGTATCATTTAAAGATTCTAGGCACCGCAAATGCGAACAGAGTCATGAGTTAGCAGCTCTGAACTCACGATCATCATAAGCACTAAGGAAGTTGATGCAAATGTTGGCGTCTAACGGAATAGATGGGCCTTCTTCAAAGCTTTTTTGAGAATAGGGATAGGGGAGGCCTGTTGAAATGGCATCGGTGCTATCCATGGATTTTTTTCAGTAATTATGTTGTTATAAATATGGATAAGACCAGTTTGGAAATAAGCAGGTTTTAAGTAGAAGAAGGAAAAACAAAGTAGCACTTCAGAGATCATTTCGAAAAGCAGCACATCACAGCGGCTCGTTGAATCTATGCAAATGGGCTCGTTCTGCGCGTTCTATCGCATGATCAAAATGCGCTTGCTCACTCATGATCAACAGATTAACAAACAGAGGACAACTCACCAATCAGCCTGTTGGAAATGAATGAGGGGAACTTAACGGATCAATGACTGAGTCGTTACGCCAAAAAAATGGTTGTGTCGTTGAACATTTTTCTTTTGAATAAAAGTCATCCTGAACTGGCGTCTATCCATTTTTTAATTTATATACGACATTTAATGTCAGAGCAAACGTTTATCTGCAGGATAACTTCATTTCTAACGTGCTTAGTGCATATGTTATTCGGTTAGAAAACAATCCTGGACGAATTATTCACAAATTATTTCAAAGAACGAATTGGCTTTTAAATTATGATATAATATGACGGCACTGATTTGAAAACAAAGGGTGACATGTTCGGGCTAAAAGCAACAAGGTTTGACAACAAGGTGCACTCTTATCTGCACAGCGATTGCTGGATGCTCATTCCCTTATTAAAAAAAGAACAACCAGCCAATTGTTGTGGGAAACACGACCGTATCATTATCTGCAAGAAAGAGCAGGAACAAAAACGACCAAAACAAATCGTTGTCTTCAAACTAAACAAAGGAAATATCTGCATCTTCAAATTTATTTCGACTCCTGGGTGCGGAAATGCACGTGTTATACCTGGCCGGCGCTAAAGTCATTGTATACCGGTTAGTCAAACAATAAAAAAACTGGATTTGATCTATAATTTCTTTTATAAAGGAAGCAAAGGGATAGACGTAAATTGCCAGGGAAACTATCACATATTAAAGCTGAACCTGATTAGGCCTTTAGTTTCCTGGCAGTTGGAAAGAAGGACAGGCGTAAACAACAGCGCATCCTCGCAACTCACAAGCAAGCAAACTACAACATAAAAAGCTGGACTAGATTAGGCCTTTAATTTCTTGGCAATAGGAAAAGAGCGGCAGGCGTAAACAACAGTCCATAACAAACATCTCACAAGCAAGCCAACTAACGTATAAAAAATCTGAATTAGATCAGACCTTTAATTTCTTGGTAGTAGTAAAGAGCGAGACCTGCAAACAACACTGCATTCTCAGCATTCACAAGCAAGCAAACTACCACATAAAAAGCTGGACTAATTTAGGCCTTTAGTTTCGTGGCAATGGAAAAAAAAGGACAGGCATAGAGCAGCAATACATTCTCATAATTTACAAACAAGCAAACTACCTTCTAAAAAGCTGGACTAGATTAGACCTTTCATTTCTTGGCAGTAGGGAAGAGGGAGAGCTGTAAACACTACTGCATTCTCAGCACTCACAACCAAGCAAACTATCACATTAAAAACTGGATTAGATTAGGCCTTCAATTTCTTGGCAATGGAAAAAAGAAGGACAGGCATAAAGCAGCAATGCATTCTCATGATTTCAAGCAAACTACCTTATAAAAAAGCTGGATTTGATTAGCCCTTTAATTTCTTTGAAATCTGAAAGAGGAATAGGCGTAAGTAATGGTGCAGTCTCATAAACCAGTAAACGACATAATAAAAAGTTGGACTAGATTAGACTTTTAGTTTCTTGGCAAGGGAAAGGCGTTTAGGCGTGAAAAACAGTACACTCTCACAAGCAAGTCAACTATTGCAAATTTAAAGCCTCACGATATTTGGCCTTTAATGTATTCTCATAATGGGACGGAAGGGTAGGCGTAAACAAACAGCACATTCCAAGCAGCCAAACTCTCGCATAAAGCTGGGCTAGATTTGGTTCTCGGTATTGGCCCAGTGAGATGGAGGGATCGATAGATGGGCTGGAATAACAAAACATTCTGTGATTACGAGTACAGGCATGCTCACTTAAACTCTGCCCACCTTCAATCACTCACACTGTTCTCACACGACAATTGCTCACTCTACTCAAAAGGTCCATTCAACCCTGTTTAACTGAAGCATTATGTAAAAACCATTCCACAAGACCGCCCACTCACTGTTCATTTCTATTTTTCCTTAGCTTTACGTATTGAAAACAAAATGTATGAAAGCATAAAAAGCACGTTCAGTGTTTTCCATTTATAAAAGTGGGAGGGGGAGGAATATTCCTCCTGTTCCCATGAATTCCAGTGACAGGCGAGAGAATAATTTATGAGCGTTTTCCTAGCCAAATGTAATTACCGGAACTGAGATTAAAAAAACCCCAAAAAACCCGCGTGGTCTGCGCATGCGCACTTAGCCGTGTCAATTGGCCGGTCCACACGAAAGCCACAATGGCTGTCATGTCGCTGCCGATGGATTTTTTTTTTTCATTTTGGCTTCTTTAAATTGCTATACAGATTTCAGTCGGGCGGAACTGATGTAAAGTGGGTGGAGGCCACAAAACGGTTGTTTATCCAATAGAGAGCTTAGAAAGCAATGCCAAGATGGCTGTGTATGTGTTTGTGAGTGTGTGTGTGTGTGTGTGTGTGTGTGTGTGTGTGTGTGTGTGTGTGAAAGAAAGAAAGAAAGAATGAGAAAGAGAGGATGTGTGTGTGTACGTGTTTGTTTGTGTGTGTGTGTGTGTGAGTGTGTGCGTGCGAGAGAAAGAAAGAAAGAGCGGATGTGGGTGTATTTGTGTGTGAGTGTGTATGTATGGAAAGAGAGAGAGAGGGAGAGAGAAACAGCGTGTATGTGCGCCTCTCTGTCTGTCTGTCTGTCTGTCTGTTTGTCTGTCATAGTGTCACATCGTCTTCAATACACCTGCCTGTCTACTTGTATGTCTGACTCATTGACTATCTGACTGGCAGTCTATTAGCCTGTCTGTCTATTGCAAGTTTTGTCAGTTGTCATTTTCATCAATTAATCTATCTTAGGCCTTATTCCTCCATATCACCTTCTTGACATTATCATTCACTCTCAGCCTTTCCGTCCTTTCTCGCACTGACCAGCCCTTTTGAGAATCTGATGAGAGCTTAATTCTCCAGTCTATAAACATGCACAATTTTTAAAAAAAAATGACTTTTATCTCCCGGTTCATAAACCTCGAAGCAACCCAGGGCATGGATCTGAGACAGACTGGACCTATTAATCTACCCATTACCTTCGCAGCTACTGCAATGCTGTTATAGGGCCGTGGATGACTGCAGGTGTCAGGAGCTCTGCGTCAGCATGGACCGATATTTAAAGCACAGTTACCTGTAACGACCGTCCTCAGAATGTGTTCATACGTCATGCATGTGACCTGGGCCTATAAATAAGTCCACCTTCATCATCAGCAGCTTTAGTGTCTTAATAGGATTGACTGTTTGACCCTAGTATAATTATTGTCTTTGATATCCTATTGTACATGTATTTAGCACATACAAAATGAATACTCTATAGGTCTTTTGGCTTTTCTTACCACAGTGGATTACTCAGCATCACTGACGCACTCGAGAGACACAAGCTGACCTCCTCCCGTTATTTTCAGATCTTGCAATCCCGTCAGTAAGTAGTCTAGTGAGTCTCTTCATAGTCTTCTAGCGTTCTCCCCCCCCCCCCNCCCCCCCCTTCCAAATCATCATTCTATTTAGCATCAGTGACGGCGGATTAGTCTTTACATTCCTTACATGATGGACGATCATTTTGTACCATCTTCCATCAGACTTCTGTCATCGTCATCATCATCGTCTTCATTACCATTTTTGTTGCTTTAAATAACACTAAGTATGATGGCATTGTCGGTTCACACCTCCATCTTCCCCTATCAAAGAATATTGTGGCTTTATGTATGAATGAGTGTGTGCGTGTAGCGGGCGTGGTGCACCTTTGTAACTCAGTATATTTTTTCCCCTTAATGCACGTATGTGAAGTATAATATTGTTAAGAAATACTGTGAAATTGTCATGCAAAGCGAATCAAATGTGCCTCNTCATCGTCATCATCATCGTCTTCATCACCATTTTTGTTGCTTTAAATAACACTAGCATTGTCGGTTCAGACCTCCATCTCCCCCTGTCAAAGAATATTGTGGCTTTATGTATGAATGAGTGTGTGCGTGTAGCGGGCGTGGTGCACCTTTGTAATTCAGTATATTTTTTCCCACTTAATGCACGTATGTGAAGTATAATATTGTTAAGAAATACTGTGAAATTGTCATGCAAAGCGAATCAAATGTGCCTCTGGACAATAAAATATCAGCTTATCTTATCTTATCTTATCTTATCTTATCTTATCTTATCTTATCAATGGATACAAAAACACCCACACTCTTTACCAGCATACCGCTAAAAGCAATCCCCCCATGGAAGTAAGACCCTAATCGTCCTCCAACACTCCGATCTGTCAGTCCAGTAATCTTGTTATTATACTTGTATTAAGTGACCGCTAGCATGACCATAATAATATGCTTTCTTAACGAACTCAGGCTACGCATTTGTGCTCTTGATCCCCTCCACCCGTGTCTAACTTAACTAACTATTCAAAGCCATGCTCTCATCCTCAACCCATCACTCTATCATCGAGAAGTCTTCACCGTTTCGCGATAACTTCATAACCATCCCTACTGTGTCCTAAGCTCACGGCCTTTCTGTGTCGTGCAAAGAACGACCGATGCAAAAAAGGGCCGCTGGGAAAATGTGCTTAATTTAATAAAATATAACGTCCCCAGGACGCGGAAAAACTAACGGAGAAGAGCGGTCACTGGAGGTGTTTGGCGTCTGTAAGAACTCACGCACGCACCTTCTGTGAACTGGCAACAGTACTGTGCGAAAGAGTGGGGTGGTGGGGTGGGGTAGGAATCGATGACATGAGATCGAAAGGGTACCTAGATGGATGAGATCCATAATCAATGTTTCTTTTCTAATAATATGCTTTTGTTTCAATACAGCGATCCAATTACTGCCTGGCTTGATTGAGGTAAGTAGGTTATCAAGCCTATCTATTACGGCTGGGGCGTGGAAGGGTCACTGACAGTCCATATGTGTATGAGAAGACCTCTGTTGGCTTTGACTGTTTTGTATCGTTTGGTTATTTCTACTACTGAGCCATTGATTAATTGGCAAAATGAATAACAAAGCGAATTAATTATTGACTTGCTGGTTGGTTTGATAGTGTCATTAAAAAAAATCGATCGGCTGAATGATTGATTGATAGATTTATCCATCCATCCATCCATCCATCCATCCATCCATCCATCCATCCATCCATCCATCCACCCATCCATCCATCCATCCTTGTCACTGACAAAAATTAGCACTGGAATGCTAGTTTGTATAAAAAAAAAAGTTTGTTTTCTTAGTTCGCCTGGTGTATTAACGATTTACGAAATGCCCTTCCCCCTCCCTCCCCTCCTTCCCTCTCCACACACCCACCCACACACACACACACACACACACACACACACACACATTTGCTCACTCGCTGCTACACTGATTACATTAATATCACGAATCATCCAAACAAATCATCAGAGCATTTAACAACTCCCAGAGTACACCTTTTACGCTATGACGCAAAATATTAGCACACAATCTCTTCAGTTAAAAGAAATAAAGTAATATTTGATTAAATCATATGAGTTATAAAACCCCAGACCTCGGGTCACACACAGGCCAAACCTACTGGTGAAAGGTTTACCCTGTTGCGTGCCAATATGTTGAGCACAACTCTAAACGAATCCTTGCTGCCATTACTGAATTTGCAGCTTCGATGTCACAACGCCGCAGAGCATCTTGAGAAACGACGAGTGGAGACGTCATTTCCTACAATGATGTTTACGAAATGGAGCGTAATTTTGATGAATTGCGCGAAATGATGTTATTCCCTAATGAAATGTTATACCAAATATAATCTGGCAAGGGGAAAATCTTGATCAAATATTATAGAGCGGTCTTTGATCAAATGGATATACTTTTTTATAGTATGCCTAGGGGGATGCTGTTTGGTGTGTCTGAGTATGTGTGCGTGTGTGTGTTTGTGTGTGTGTGTGTGTGTGTGTGTGTGTGGTG
>JAWQUT010000233.1:731393-743238 GCA_033807755.1 Ellobium chinense
AAATTGCATTAACTGCAGTCATTCGTATTGTATTACCTTGGAACGTGGCATATATTGGCAGCAAGACATAGTCTGTTCATTCTACGGATTTCAGATGTATTTATTTCCGTTTATTTCTTCATTATATTTGATATTTTGTTGTTTGCATTCGTGGCTTCAAAATTTCTCACTGAAGGAAGGGAAAGGAAGGGGGAAAGGAAGGAAGGGGGAAAGGAAGGAAGAAAGGAAGGAAGAAAGGAAGGAAGGAAGGAAGGAAGGAAGGAAGGAAGGAAGGAAGGAAGGAAGGAAGAGGGAACATGGATGCAAGCATGACAATTTTACTGCCGTTTCATATACGCGAATCTGATAGCGTTCCCGGATATTGTTTACAATGGGCTGGGCAATACACAAAACCAAAACAAGACAACTTGCGTAATCAGCCACTAGCACTAATCCTCCACAACCCAAATGAGGCAATTGGTTAAGCTATGGTTTGTCCCGCTATTCAATCTCAGAAATAATAGTACAAACAAGAAAAACAAAAGAGAGAAAAGTCTCCCTCAGGACATCCACAAATCATTGTGCTTTGTGCCAAAGGAAAGATTCTTCTGTTCTCTCCAAAGGTCGTTTCCGGCCCCTTAGCTGGTCTCGTGATGAACTGTCTTCATATAATAATGGAGCTTGGACCCAACGTTGTTCCCGCAAAGGCTTTTTAAATACGCAACGTAGAGGAATGAAACCCGACACACGTATGTAAAATGTACCAAACCTGTACGTGGTCTAAACATTGTTTTCCGAAAAGGTATTTATTTTTCAGAAATTGAGTCATAATTATCATGTATCAATTAATGATTGCGAATGCGACGTGATAATGCACTTCCGTCAAGTCCGTCATTTCCGTCTCAGACCGGAACTTCCATTCTTAGATCGCACGACATCTGGTGTCGGTGACTTAGTTTCATCCTCCTTTCCTTTCCGTTTCTAGAACGGGTAACCTGCTAGTTTATTTAAATAATCTGACACGGTCAGGTAAGATGTACGTGTACCATTTTCTAACAGGCTATGGCACAGCGGTTTTTGCAGCCTTACATCGTAATATTTTGAATGTGTTGAGGAATACATGAAGGGTTCTTTGCAAAACACGTTATATTCTACTTTCAGTAACTTGCATGTGTCAACTTATTCCTACAACTGTGAAAGAAATGCAGACAAAAATAAAATGAATAATGTAAATAGGGGATTTTCTCTCAAACATAACAATGTCTCCAGACATCACAGTAAAGGGACGTCTTGCTACTCACTTTGCATGCAAAATAGAGCCTGACCTATGGATGTCAAAGGTTCAAAACACTTGTTAGATGTAATATCTTCCTCTGAAAAGCTTCTGTTGCCTCGTTCTTCTGTCTGATTCACCCAGGGGCGTAACGAGGGAGTTTTTTGTTGTTTTTTTTTTGTAATCTAGCACTTATATCCTTTTTTTTTTTCGTATTGATGAGGGGGGAAAGGGCCTAATTTAGACATATCTTTTGAGTAGCTCACTAATCTCATTTGTTACTATCAACAATTGCATATTTGATATGCTGTTATTTTCGGTTGCATCAGATATTCTTTTATCTACTAGATCATAAATATTGATTGCTGATTATCTGAGACCACCAATGCTTACGTTTAATAGCAGTATATGTGCTTTTTTGTAAAAGAAATGAATCATTTTGACTCAACTCCATTTGAACTAACCAAGAACTAAGGAGCCAATCAGTTATTTGGGAGCCATGGGCTTTAAATTTTGACCCCCCCCCCCCCNCCCCCCCCCCCCCCCCAAAAAAAAAAAAATGGTTTTTGACTCCTAAAGAGCTAAATGTGGCAACCCTAGCATGGTCTAAACTATCACCTTCTCGTCGTCGAAAGTAAAAAAATCCTGGAAGTTATGCGCTGAGGCGATCTTGTGTAAAAGGAAACACAAAAGGCTGTTAGAAAAACGCAAGGAAATTTTTCTCTCAGATTATTTGGAATCTTTTGAGAATGTTTTTCTCTTTACATTGCTTTTGGAAGCATTGCACTGTGGCCATAGAAGTAGCCTACTGATTCTATGAGACAGTGTATAGGCTCTCAGGTTATCGGCGAAGAAAACTAAATCCCATTGATAAATACCGTATTGGCAATGCTTGTAAATGGCTCATAGGAGAAAAAGGAAGAAGGTAATGTTTGAACATTTTTAAAAACATGAAGAATACATAAATTTATTAAACAAATACATAATTTCTTGGTAATCTCATTTTCATAGATTACATAGACGCCACGCCCCTGCATATAACATCCTTCAGATATAAATCTTGTGTTTTTCGAATAACTTACATGGTTTTGTAATTAAGAACGCCGTGTTACAGGGCAATGTATGCGCATTGAGCGGATACGCTGAGAGAAGGAGCCGTGTGACAACCAGTGCTATATCATTCTATCTACAGCTCTTTATCAATATCCTTATAATACTTGTAATCATAACAGGTTATAGGCTGAAGCCAACTAGAATACAAAAACACAAGAATCGTTTTTGCTCAAGTTGGGAATAACATATGAGAATCCACTGACAAAATACAGTTTACAATCATTTACTAATGTTGTAAATCGTATTCATTGTCCCACCACTGGCATTTCAGTAGTGTCCTGCTCACTCCTCACAGGGCCATTTCCAAGAATACTGTTCATGTTGTGAAGTTAAGATTGTAAGCCTTTAAGTCATGTAAAAAAAAATGCGACCGTATATGTGAAACTGGACAATTTGTACCTGGTGATAAAAAGTTAGAAAGAAAACGAGCATAGCCACTAACCTTGCTGTCTCACTACGGATTGTGTGTGTTCGTCGCCTTCAGTGCCCGCGGTATTTGCAATTTATTTGCAATGCTTTCAAAACTAAAAGGGGAAAAAAAAAGCGTGGTAATACAGTGGATACCAGTACTAAGGAGACCCAGGAGTCGAGATAGCAGATTATACGACTACTGGCCAAACAGGGTAGTGAAAGCCATCAAGTAACATACGAGCTAAGGCGAAGCAAATTGTTCCGTTAAAGCCAGATTCAAGAAACAATGGAAACATAGGCTCGAAAGCTACAACTTCTCCCAGTGCACCAATTGTCCAGGAAAAGTCAGCGAGTCTTCAGACTCAGAATTGGGCACTGCCCGGATAAGAAGCCATCAACACACTCTCTTTGCCGTTGGGATACTGCAGACCAGATACCCCAACATCACCTCCAGAATGCCATAGCTTTAGAACTTCGAAATGCAAAGCTCAGTTCACAGATAAAAAAAAATTGAGAGAAAACTCGGGAGGAAAGGGGTGGGGGACCTTGTCGACCTACAGAAGAAAGCAGCTTTCATGGATAGGCCTGGACTGATGATATTACAAAGGAAGGCAGTTGAATGATGATGGTGACAAAGATAGAGAACACCTATTTGGAAGAGAGAGGTACAATGAAAAACGAGTCACCTTAAGCTGGATCAGAACGTTCATTCCTAGAATCCCCATCCAGCTATCTAGACCATATGGAGGCTTTGCTACGCCAGGACAGTCTTCAGACCTCCGGAGCATAATAACCTAACCTCTTCTGCCATCCACGAACTCTTAAACCGAGAGAGAAACAAAAATAATGATCTGGTCTAATTCACTTTTCTTGCTATATATAATTGCTCTCCCCCATCCCGTCCCCTCCACTCATCTGATCCTCGCCTTTTTTACGCATTTGTTTTCATTTGTTTTGCAAATCGCCCGATAGCCCCCTCCCGAGTGAGCTGTGCCAATTTTCCTCAGGCTGTGTAACAAAGCATCGGACGTGAAAGTTTGAGTCAATAACAGTGACAGGGTCGAATGGGATGAAGTGGCGAGTGACTCTCAAAGCTTCAGTGCTTTTCCTCTATTTTGTTCAGAAGTGGTCGAGTACGAAGCCCTAAATTCTGAATTCGATGTTTAAGTACTTTAACGCAAATCATGTCCAGAACCTTCTTGCGTCTCCCATGTAATCAGCATATAAGTTACGAAATGAATGAAAGACACACTGACCAGTGCTTGCCTTATATTTTTTGGTCTAGTGTTGGATGCTGAATCCTTAATGTATTTTTCAAAATCTATTCCCCATGTGGCCACTTGCATATCAGATCATGCCGAGTGTATTCATGCAGAAATTCTTTGGAAACCCAGACGTCCTCCAGTTACAGGTTAAAAAATGTCAACATTCAGTTGCCTGCTGCCCTAATCCATTACAGAGACATAGGCTTATGTGTGAGACGTGCGATACCATCCTTTTGATTCATGCCGTTTGAATAACAAAGCTGTGATATGGATATCAGTGGTCTCTTCTTCCTTGCCACGAGAGTTGTTTGTGATTACCATCAGCAGCTTTAAAGAATGTGTCAAAGAATGTATCAAAGAATGTGTCAAAGAATGTGTCATCAAAACCAAGAACTTATTGAGGTAAAGTAAAAGCACTTTACTGTGCTAGGCCTATCCTTGCGATACTCGTTTTTCCTCTAGCCTGACGCCGATTTTGCATGTGCATATCACAAAACAATAACTGTACCCAATTTGTGCATGGACATTCAAACTCGGCATCTGGCTTTCGGAAAACGAGATTAGAGACCCTTATCGCAAGAAGAAGCCAATCGTAGTGACGTGCCTTTCCTGAAGGGGAAATCACCCCATCATTTAAGTCATTGATATGCCTATGGCCAACTGATAAGTCTAAGTTTTCCAAAAGAAATCGACTCCACGAATATCCTCAGCTGACACTATGTGTATCGAGTCAGCTTAAGATCAGTCTTTCTGAATTACTATTCCAAGGAAATCGAGTCAACATATTTCATCAGCTTCCAGTATGTGTATCGAGTCAGCTTAAGATGAATCTCTCTGAATTTGTATTTCAAAGAAATCGTTTCAACACATTTCACCAGCTTACAGTATGTGTTTCGAGTCAGTTTAAGATCAGTCTTTCTGAATTAGTACTCCAAGGAAATCGATTCCAGAAATTTCATCAGTTTATAGCTGTATATCGCGCTGACCTGAGTTCGATTTTTAAGCATGCCCGCCTAGGATTTCGTCCACAGCGCAGCTCCATTGTTTCAGAGGCGACAAGAGCATGCTCAAGCTCACATCGTAATGTTTGGGTAAATATTGCACTCAGTGTATTATGGTTTCACAACACACAGGAAAATGAGGACCTAGGGGGCCGATATTGTGATATCAAAGAGCTCATAATGTTTGTTGGAGATTTGGGAGAAGGCATTCAACGTGTGAGCTTGGTTTC
Organism: Ellobium chinense; assembly: GCA_033807755.1. Taxonomy (NCBI): domain Eukaryota; kingdom Metazoa; phylum Mollusca; class Gastropoda; order Ellobiida; family Ellobiidae; genus Ellobium; species Ellobium chinense. The sequence goes on from JAWQUT010000233.1 coordinate 736,666, forward strand.
CACAGCAACGCCTGCAAACATCTGATTTTTCCGTATTATGCCCAAAGCAGCAGACCACCAGAAAACTCCTTCAATCATGTTTTTTGTTGTTTTGTTTTTTGGTAACCAAATTTTGATCGTTTTCTCCATATCATTTTACCGTTTGGTGTTTTATTTTTTTTTCAAACTCTTCCTTCATTTGTCCAGAATACGTGTGATGCTCAAGGGACGTCATTCCAACAAATTAACCCGCAGTTGTCTCCCTTGATATGAACCGTTACATTGACTGAAAGCCGCCTTGGGAGTCGTGGGGATCTACTTACGACAGCCATGGCGTCTCTGGCCAAGAAATACAATCTCAAGTTTTAAAAGAGGCGTAAGAAAGGAATTGATGTAGTGACTTTGGAGCACCAGATCTAAAGCTATTTCCTGCATCGCTTGGCAACTTTATTTAAAACTTCAAATAAGCTTACATGTATTAGTACACTTGAAACCAGTTTTAAAGCTCAGATAATATATGGGATAAGTCGATTTTCTAAGTCATTTGAAAGTCTGTTAATAGGACATCCTGCTCTTACGGCCATAAAAATATCACCAAATAATCACACATTTCAGGATTTTATGTAATCTTTAGAATTTTACACGCTTTAAAAGAAGGGCCTCATTATTCAGTAATAAACATTATCAAAGCCAAGCTTTTAGGAGTCTATAATATGGTTATATTATATTGATGAACTATGGTGCTGGCCATTTTGTCACAGGATAAGTTAGATGAAAACACACTGATGACGCCACTCTGTCCGCCATGTTGTCAGAGGAGCTACTTACTAGTGGAAAGACTTTTGATGGCAGACGATCGTGATCCTACACGTGACCGTGGTCCTACTAGCTGCCAGAGGGCAAGAGAAAGGCAGCAACAGGCAAAGATTTGAAAGACAATACAAGACCACTTGTATGAAGTCCCTCAGGGTCATCCATGAGCTACGAACTACCAGGATTCGAGATTTGTGAGAAGAGGAGAGTACTGACATCGTGCAAAACGTGCACAGGGGATAGGAGGTTTAATAATGATGGTACATTTTCTGTCATGGCCTGAAGCAAACGTGACAGGGGATTATTAATTGCCAACATCATGACGGGAAAGGTAACGCTGAGTACTAATTATGGAACCACACATGGCAGTAGAAAATTGTGAAAATTGAAAATTTTTATATATCTCTGGATATATCTCTGAAACTCTAAGGATTCGCCTGGACTTGTTAAGTCCCATGAATGAGAAATACAAGCTGAATGATGGGAATACCGCTTATATTCAACAAAAAAGAATATATGGAATCATTGCATGGAATTGTAGCTCATGAGAATAATTGTTTAAAAAATTCCATCACAGACACGAAATTATAATATAGCTACAGTCACTGTCTCCAGATTCACTCCAATGCAAACCTAGATAATCGTGGTGCCGCTCTATAGAGAATATCCATTGGAAAACAACACATATAAGACTATTTCTTGTTTTTCTTCTTCTTCTCCTGTTTTCAGCAAGCAAGGTTTCATTCCCAATGAGGAAGCTGCCTCCAGGAAATCCCGCGTTCTCAGAAGCTCCTACTTGCTGCAACAGAGTTTTTGGTTCATTGTTCTTCCTGAAGCCATGCTGTACCTTTGTGCTGTGCTTAGCTAGCACTGGTTAGCTGTAGTGTTAGGTCTCTGTAATGATTGTTTTAGACTGGAATCTGAGCCATGAAATAATCCCTCCAAGCCCTTTCGAACAAACGATGAAACGCATGTTGAAATCCATTCGGACTATTGCATACCGGAAACCCATTTCCTTATTAGAAACCCTTTTTTATATGACGAGATTCATAATCATATCATCCATCCCGGCTTTGCGCAAACTTAACTACAGAGCCGCATCAACAGTTAAAGTATCAACGCCGGATGGTATATCAGTAAACACCCATTATAGGAGAGACGTGAATAATGCATAGGAAATGCCTGCAGAAAATAATAAGCAGTCCCGGGGCCGATAACAAATGAGCCCTATCAATATCAATTGGTTTTCTATGGATGTGATGCTGGGCCTGCCGCCCCGAACCAGACCCCCCGACGGTAAAATGTTGGATTACCGAAGATAGCCGAAAACTATCAGCAATGGTATCGAGTTCGCTCTTTGACAAGCGCCGCCACATCGGTCTTCGTTCGGGAAGTATCAGGCCGCTCTTTAGACGCTCATGTCTGTTTGCCAATTATCCCAATGAGCTGAGAAAGGAATAATGAACCCTGCGTGATAGTCGTTGCGACTGAACGTGGAGGCGTCTTCATGCACGGTACGGACATTTATGTGCAAGACGTAGACTGATAAATGGCTGTGCTATCAAATATAATCTCAGAGATAAAAAGAGAGGAAGATTGTAAATCCTGCGCATTTGTACACATAACATACGATGGTTTTTGAATTTTTTCTCGTTTTCTTGTTGGCAAAGTTACTGCAATATTAGTTTATGTAGGACACACAGCAGTGCCATAGGCAGCATACAGAATGCCCTCCAGAGATTTTTTTTTTTATGACATGGCCAATTTCTACTACCACATGTTAGCAGTTGCTGAGGGTCCGCCGAAATGATCCCAACCCCTCCCCTCTTTCTTTCCACGAAATGCGGATCCGCGTTTTCACCCCTGGCTGTGATGGCAAAAACTGTAGAATACATTATAGAAACTAGCGTGAAGAGATCATTTTGGGTCTTCACGTTTGAGTCTCTTTGCTTGGATCACGTCATCTTCCTTTTCACTCTTCTGACAAAATGGGGGACACTCTAGGTCAACTTAAAATACCCGAACTTTCGCTAATTAGCATTTAGGAGGAAACTAGCACATTTGAGAAGCTGCAAAGTATTTGGGCTGGCCGTGCTCACAAAGTTCAAAACCACATTAAATATTGTGTTCAGTTATTCCACATCGAGGCGTTTCATAAAGGCGTCTTAACGTCTATAAAATTCTAGGAATTTTTACTGGATGTCTCTCTTCATCAACTTAAATGACTGTTCAGCTTTTTTATGCCAGTATATCTGCACTGATTGTCCTGAAACGAGGTGGATGGTGTCTAGGGACCTAAAACGTCAACTACTGCACTGAAATTTCAGACACTCACAAGATGCTTTTCTTCGTTCTCCTCGATATGGACATCTAAATCAAGTCATTTAATAAGAGATTTCTAAACCTCCAGTAACTTTTAATAAGATTCTTCATCATTTTGAATGCGCAGTTCGTTTATGTCGGTATTTCTGCAGTGAGTGTCCTGGAAAGAGCTTTATGATGTATGGGGACTAAAATCTCAAACTACTGCAGAGAATTTCATATAGCCTCTCAGTTCTCTTATTTCTGGTGGTTTTTTTTTTGTTTTTTTCATTATATACTTGCCATTCGAATCCTACTACGTGCACACTGAAATAAGAGAAAACAAAAACAAGAAAAAAAAAGAATGTCTGTTTCTCAAAATTCAGTCCACAACCCTAGGGATACCTGACTTCGATTCAGAGCGGAGAAAAGTCATCGATGTTAGTTACGAATACAAAGATCATTTTCCCATGATAAAGAAGCTGAAAAAGCTCTACCAATGCAGCAGGGGAAAATACGAACTGGGGGAAAGGGGGAGATGTGTGTGTGTGTATGTTTGATGGGAGGGGAGGGAGAGGAGAGGGAGCTGCGTTCCGGTTAATTTGATGTACATGAAGAGGAGATCATTTGCATTTCCGCATTTCCGCTAATCTCAAGGGACGCAACTGTGACGCCAAACAATGCCTCTGTAAGTGAATCTATTCGCACGCCTAGAAGCTCTGCTGGCTAGACATTTGCGTGCTTAAACTGGAGTAGGTGGCTTTTATTCTAGGCTGGCTCTAAGGCAGTAGTCACAACATGCATGTATGCGTTTGAATGAGTGAATCGTGTGACTTGAGTCTTGGCAATGTTGAGTGCTTTGGCTGAAGCTGTGTCTCGAAGAAGATGCAAGTGCCTCACGTGGGCGCTTGAGATTGCATGCGGACATCTAATTTGAACTGCATGTATGAATTAGGAAGAATAATAGAAAAGACAGATGAGTTTAGTGTCTGATTCAGGAGGCTTCAGAAAAAAACAAACAAATAAAGTGAATGTAATAGAAATCTGACGTCTGGGTTTAAAAAACAAATAATGAGGTTTAGAAAGTGGGAAATGTTATCTTGAACTCTTGTGTTAATGACTTCGTGAGAGATAACTGATAAAGCTTATTTCGCCTTATTGACGTCTTTAGTATTATTATTCCGAAAGATTCTTATCCTAGCTCTCTTTACTTAGTTAAATTTTAGTTTTAAAAAAGCAAACAACAGTAGAACCACCTACCTTGTAGAAGGGTATCGTTATAAAGCAAGCAGTAAGCCAATAAGTGCGGTGATCGAAGAGATGACCGAATTGATCTCATGTATGTAACATTAATTTACTTCCAGTCATTCGACCGGTCTTTCTCCAAAACTGACTGAAAACAAATTACAGTACAAGCCCAGAGGCGGATCCACGAGTTTAGATAGGTTTAAGAGGTAAAGGAGGTGGGCGCAGGGATAGACTGCGGAGGCAAACTCAAACATGAAGTGGTCACGGGGCCTATCTGCCCAAGCTTTGTTTTCAGCAAAACAAAAGATACTTGATACAAAATTAAGCCTGATGACATTGTAATGAAATGTGGTAAAACGTCATGGACAGAAGCTGGCGGACGGGCTGCGGGTAGAGTATGGTTGAGAAGGAAANATGTCCTAAATACCTGGATAGCAAAGACAACATTTGTAGAGACCAACGCAAAGAGGTTTTGTGTGGGTCTGTGTTATATAGTGTGTGTGTGTGTGTGTGTGTGTGTGTGTGTGTGTGTGTGTGTGTGTGTGTGTGCATAATTTGATGGTGTGTGGGTGTCTGTGAACGTATGTTTGTGTGTGCATGTATATGTAATGTGTATGTGTGTGCTAGCGTGTGGCATGCAAGCCTGTAGGCATGTTTGTCATCACTTCCCATGTCTCAACGTACATGTTCATGGCGTATGCATATTATTGTCCGCGCGCGTGTCTGGTGTTTAGATGTGTCAAAGTGCCGAATGTATGCTTTTCATTGGCCGGTGCACTACATTTGCTTGTCTTTTTCTGTGGTTGTTTGTATGTGTTTGCTGATACCTACGTGTCAGTATTTGATCATCACTACAAGAGAATGACTTAACATCATAGACGACAGGAGTGGGCGAATCCAAAGAAATATTCAAATTTATTCATTTTCGAACCTTCAGCAACACGTTAGGGACGATAATATCTTTCTTAGTTCAAACTCCATGGATCTTTGGAATTTGATATCGGCAAAATAGACGTGAAGTTGCCACAGAGAGGACTGATGAACTTGAACGTAGCTTTTCAAAATCTTGATGTAATATCAAGATAATTCACACATAAATGACAAACTCTACAACAAAAGCTTTGAAACAAGGATCGGATTAAACTGTGAATCCGAGTATATAAAACTTATTGTGCCCACCACTCACGCGTGATTGTGTATGCAACCTCCCTTGGCTAGACGGAACGCAAGAGATGGACATGTGCCTCCCGCAAAGGCAATCAAGACACGTAGACATTATCGGTCATACAGCTGACCCCAAACTAGGGGAGGAAAATTCAGACAAATGCTAGTACAGACTGTCCCCTCCCCCTCATCTTGATTATATTCTGTGGGGCCTTGCTCCCTTTCAGAGGCGTAACTTCGACAAAGGGTTGTAGGGTAGTTCGTCAGTAGACTGGCGCATAACATTTGTCTTCACAGAATTTTGAGGATTTCGCTTCCAAAACTGGATGGCCCCTAAGGTCAGATAGCCGCTTATGGCATCACTGGTTGTCAATAGGATGTGGGTAGATCTCAAGACAAATCTTTGCTGCTGGCGATGAAAGGTTTGAACCCATCGAATTCAACACGGCACAACACGTCAAATCGGTAAGGATGAAGGCTTATATTTCCTTGTACGGATGATGTCAAAGTCCTGTCGTGCCGTTGCAGATTTGGTGGAATCAGCTTCGTCCATTCTAGAGGAAGCACTACACAATCTCAGAGATTGTAAAGCAGGTAAAATGGTGCACAGATTTTCACCATGTATGCATTGGAGTTTTTTTTTTAAAACGCAAAATTGCACACCAAAGTGCTTAGAGGTGTATCTTTCCCCTTTAAAGGGGATTCTTCAGACAACAATATCATTAGCAAAAGTATCGATTGTTTGATACCAGATTTCACACGTCTCCCAGATACCTTTATGCACCGTCTTTTGTAGGCTGTAATGGATGTTCTGTTTAGACATACATAGTTACTTCATTTTACATCAAAATGTGTTACTAGTTTCTCGTAAAACTGTCTTAAGTGTCTAGGACAGCGGGCCAGGCTGTCCCACTTTATTCAAAGTACCTCTGGGCCAAACTCCGAGTGACGCCGATATACCTCCCGCAGAGAAAATCAACCCAAACAGGACAGGAATATGTCACAGATACGATTTGAGACAACATTACAACCCTGTCATCTGGACATCTCTTCCCCCCCCACTCCCCC
>JAWQUT010000233.1:746837-765606 GCA_033807755.1 Ellobium chinense
CCCCCAAAATAAAAAAAAAAAAACAAATAAAAAAATAAAAAATCCCCTTCTTCTTCTACCCATCCTCCCACCCACCACCCAAAAACACAGACCAAAAACACATCAAGTATGGTAACGAAATCTTTACGCAAAACACGATTTTCCATTTCCAGGAAGTACCTTGCTTCCTGGGTGAGAAAAATTATGCAGAGCCCCGTGTCAGGCATCATAGAGAGGGAAATTGAGTTGTCAGCATAGAACGAAGGCTTATTCACGCTTAAACAGGATTTTACAGGCGTCCTCTAGAGACAGTCAACGCTTTTGTCACCGCCAGCGTGACCCAGCCAGCCCCCTAAATAACTATTGTATGGATTTATGTGACTGAATAACCGTCCAGAACGACGTAATTATATAGTGAATACAATAATTTCTCATGCCAGTTAGAGTAAAAAGACAGGACGTGCTTTATAAAGCACTGAATTAATGCCGTTAATTCGAAAGATAAAGGATATTTTGCGACCTCCTGCAGTCCGTGGTTCTTGATGACCTTAGTATGAAGATCCATGAAGCGCAGTAGTTTTGATAAGGTGGAGGGGGACGGTACGGGGGAAGGGCGCTATGAGATCATGTACTGAGCATGAAGATCCACCGTTTTATTGGGGTAATATACTGAACACCATTAGAAAATACATGTATTTCCGTATAATCAGACAGGCTCATAATGATTGTGGTGGTTGTTGCGGAGGTGGTAGTGATGATGGTTATAATGATGATGTCATGGTTGTGTAAGGAGGGATGGAATGTTGATGGTGTGCCATTTGCTCCTGATGGTCAGCAAGGAATTACTGGATACCTTCTAATGGAGTTAAGAATGCTTTTGTTGTTATATATGAGTGAATAAGAACGAGTGAGAGAGGGAGTTTCAGTGTGACAGACAGACAGACAGACAGACAGACAGACAGGCAGGCAGGCAGGCAGGCAGGCAGGCAGGCAGGCAGGCAGGCAGAAGATAGACAGACAAATAGGCAGGCAGACAGACAGGCAAACAGACAGACAAACAAACAGACAGGCAGGCAGGCAAGCAGACAGACAGACAGACAGACAGACAGACAGACAGACAGACAGACAGACATGCAGTTAGACAAGCAATCAGGTAGGCAAGCAGACAGACAGGATGGCAGTATTGTGAAATTCATTCTTGGCCTAGTGTGAGAAAAGTTGTGTTTTTTTGTCGTTATATATTCATATATAAAGATCCTAATGTCAGCCACTGTGATTCACAGCCGCCCTGTGGAGGTAAATTGGCTGATCAGTGATCTGACACAGCGATAATATACAGTCTTGGGAGCAGTCCCAGCTCAGTGGGGGCACCCTAGGAGAGGACTCCCTGGTGGGAGGAGGAGAGGGTACAGACGAGAAATGTTCTTAACTCCCTGATCTAGGCCAAACTGTTAAATACAGTGTCAGCTGTCTAATGCCTGTCGCATGTCCCGGAACACAGTGCCATAGGAGCAGAGTTGGGCAAGTTCACCAAAACAGTCCGTTCAAATCAAGTTCAGTTCACTACGTGTAAAAAAAGCCCTTAGCATAAAGTTTAGCTCAGTTCCATAAAAAATAAGTAGTTTTCAGGATAAGATAAGTTCCTCTTAGTTTTTTAAATTGGCATTCCGTTCTGATTTCCGAGGTAGATGTGAACTGAACTGAAATTTAGGTAGAGAATTAAAGTTCAGATCAAGCACCCAAAACAGCTACAGCTCATACCGAGATCAGTTCATCCAAAATATTAATATTAAGCTCATATTATGTTCATGTGAACTGAACCTAAGTTTATGAACGGCGTTCTTGTGGTCTCAGTTCTGCCCAATCCTGGACAACGGTGCTAAAGGACGGCCATTATTTCAAATCCTACCTAGTTGCGCAAGGCCTGCCGGTACCCAAGGGAGAACTCGTGCATATGAACGAAGCAGAACAGGAAGGATGAATAATGCATGCTAACGCTTGCTGATCTCAGTGAACTCACTAATCGCTCGGTGAAACGACGTACTTTTCCAGCTCGTAATGTGAGTGTATTTTGTACTTCTTCTACCTCTGCGTGCTGGAATTCTGAAGTTGCGTGGAGTCAAACGGGTGTTATCGTTATCACGATATATGACGACTGGTCTTCCTGTTCTTCTGTGGCTTCTTCTTCCTCTCCTCCTCCATCTTCTTCTCCTACTTTTTCTTTTTCTCTATATTCTCTACCATCTGAAGACAAAGGTGGAGAAGGTTACAAGAACCTAATTGGTCAAAAGATTTTGGGTTGCCAAAGTCTTCAATTGGAGAGTATTATGTAAACTTAATCGAATAACATGAAACCACACAGCAAAAGTAGTAAAATTCAGCCATGAATTTGCTTTAAAAAAAAAAAAAGACTGTTGCAGGCTGTGTTTCCCAGTGGCTTTAGTGGATATCATTGTGCGGGCCTCTTTTCATCTAAATTAAAATTATGAAAATTCTAAATGAAGAACCTCCAAAATAGACCAAATAATATAATTTGAGGACAGTGATGTCATGCAACCAGAAGGCGCGGAGGGTTCAACACGGTCATGCAGCAGTAGTGCAAAATACAAGGGAAGATAGGTACAAAATAGCCAATGAAATCTTCATGGGCCTGCAGACTCGGATGGGCTGTTACGTAGTCTACGTACATTATTGATCAGGCACTCGCCTCCATGTCAGTTCAGCTTTGCCCGAGTCCAGTTATATTATAGAGAACAACGTCTTGGAGTAGAACTGCTCTGTAATTATAACCATCTAGCCACTGCACTCCTATAACCATCTAGCCACTGGACCGCGTATAAACATCTGGCCACTGGACCCCATATAAACATCTGGCCACTGGACTCCGTAATAAACATCTAGCCACTGGACCCCATATAAACATCTGGCCACTGGATTCCATATCTTGCCTTTGTAGCCCTATAGTGTATTGTGTCATCTAGTGTTCCTGAACGCGTCCACAAGGCTGAAAAATTTAAATTACAGATCATAATTCTGTTAAACGGAGTTTCTTTTTCATATGGCTATAAATTGTCTACAGAATATATAGAGCTGGCTTCGCTTGACCACAACTCGTGGGGAGCATGGAACATGTTGCGATTGCCTAGCGTCTTCCGTGTAGAAAATGTTGCGAGAATTCAGAGGTTTGATTAAGATATAGTACACTCCGTCTTGAGATGTCGTAATGGAGTCAGCCAAATAAATCTGTTGTATCTTCTATTACTGTTTAGAAGGAGGAGGAGGAAGAAAAGGGTGGGTGGTTGCTCATTTGCTTCAGTGAACTGTTGAACCATGATTTTTTTTTGGTCTTTGGATGGCGTTGGGCTTGTAGACAATGTCCCAGGTATCGATCTCTTCTCCGAGTATGACCCAAACTCAGCCATGGCAACCCCCTTCTAGAATGAGCTGTTTTGTTCATTACACACATAGATTTTATATTTCTGATAAAACTTGCCCATCTGATATCATCAGCTTTTCAAGTAAATATGACTTGTTTCCATTTATGCATGCAGAATAATAGCTTCACTTTCTGGTGTATGGATATTATCTTCACGTCATAGTCTACGGAAAGTATCTTCACTTTCTGGTATGCGGATACTACCTTCACTTTCCGTTCTACGGATACCACCTTCACTTTTCTGTTGTCCGGATACTACCTCCACTTTCTGGTGTCCGGATACTGCCTCCATTTCTGGTGTATGGATACAATCTTCATTTTCTGGTGTCCGGATACTACCTCCACTTTCTGGTGTATGGATATTACCTTCACTTTCTAGTGTACGGATACTACCTCCACTTTCTGGTGTATGGATACTACCTCCACTTTCTGGTGTATGGATACTACCTTCACTTTCTAGTGTACGGATACTACCTCCACTTTCTAGTGTACGGATACTACCTCCACTTTCTGGTGTACGGATACTACCTCCACTTTCTGGTGTATGGATACTACCTTCACTTTCCGGTGTACACGGATACAATCTTCATTTTCTGGTGTCTGGATACTACCTTCACTTTCTGGTGTATGGATACAGTCTTCATTTTCTGGTGTATGGATACTATATCTGTGGGAATACACTAAAATGTAACGTTCAATTTTTAAGAGAAATGAAATACTTTACGCCCTGTCTCGCACAACTGGTTAGAAAAAATAAAAGCATAAGACCAGCATGTTTCTGTTCTGAATTCAACTAATTATGCTACTATCAAATGGTGCAGCTCGATTTCCCCTTCCGTGAGTGACTATTTCCCAGTATCTTGGCAAAGAAAAATATGACAGGGAAAGGATACGCCACAGCGAAATAGAGCGCAGTGCTAACAAATCAGCATGTATTCTCACTCACATGATTTCTTCCAGGGAGATAATCAATGTTTCTTTTCGCCGAGACGTGAAAAAAAATAATTATGGAAAACAAGCGACAAAATACTTCAGAATATAATAACAATTCGTGACCATCAAAGCTGTAGCAAAGATCGAGAAAATTGTTAAATAACCGTAAAGACTTAAAGTTTCGTAGCGTCGATAAGTACGTTGACATATAAAAGGCATTTAAGCTCTTTACTGTTGGATCTTTTTTATCTACTATTGGTGGATTGGATGTAGGTAAAATTAGCGCCGGAGTCCATACGACGTGACGTTCCAAATGCTCATTAGAGTGCCATAATTTGTAGGGCATTAAGAGTGGAACAGTGCTCAGTGTAGAAGTAAAAGTGGGCATAATTCTATGGCAGCGCTATAGACTCTCTTGACAAGAAAAGGTTTGTTTCTCGAGATTTTTTTCGTGGCAGTGGCGTAGATGGTACTCTCTCTCTCTCTCTCTCTCTCTTTTTCTCTCTCTCTCTCTCTCGCTCTCTTTCTTTCACTCTCTCTCTTGTCTCTCTCTCTCTCTCCGTCTGTCTGTCTCTCTCTCTCTCTCTCTCTCTCTCTCTCTCTCTCNCTCTCTCTCTCTCTCTCTCTCTCTCTCTCTCTCTCTCTCTCTCTCTCCTGCCCTACACAGAAATAAGTTCTAACCAACACAGCTCGCGTTGTATGCGAATTGGGGAGCAATGACCGATTCCATTCCCATTCCAACGTTATCAAATCAAAAGCTCCGTGAATTAAGTTTTAAAAAATCGCACCAACAGCGGCAAGACACACCTTTATGACACTTCATTCTTGTTCCAGTTCTGCCAAATATCTGGAAAACAAAATATTCTTTCTATAAATAAATGAAGTTGTCACTAAGCATACTGTGGCAGGTAGAAGTGTTGGCATCACATACTTGAATCACACCAATTAGACAATTATCCACTTGTGTTTCGTCTTATGCGCGGCCGAATACAGTGCGTGCAATATTGTGCAGAACATTTGCGCGCTATTTACGATCATTTAGTTCTCGAACCCTAAATTTGTAAAATCTGTTTAAAAAAAAAACACGAAGCTTTTTTGGAGAATATTAAGATGTAGTAAGTTTTGAAGAACACTGGGCCACGAAAAAACTCGAGGTATATATTTAAATCCAATAATATAGTATGTTTTGGGTTGCACTCTGCAGGAATAATTTAATGTCTTCCGTCAATATATCAAGAAAAAAAAAGTGGGTGGCATTCAGTACTCTGAATATCTCATGCCTTTAACGACTTGTGTACCTTAACATTCAAAGACTTACAAATGACTACACCCACTAGGGTATTCTCTAGAAATAAGGTGACTTCCTGCATCCATTTTACCCTTGCTTTACAAGATTTGAAAAATCTTCACAACAGAGAGAAGCTTTAAGGACTAAAACAACATTTCGAGATCATTTTGAAATGTATTAATTAATTAATAATATATTACGGAGTTTACGAGAAAAAAAAACAAAAAAAAAAACCTCAGCCTTCATAACATCCCACGCTCAGTGTAGCTCTAAATGACAGGCATTCCTTTGAACTTGAATGAGCAAATTAGTCCTGCCCTAGGATCGCCAATCAATGTGCAGTGAATTCCACTTAATTGCAGTCCGCTCAGTTGCAACTTTTGCTTAATCGCAACATCTTTTAGATGACAAAATACCGTACTTTCCATATATTATATATATATATATATATCTCACAGTTCCCTATAATCTCGATTTATTTCATGCCTTCACGGAGTTGCGTTTATGTGAAGCAGAGTATATTACTTCTTTGTTTGACTATTTGAAATTACTAGACAAATGGTGAGTTATTAAACCCGGAGCTAATGTGCGAGGTGGCAATGTCTGGAAACAACGAGACTAAATTAGAGTAAATGTTGACATTATGATCTAGTCTAACCCAGAGGTGCTCAGCCTTTTCAGAAGGCATCGAGATGACAACACCGAGACTATTGTTTTGTATTCTAGTCGTCCTGGGCGGGAGGGGAGGGGAGCAGGGGCATCAGAGGTACATATTTTAACAAAATGCATGACCCTCAGAATTACAAACGTTCTGCACTCTTTAGTGTCTGGAGAACCTTATTTGTCCACCTTTCGCTACTTATGTTTTCTTCTTTGGATTATAGCGATTGAGCACGTCTCATACCCACCCAGGGTGCACTAAAAATCCCTGCAGCCACTGCACTTTTGGTAGGGAGGGGGTGTTGCAAGGGTCAGAGGGTTTCAGAAAGAAGAATTAAAAAACGATATAAAAAGAGAAAACAATGGGGAGACGAGAAAGAGAGTTGGAGAGAAGGAATGATTCAAGATTCAAGACTTTATAACTCAGGTTTTACAGTCGACTCCGCTTACTCGCCCTCCGCTTAATCGCCTTTTCCGCTTAATCGCCTCGTGTACAAAGAAACACATGAGCATCAACATTAGTAACAACAATACGTATTTTATGGGATGGACAAGCACATAATATGGTAACAGTTGCTGTTAAGTGTAGATGCTATGGGCTGGAATGAGGGAGATGGTTTTGCGGGAGAAAGGAGGGGTCTGAGCGAGACATTTACGGCCCTGCCACCATCCCCCTTGCCAGCGCAAGTAATTTCAAATCAAACAGTGTGATCCAGTGCATGACGTCAGGTGATAACACAATGACCTCATGAGCAGTCTGTAACAACAGGCATTTCACCTGCTGGATGAAATTAGTGAATTGCTAATGCAGCAAAATTGCCTGAAATGAGACTATTATTATCGTAAATCGCCTTCTCTTCCTTCCTATATCCACAGTGAGTGAATTTACAATAAGATTTCTCCAGATAGGTAAAACGATATTGACGTAACAATTTGACTCAAGAGGCAATTTCTGTTTCGTTACGCGTGAGCAGGCAGGGGGCGTTGAGAGGCGCTGAGAACGAAGTATGTGCGACATTGTGAGCAAACAACTTATTTTTTCAGTCTTTTTTTTCACCCCATTCCACCGCATACTGCTCTATCTTGCCCCCACCAGTCCTTGCTGAACAAATTCTATCGGAGATTCGAGGCATTTGCTCAGACTTGGCCTGGGTGGGCGTTGTAATAAAACTTAAGGTCACTGGTTTCCGGTTTACAGTCCCAGAGGTAACATTTTCAAGAAAGCAACGCCCCCGCATGAGGAGAGGTGGGGATGGCAGATATCAGGCATCATTCTGTCAACGAGAAAATAGTATCTTGTTTACGGGGAAGCAGGCCCCTCCCTCCTTCCCTCATCCCTCAAACCTAAAACCACCTCTTCTTTCCCTCCCTCCTTTCCCCCACCTCCACACATGCCATTCTTCCCCGTGCGACAGCAGCTTTCCACCCAAGGGCCAATGCGATCACCCACTACACCCACGAGATAGCCAAGTCCTGTTTCCGTCTCCCAAGACACAATCGCTCGACCTTGAAGACATCAATCTCTTCACTACGCGTTCTTTCCCCTTCCCACCATGGCGCAAGTACAACTTTGTACTCATGAGAAAACGACCACGTAGTCCCCCTTTTCCCCCCTCCCCACCCAGCATCACCTCCATGACGACAAGACACACCAAACACATCCATGCCCTTCCCATTCTCGATCTAGCAGTCTAATATAATATTTTATTAGATGGGCATATAAAAAAATATCCTTCAAAAACAGGCAGACATTGTAGACCTTTCTATTAAAATTTTGGGCCCTTTTGCCTTCTTCTGGAACTTCTAAAAAGATACTGAAGAGAGACGAGGTATAGGGTCCCGAACATACATCACACAGGTACCAACATTATCATGATTATTGTTAAATAACTCACAGTCTTTTACTAGGTGAGGGGATGCACACAAGAGGTAGATCCCCCATAAAAGAATACAAAAGAGACAAAGTATGTTTTAAAGTTAATGTCAGATTACTATCAAAATAAGGCTTTTTATATAATTTTTTTTCGTTTTAGTAAAAAGACCACGAAGAGGAGGAAGGGCACAGGTGAAGTTAGGGACATTGATTTACTGACATTTAATTCCATCCTCTATCACTATTACTCCTGTCGTTACCGCACGACGACACAAAGAAAGGCAAGATGTGATCATTATCCTCGCCATCTCACTGATGCGTCTCTATTTTTTGAGGTACGCCCCTGCTTAGAGAAGTTCCATATCCCGGTAAGTCATTATTACATATATAGGTACCGCAGGATACTATTTGTTAACATTGAACTATTCTATTTCTTCTTAATGCGATGGTGTATTTCTATATAAAAGTCAGTGGAAAATCTAAGGGAGAGATCTTGGAGACTTTCCACTGAAAAGCTTTAAGTCTCTACGTACAATTGTATATCTTCTCCAACCTTACCTGGAAACAATATATATAACTAATTAATTCGTCTGATCTTTAACCAACAACAGTGTCTCCGCTTATATTTACCTGTCTCTCATCTGTCGCAGTGAACTGTCTACGTCATCGCTTCTTCGCACTTTAGGCCTAAGCCGTTTCTTCCAGTGATTTTACAAAATTGGCATCGGCTTTTTTGTACGGAGCAATCATGTCATGCCGACATCCTTATGTCATTTTATATAAAATGTTCTTAAATCGTTTAAGACAAAGCTCGGGCTGAAAATTAGTTTGGCAGTTAGGCTGATCTATTATTGTCTTCATGAAATATTCATTATGAGTATTCAGCATGTAAAGTGGCTAGCACACAGAGTGCCAAGTGTCTTACAGCAGGCGCAATGTGCATCAGTTGCGGTTACTAATAACATAAAGAAGCACTATAAACAAACAAACAAAAAAAAAAGTAAGTTGCGATTAAGAGGAGGTGAGATTTTCCACTGACTTTATATAGAAAGTGCAAGTGCAGCATTCTGACGTCTGAAAAGATAACGATATGATTATGGAGGTACCACATTTAGAAGGGAGAAACACTTCATCTTATGCATGGACGGGGGGGGGNGGGGGGGGGGGGGGAGCGGGGGCAGTTATAACTTCCACAAAGAATTCCAAAACCACTATGACAAAGATGACACTGAGTAAATAAATGGTATTAAACTTTACCAAAAAAAAAAAAAGACAATAATTAAACTAAGGCACTTACTCTCTTTTCCTTGCGCATTTGTGAATAGCCTTCAACTCATATTTGAAGTCTTAGTCCTCACTTAGGGACAGTAACAGTGTAAATGAAATTATAATGATGCCCTTGAATAAGCAGGATCTCAACGTCCCTTCTATATAGACTATAATCTTGAAGTGACAAATGGAAAAAAAGGAAGCAGGACGAGTGACGATGTTCATTACTTCAAAGTATTGTACTAGCTGAGAGTTGAAAGCCAAATATTGTGATAGTTGACATAGATTAATACCTAATAAGGACGACGATACAAGTTCTTTTAGTAAGCATTAGCAATATAGGGTGGAGGGCATTTTCATTGCGCACATTTAGCATGACCACATTTAGCATGACTTTATCAACTATTGTATAAAATTATGCTCCTAATGCTTTCGTACATTATTTATCATACATAATTTATCATTCATATTTACACAAGATAATATCAAAATCGATTCTGTGATGCGGGGCATAACGAAAGGAAACTTTCTTACTAAGAGAATAAGACAACAGAAGATCTTCAGAGGAACATAAATTTCTGTGTCAAGCAAGTGTTTCGACCCTTTGACTTCCTGACATTCTGAAAGATTGAGTCACATTTAGGTCATAACTCCCAAGTGTCTTTTGTCGACTTGTTTATTTTTGCCTGGAGAGAAATTCGATCCCGCAAACCTCTTGTTTTGAATTTCTTGTAGCGTATTATTTCTGTCCACCATAGTAAAGCCATGGTGAAAGCTGCATTTTTAATATAATTATTTAAACCTATTGCATGACGGCACTGAATGGGGCACCGTAATGTTTTAGATACACGCAAGAGTCTAATGCATCCAAAACAATGGCAGTGAAAGCAATGCAAATTTAACAAGACATTGTCTGAGAGCAGGAAATAAAAAAATATTCGAAAAGTAATAAAGCAGTTGCAAGGTCACCAGTGTCATACAGGACAACCTTACGAATTCGAATTTTAAGAATTGAGAAATTCGAGTTCGTGAGAAATTCGAGTTCTTGCGATACAAATAATATAGCATTATAAAACAAGGGATCGCCGCTGTGTAATGAGTAGACAAGATGTACGAGTATGTGGGGTATGTGTTTTGCCCCTTCGGTTTAGCTGCGCGGCGAACTAAGCGTTAGTTAGATATTCTCTTGCTGCACACCGGAAGTGAGAGCCCGGCAAAATGGCGCCCATCATCTATTGTTTCAAATTTTTCCTATCGACGGCATTGTGTCGAGACAGGATGTGGCAATAATCGAACGTGGTATGTATGCTAACAAATGAGGCAAGGATGTAAGTAAAGTAAACACCACTCGCTAGTCAGCGTACTCTTCTCTAGCTCTTCTGCATCCGCAGCCATCTTGGCTTGCTTAGAAGACTGAAACGTCCGTTGCTTAGAATCTAAGAGGGATTGCCTTCAGCATTAAAGGACCGCCCGGTTCGTTAAACCGTGGGGATCAAAACAAATACATCCCTGATGTTTGAAATTGTGGGGTTCTACTGTAATTTTGAGCGAACGCCCACAGGCTGAATAGCAAACGACTCGCATTAGAATCAACTTAATTCTACCACTACCCACGCTAGTCTTAATGTCAAGTCTAAATAAATAACATCTTGCAACAATACAAAGAGATTTACGTAACGATATTTCGGGGTCGTCTTGTAAATCACATGCTTCCTACACTAACAATACTCGTAACATAATTTCTTTTCATTACAAGCTAGATCTAACACTTTCCTGCAAACTATAATATGCGAATATTTACAGTATAATATACATGTAATTATTTCTGCAGCTTCTGCTGTTTCAAGAGTATTATCATAACATTAATGCAGCCTGTTATTAATCATTAATCGTTTGTAAGCTTAGCCCGTGGGTGAGCGTGAGGCCACTAGAGATATGGTATTTCCATGGGTTGTCAATGACAGCGTATAATGTCCTATTGCACAACAAGGATTTGAAAGAAAATTATGCTATAGTATAAATAAATGTTGGTTTGTTTGAAGACGACATTTTCCTCATGAAATTGTAAGGACATTAAAATTTTGAGAATGTACACGAATTCTAATAAATTAGAGGTTTACAAGACGACCCCGAAATATCGTTACGTAAACCTCTTTGCGCATTGACGATGGAAGCTCGTCAAAAAAAAAAATCAACAGTAATCAGAACCGCCTGAACCTCTTCGCTACATCTGACGCACATATATTATGTCCTTATCCTTTGTTACAATCAGTTCTTGGACGTAGCTATGCGTCTCGAAAGCGACATTCCCTTTGTCGTATCTGATATATCTTTACGTCATATTTCCTGTATAATGAAGTATTTCTAAGCACAGGCCGGCTAATGAGCTGAGGATAATACGGTGACATCAGCACTTTAAAAACATGAAACAGCTGAGGGGAAAGGGGGGAAGGGTGAAATTCTGAGCAAACAGATAATTTACCAAATTGTGCATTTTATCTATTTCATTGAATACGACCTTATACGTCAACAGGTTGAGAATCGTATATAATTATCTCTGATGTTGCCAACTCTTACCCCAAACAAACAATTACTCCCACGTCAGGGTTTTAGATCTAGGTCAGGGGTGGCTACCCGCTGGGCAGTGGACCAAGGTATGTCCCGCCAAGGGTGTTAGGCATATCCCGTGAAAGCATCACATGTTAAAAAGAATGTTTTATTTTGTTCAGTTCAAACATGAGGATGAGACATGCAATATTGGCTAAGGTATTATGGTCTGAATAAAATGGCAACAAAACAAGACTGCCTCCTCCCCACCTTCATCTTAACAAAAAAAAAGATTGGGCACTTCTCACTTAAAGACCCGTTAGGGGTAATAAAGAACAGGAGAAACATGACGCGACACATCCCTAATTTGAATTAAATCACATGCTTCACATTTAAGCGCTATTTTTTTCCGAATTACACGTGCAAAAAAAAAAAAATTATAAACTACATAGGAACTATATGCTGACCTCTACTCTCACTGCGAACACTACGATATATAGATACACTTGATAATAACGTCAAGTCTGTGAAATGTGAAAGTACATGCTCTGAGTAGAGACAGTGTTCGCGGTCATTTTAAGTAGGGCTGGCCTGTAGTCGGTAACGGTCCCATGGCACAGCTTTAAGTTTTTAGCTGATTGATGCCATAATTTTTCCAGTTGATACATTATTGACCCTTCTCGTTGCATTGTTGAGGAAACAATAGGCCCAGCGTAAAGTTTTAGGAATGAGATGGAATCATTAGATTAAAATAATAGAGCAAAGTTAATGGGCTGCAGAGGACGGATAGGGGATGGTGGAAGGGTGGGAAAGCTTTTCTCATAATAATGTTGGTTATCCGCTCAGCGCCCAGAATATACACTACATTCGAGTCTGATGTATTGTTCATGCGCTTGATTACAACAATACCTTTGTTACAACATTCTGCTACAGATATCCGACAAATTAATTTCTATATAAAAGGTCACCGAATAATCACAAGACTTCTTAATAATATCTTTTTCTTTGCTTTCGAAGACATGCAATTAAGCGGAGGTGATTGAACATCCAATTTACAAGAAATACGCATCTATGTGCTACAGAACAACAACAACAAAAAAACTTACAAGAGGACAGGCTATCGTCGCGATAGACTTTTTTTTTTTTGCGGTGCGCGTCGCTCGTTTCACTTTCCGCTATGCTGATGCCGATCTCAATAGTGGGAACCAAAAAAAATGTATTTGAATTTATTATGCACGCCCGCTTTTTGACATCGCTAACGGAAAAAAAAAAGCATCATTCAATTCACTTTTATATAATCAGTAATGCTGTGTTTTCTGAACAAATGGCAAAGAAATAACTCCAGGCAGCAAATGGTCAATACTGTCTTCTAACAGACTGTGAGAGGCGCAATTTATCCTATTGTTCCAGCCCACGCCTTCGAAGCATAGACTCTTAGCGTGCTTCAATAAATCAATTAATGCCATCCGATAGAACAAAAAGATAAAATTCCGAGGCGAGACCCCAGAGGTTTGCTACTGTATCGCTTTTGTCATTTCCAACGGCGCCATTTTTCATTTTATTTCTACCAGCGTTTCATGAAGACATATTTTTTATTTTTTATTATTTTTATTCCGTTGTATTAACTGCTTTATATGAAGACAAAATACACTTTACTTCATTTATGAAGATCGATTGAGTAGAGTCTAAACAAAATTATCTTTTGCGATGTGCGCAAACTATAAGCGTTATCATGACGCTATTTCTGGCATAATGTAGACAATACTGCATTTAAGATTGTCACGAAATGCAGAATATCTAAGGACACATTTTTTCAATTTTCAGCTATTTAGAGTCGTTGAAGTATTGTTTTTCCTGATAACTCCATTGCACTTTACTCAAGCAACAAAGGGAAGAACATGCCGCTAAACGTTACAAATAATGCCACGTGGGCGGTTTTGGTTATCGCTATTGTACTCTAATTTTATATAAATTAATATTTAACAGCGTGAACATTTAGTTTGAACTATGTTGGAGTCAGAGACTGTTCACAGTATACTCTGATAAACTTGAATGTATTTCTGTCTATATATATACGTACTGTATACCATCTAAATTTACAACGTGACCTACTGAACAGAAGCTGTAACAGAGAACACAAATAAGAACCTTTCGTATGCACCTGGAGTAAATTTATTATCCTTTTAGTGTCGACGTTGTCTTGAAGTTGTTATTGCTGATAATGACAAAGTACTGCATCCTGGATCATGCAGTTTTCAATTCGTTTGTTCAAACCAAACTGAACATGGCATGAAGATGTCTTTACCTTATAATTGTGAAAAGCAGTCACGCATTCTTAGTTATTTTACTTCATTTCAAAAGCCCTTGTTGACAAATTTGGAGTTCCTACATCCGTTACCATTTTGATCCCCATCCCTCCGTCCCCCTAGGATTTTCATAATTTCTGCTTTTCTCTTCATGGTGATATAGATAACAAAATAAGAGAATCATCGCGGTGAGCAGGTGAAACGAGGAAAAAAAAAACAAACTACAATCAACACTGCCTATTCGTAATTCTTAGGGAGTATGATAAAACTTGCCAATTGCATCGCGGTTGTCCTGTGACTTTTATAAAGAAATACAGCATTTTGTGATGTGGAAAATTTTGCAGTTTTGCGCGAGTTCCCACTATCCGAATTGTGATTAAGCGGAGCTGACTGTATACCTGTATACCCTGCAATCAGTCTGTGAAAAAATGCTAGACAGACCACAATCATCAGGCATGGACCCCCATCTAGTAGGCCATGACGCACAGCCCAGATAATGTCCTGATTAGCTAGACAGCGAGTTCTGACCTTTCTCAAGCATTAATTACTACACCACATATTATATGTGTTAAATACACCCCCCCTCCCCCCGCGTAAGTCTGGTAAAGTCTGTGAAGCTATATCTTCTCCAGTTGATGGTGGTCCTTCTGTTCTCTCTGTTGTGTTGACATAACACAGTCCGTGTTCACATGTAATATAGTATTTAACAGATTAAGTATAAAATGCAAGATTTTGGTGTCATTTTGCTCAGAATTTTAGCCTGGTTCTAAAGACAGTATCCTCTATCCGTATTACACCTCCCAGCCCCCACCCTCGCCCTCTGCAGGGATCTGAGATCTGTAGAGATGTGCCTTCTCTTATGACGGTGGTCCTTCTGTGATCTCTTTTGTTCACGTAACATTCGGTGTTGACGTATAACATGGTGTTTCACAAATAACTGAAATAAGGTGTAACATTTACGAATATGATTGGGTATCATTTCGCTCAGGATTTATGGTGGGTTCTATAGACGGCATCGTGTATCGAAATGCGACTCCTCCACACTCCTCCCCCGCCCCCTCGCCTCCCGCCCCACCCACCCACGCATCGGTCTGAGGTCTGTACATGTCTCTTTTTGTGATGGTGGTCTTTCTTTTATCTCTTTTGTTTATTTGGTGTTGACTCGTATAACGCATAACGTATAAATAAGATAATTTGATATAATTTTGTTCAGGATTTTAGGCCGGATCTTACGACAGTATCCTATATCCGTATTCATGTATCAGTCAAAAAATAGGTAATACGTATATGAGGAAACAGATACCTTCATGCTATCAAAAGACTCTATAGGATCCCGTGTGTGGTGGGAGGCCATTTCTGAAAATGTTCTTAAATCCAGGAAGCAAAATATTCAAAAGAATGCGAATTCGGCGAATGCGTTTGGTGTTTTTTTCTCGCCCCCGCCCTTTATTAAGGGTAGCCTTCAGCGTATTATTATATTATTATTATTATTATTATTATTATCATTATTTCTAAACAAGTGCAGTTTCCTGTTTAAAAGTTGCAATTGAAAAATACAAAGACCGCGTCTAATAACGTTTCTATTTTCCGAAATACGATTAGCAATTTGAGTAAACACAAAGTGATATGCATGGTTGCATTGATAAACAAAGATGCATTAAGTTATTTACATTAACTAACATAATATATAGAAAACCAAACCAAATTGCCCATATTGGCGTCAAGCAAGTATTCTTGTGTCGAAGTAAGGTATGCCATACAATTTACCGAGGAAACAAATTACTTAGCAGCCATGAAAGATTGATGGTCTTAAATTCGTATTATTTTCTATTTCTAAACACATTCAAGACCTTGAAACTAATAAATTATACCACGGCACAGAGAAAACGTGATCTTGCACTGTACTAAGTCAGGAAAGGACAGTTTACATAAAAAGGTATTTGATTAGAAAGACGATAGAGGCGCTGTCAACCCTTTGAGAGCTGGATCATTTTTATTTTCTGTTTTGGGAATGCATACCTAAAACGTTGATTGAGAGTTTACACAGATCTTGCATATTAAAAAAAAATCTTTTATGACTTTGTCTAATATGAAAGAAATATGAAGCCATAGAAATTCTTAAACAAGGTAGACCAGCTGAGCAATCATGATGTACCAGATTTTCCCGCAGCGCAGCGGTTGCCAAAAGATGGACCAAATTTGACCACCTTGGTGGTTTATCGCACTCTTTCGCGAAACCACCGGCATGGCTCATTGCAGTCAAACGTTAGATCGTTTTTGTAAATATGAGCTAATTTATCAGTGCACATACAGAAAAACTTTATTGTTATGCACACTATCTACGCATTACATACAGCGTATTTAATGATAGTGTTGAGTGTATGGTAGTTTAGATCTCTTTAATTTATGTCATATCATTGCTATTAACCCTTACACATCAATATCAACAATAGTATTCTACAAAGCTCATTTCGATCTTCGCTGACCTTGCCCCGCCTACTCTAATGGCTTCCATAAAAAGGCGCATAAAAATAAAAGCTAAGCCTATATTCTATAAAATGTCCTGCTGTTTACACTACATGTATATTTCATCAGCTTCTGATATATGGATTCTCCATAATGGCGGCATTCGTGTATAGTTTAAGTATGAAATGTGCAGCAAGAAATGGTCCGCAAATAATAAATAATCAGATAGTCTAGTCTAGACCGCGCAATTAGACTACATTAATGTTTTATTTCCCTTGGACATTAGACCTCCATCTCTGCCGGTCGGATGCTGGTATACGTCACAGCCTTTCTTGACTTCCCTTTTTTTAATGTTGAAAAATTACAAGCATGGTCGTATCTACCAATCCTTATAGGTTTACGCTCCCTCCCTCCCGTCCCCACCTCCTACTCCAGTATAGGCATTATAAATGATATTAAAGTCGGTGCTAAAGGACAAAATATGCGAAGTTCTAATATTAAGAAGGAGAAGAGGAGTAAGGAGGGAGCAGTAAGGGATAAGGGAGTCTGCAAGATTGCAGCTTCGTTTTCTTTTTCTTTTAGATATCTACGAAAAAACGGTATTTTCGGTATAATTGTGGTCAAAAGTATTTGAGAATTTATCGGGTTTTTNAGCAAGCACACTTGAATGTACGTAAAATGAGAAAAAAGGGGAGCTCACGTCGATGTAGTATCTGTCCATTTTATTACAGGTACTATATTCTCTACGACTACGCAGTTTTCAATGGAGAGTAATACGCACAAAGAAATGGGGAGTGTGTGTGTGTGTGTGTGTGTGTGTGTGTGTGTGTGTGTGTGTGTGTGTGTGTGTTTTGAGGTGTGGGGTGGGAGGGAGGAGTGTGCGTTGGTATGAAAACTCATACAAATTAGCAACTTAGATCCCTAACATTCAGAGATGGAGAAAATAAAAACAGGGAACGTTTGGCTTGTGGAAACGACGTTGTTGGATGAGGGCACAGGACTGAATGTTTTTAAAGCTACCATTGCTATGGCAATATTGCCCAAGGGGCCGTCGGTGGACACTAGGAAATGGAACTTATTAAGAACGGGTTAGTCGGTCGTTTGGTTAGTCTTAGTCTCCTTAGTGCTGAGTGGTCTATAACCCTAAATAGACTAGGATGGTCCAGGGTTTTGTTTTTTTTTCAGAGAATAATAAGAAGGGAAGCACGCTGATGACGTCATTGCTCCGCCATATTTTTTTCTGAGGATTTAGAGGAAAGGAAGGCAGCTGATGACATGTACTACATTGATGATATCATTCTCTCCGCTTTTTTTATTTTGAGAGGAGAAATAGGAAAGGAAATAAGCTTATGGTGTCATTCTCTCCGCCATTGATTTTGTTTAATAAGAATGCACGCTTATGATGCCACTATCCGCCATTTGTTTTTTTTTTTCAGAGAAATAAGTGGCTGCACAAAGGAACTCTTGCTTTAAGACTTAAGATGGCGTCATGCTAGTGAATTATGGTTGAGAGATAGGCAGAATTTTTTTGCAGAACTGTAGTATATGTAATTATTATAAATAAGCTTATCCGGGAACCCTGCAATGCAGAAAGTTTGTGTGTGTGTGTGTGTGTGTGTGTGTGTGTGTGTGTGTGTGTGTGTGTGTGTGTGTGTGTGTGTGTGTGTGTGCAGAAAACACACTATAAAAATAGAGAAAATAGATGAAATTGCGCACCAGGATGTTTGCACAAACTTTACACATATGGTTTTATGCACTGAAAGTGCTTTCCTTTAACCTGTCTATAAGATAAAAGGAAATAGCATCCTATTGGTTTTAGATGCCGCGCTCTCTGAAACAATAAATACTCTGTATGCACCACGATGTATCAAAAATTTCAATACGAAACTTTTTTGTATATCCTAACAGACCGGTACGCCCTGGATCGGGAGATTTTTGTGGTTATGCGTAAATAATCCCTGTGTAGAGGGGTGCTGTCTATTTGTATGGACGTGGTGTTAACTTCACCGGGG